>OU343160.1:166951341-167428841 GCA_910595825.1 Philhelius pedissequus
TAAATTCAACAAGTACTAAAGAAGTGTGTGTTTGTCTAGATAAGTATTTTGAATATTATAGTCGACCTTTTCGAATCATAAGTGATCGGGATTCTTGTTTTTCATCGCTTGATTTTGAATCATATCTACTTGAAAATAATATTGAACAAGTGAAAATAGTTACAGTATCACCTCAGAGTAATGATCAATTTGAGAGTGTCAATCAAGTTCTTAAGTTGATATTATCTAAAATTACGGAACCAATTCAACATTCGAATTGGTCGAAACATTTAACAAGAGTCGAATACGCTCGTGTTCGTGATATTGATACTTTGTCAGAATATTTCGACAATAAACGGAATTTGTCACCTTTTCATAATATAAGAACCTTACTACAAAAAGCTTCTGATTACGTTGAATACCATCAGTCTAAAACATCAGAATATCATGCTAACACACACCAGCCAAATATTCAATTTTCAGAAGGAGATTTTGTTATGATAAGAAATACAGATACAACAGCCGGTACTAACAAAAAGTTGATCCCCAAATTCCGTGGTACATACAAAGTGCATAAGGTGACGTGCCTTTGTGCATCAAGCAAGGCGTTCACTAACTGCTCCTTCAAGTGGTGTCTATACTTAGTTAGGATTACGGTGAGGACGTTGTTTTTGTTATTTTTTTGTATTTTTTATATTATTTTTTTTAAATTTAAAAAAGAAATACTTCAATAAAAGTTCAGTTCGTCGGGATTTCTTCAAACAACTTGCAAAACTTCATCATACACTATTTTTACTTTTATTTCCTTAAAAATGGTTTTACTATGGAGATAATTGCAATTTGCGATAATCTTTGCTCCTGCATTTTATTTCTATCATTCGATTTAACGTGTTTAAGAGCAGAAAAAGAACCTTCAATAGATTCACTCGATGTGGATATTTTTAAGATCAGTGAATTTAGTTTAAAAGTTTTCGAAAAAGTTTCTTTTAATTCAAGAGCATCAACCGTTCTTGGAATGTCTTTAACGGAGATATTTTTAAGCTGAGAACACTTAAAAAACAATTAATTCGTTCTTCAGCCTTGCAAAATCAAGAAATGCACCATATGAACACTAGGCATTAAAAACTTCAGTAGAACATTTTATTCCATACTAAACAAAGTTTTTTTTAGAAAGTATAGCTCGTAACTTAAATTTTGTCAACGACTCGAACTGCATTTCAATTTGAAGATTATCAAAAAAAAATAATTGGCGATATCGCAGTTCAGAACTTTCTAGGCCTCATTTTAGAAAAGGTTCAATAGCATTTTTGGATGCTTTTAAAATATGATGAAAACTCGTTCTCAAGTTATTTATTTGAAATCTAGCGCTGTTATTAAATTTTGCCAGAATCAGAAATAAAATTTGATACTGCATTAAATAAATCATTTTGTATGAATCCGCACCACAGCGCACAGCCACAGCAGGCTAGGCTCAATGAAAATGAATACCAATTCTCTTCGAACTGTGTACTAATCCTGCTTCACTTGCACTACCGATACCGAAAACCTATGGTGGAGTGAACGACTCTGGCCGACGCTGCACTGAATGTTGTTGAACACCTAACCCTATACTTAGGTTTGTACTGGCAATTATCTTTTCTCTTTCTGTTGGATATTTTTTATTATTGGGATTTTCTTCACTTGGGTGCGCTGATGTTGGGAGAACACCCAAATATAAGCATTTGCATTTTTTTGATTGAGAATGAATTCTCTTGCTGACCGAAAAAGGAAAAGTAAAACCGGTTGATGAAGGTGAATACCAAGGGCTATAGAAAGATTTATAAGGGGCATGATTTTCGTGTCCCCTTTTTTAATTTTAAACGTGGAATCTATGCGTTAAAGTTATGAGAAAATCTTTGAATAAGGCAGGAAGTTGGAAAATAATTAAAAATGGAAACATTTAGAAATATTGGTAACACATGCAAAATACAGATGATTTTTGTAGGGTGTGCGGTGAACACCTTCGCATTTGATGGAAAGCGATTTGAATTGATTTTGTTTTCGATATGTCGTTGGATTGTATTCGTGTTTATTAAACTACTAGTTGTCAAAGTAAATGCATTCAATTGTACTAGTGTTAGTAAAAAGAGATTTTGATCCACAGAAAAATACGGATCTGCAAAATTTGATACCGAATAAGAAACAAATTTTTGTTTGCCAATGGAAGGATTTAACTTGGCAAAATTGATATCTTTTACCAATGGGAAACCACAAAACAATTGCACTAGTGTAGAAGCAGACTTAATAGTAGTTGCTTGGTTAGTTGTTGGCAACACCGTGGTTGACAATTCAAAATTGAAGTACCAACTTGTACAAGTTAAAAGCTAACCCTTGTGGTGAGATATGTAATTAAATTCTGGGTCAGGAGTATTAATCTGGATAAATACGAGTATCAAGATCTTTTAGTGTTGGTGAACGCACGCAAAGCTCTGACCTATATAAGTCTTCGTGCATAATAAGACGCGGCTATTAACGTGGACAATACGACTAACCGACGAACTGATATGGAAGAAGTAACTCAGAAATACAAACACCTGGTGGACATGAGGGGGAAGCGAAAAAAAGCTTTGAAAAAAGAATGTTTACCAATTATATGAATTGCATATATAATAATATTTATGTCACTTGTCAACTGTACTTTATCCTGTGTAGTATCCTGTCGTTCTGTTCACAATAACATAATTATTTGTATTTTCTGTGGAACATAAATGTAACAAGTGTAAGTTTATATTGTATGTACATTTTGTAAGAATTATGTAACTAATATTTATCAATGCAAATATAGATTTTCATGTTATTCATCTGACGATGTCCATAGACATGGACAACTTGTTTTATTTGACCTAAAGCCCATTCAACAAAACAATTTGTAAACAAAAAAAGGTCACCACAATTCCATTATAAAAGTTGGACTTATCAGTTAGATGCTGTCGCAAAAAACTCAATTAAAATTCAAGGCACAGCCCACAAAATAAAGAACAAAAGCAATACCTACGTAGGTACATGTGTTTGTATTTTTTTTTTTTTTTTGCAATTTCTTCTTAAAACTTTCTCTTTTTTCATCTTTTCCTTTTGTCAACAAATTAATGATTGTTTTTCTATTTTAAGTGTCTTTCTTTGGTTTATTTTAAAGCGTGAAGCTGATGATCGCATGTAAGTCATGCCGAAATGCATTTTGTGAAATTTGTAACGCCTAATGAATAAAATTATAGACAAATGTTTCGTAAAAAAAATTATTTCGTGCCTTTTATTTATTTAAATGTTATTTTAACAAAAAAAGTTTTTTAATCAATAAGGAACTTAACATTAAGCAAAAAACATAAAATATAGATGGAGTACATTTTTTTGGGTGTTATGACAGATGCAGACGAAAAAACAAACACATAGAAATGGAGATTGACACCGGTTGTTCTTCCTATGTAGGTAATAAATATTTATTATTTTACCAGTTCAGTGCTCCAGTATGTTTCATAAATAAATCGGAAAGTTCTGGTCAAACTCTGCTCAGAGCGTACTTGACATGTTCAAGCTCTGCTCAGATCTCAAAAAGAAAAACGCGCACTGAATTTATTTAGTCAGACTGACGTGACTATATGAATAAATATTCATGTTGCCAAATAGTTAGTTTAAAAAAAAAAAAATCTGACGAGTGGCGCTCACTTTTTGGAAATGGACCTTAAAATTTTTTTCTTTGTGTCACACTCATTTGATCCAGATAAAAGTTGAAAGAGGAAGAGGACATTATTGACTTCTGTTCTTTTCTTAAGCGTTGATAAAGTTAGTAGATTCAGGCGATGTTCATAAGTTGGAAGATGTTCATTTGAGTGCCATGGCAGATGACGAAGGACGAATAACAAAAACTGTTTTTGTATACTTTTCAATTTATTTACGAAAACAGATAAGACAGGAGACCATACACAACTGCAATATTTCAAGATAGGACGGACTTGTGCACAATAGCGGATTTTCGAGATATGATGATCGTTAAATTATTTAGAAAACATCTTAATTAACCCGACGCTTCTTCCGGCCTTGCTTATTATAACGTCGATGTGGGAGTTAAATGACAACTTAACGTCAAATAAAACCCGTAAGTCATTATATGAATCTACACGATCAACTAGGTTTTCATAACGGTTTTCTCTTTCTAGAGCAGGGGTTCCGGACGCGTGAAATAATGCCGAATTCCAAAATTCACAATATCTGAAATAGCTGATGCATAAATTTCATACATAGAAGACGATGAACCAGACGAAATATATATACCAGATATTACAAAAATAAAATCTGTTATTTTTATGGTAATAATTTCTTAATTTTTCAACTGATGTGGTAGAATCGGTTCAGAATTTAAATAACACTTACCAGTAATCAAGACACCGCTACCTTGTTTATAAATACTATTAGATGGCATACTATCAGCGCGGTATATAGTATATTCTGGCGGACTAATCTTAGGCTCAAGGACAGATGAGTTAAGCCACGTTACAGTTAGTATAATAACGTGAAAAGACCCGTCGATACAATTTAGAAAAAAAGTGGTAAGCTTAGTCTTCATTCCTCCAATATTCGATTTATAAAATGGTCAGAAATGCTACCTATATTCATACCTATTGCCGAAGTCGGAAACGACAGCGAAATCTACGACGCGGAGTAATCTGCATTCTACAAGTTAGTCAATACAAGTTTCAATTCTTGGCCCTCGTTGTGCTGTCCTGTGTAAATATCAAACGTCGTTACATTCTGTATTTAATAAGACGAAAAGAAACGACGACGGTGAAAAAACGACAGTATCTCTCGTTTTAAAATTTGTTCACGACCGAGAAATGGAAGGTCATAAAACAGTAAGGATTCTTGTTAAATAATTTATCTTATCCAATTTATTGTTATTTAATTTAACATATGCTAACCAAAAAATGAAATGTTTTGCATTTCCAGTTAAAATTAACAAATCAAAATCAGTTCCAAACACTTGTACATCTGATGGAGGAAAACTTGGCTGGAGGTTTTTTTTAAGGGAATACATAAAATCGACATAAAAACGCAATGGGATTTGATACCTGAACAGCTGAAAAACAATAGCTCCCCCAGTAAGAGGTGGAGCTCTAAATATTTGTTTTTTTTTCAGGTTTGGGCCGAACTTAAATTTTAAGTAAAAAAGAAAATTATTCCCAATACAACTGGAAAAGGACGATATTAGTAGCCAGCTTTATTTCCACTGGATAATACTGCAGCTAATTTGCTTATTTTCAAAAAGTGGTTGAATCCAAATGGAAATCACGTCGGGATGTTCCTTGACAAATGCAATGGAACCCACGTCAACACAAACTCAGCCTGAAGACACTTCACTTCACTATTTAGAAAATATAATTTTCAATGCAGATGACAATGTCGCCAAAATTCAAGGAAAAGTTTCGGGACAGCAATATCTAGAACAGCAACTTAAGAATGTAGAGCCTCCAGCAAAGAAATGACGGCACGCTACGCTTTTAAGAAGGAAGGGGCGTTTTCCAAGAAATGAAATTATTTCTACACTATTCATTTTAATTAATTATTAATAATGAAATTAAACCCATTTTGTTTTCGTCTAATGTTTTCAATTTCATTTGAATTTGACAGCTAACAGTTAAAACCGGGTCAGATCCAAAAGAAAGAACGATGCGATCGTGAAGGTAAACGGAGTACTTATATTATTTTCCTCCTTATTACATTTTGGTGATAATTCCTTGTCATCAATCTGTAAATTATTGAAAAAAAAACTCATAATCTGCTATTTTTGCTGTCATTTTTAAGATACGAGGAAATTACTTTTTGCGTTTTTTTACATTTTAATAAGTTCAGTATTTTATTTTGTTGTTTCATTTCTTACAAGATCTGCAAAATTGATACCGAATAAGAAACAAATTTTTGTTTGCCAATGGAAGGATTTAACTTGGCAAAATTGATATCTTTTACCAATGGGAAATATTAGTTGCTTGGTTATTTGCCAACACCGTGGTTGACAATTCAAAATTGAAGTACCAACTTGTACAAGTTATAAGCTAACCCTTGTGGTGAGATATGTAATTAAATTCTGGGTCAGGAATATTAATCTGGATAAATATCAAGATCTTTTAGTTAGTTGAATGCATGCAAAGCTCTGACCTATATAAGTCTTCGTGCATAATAAGACGCGGCTATTAACGTAGACAAAACGACTAACAGACGAACTGATATGGAAGAAGTAACTCAGCAATACAAACACCTGGTGGACATGAGGGGGAAGCGAAAAAAAGCTTTGAAAAAAGAATGTTTACCAAATATATGAATAGCATATATAATAATATTTATATGTCACTTGTCAACTGTACTTTATACTGTGTAATATCCTGTCGTTCTGTTCACAAAAACATAATTATTTGTATTTTCTGCGGAACATAAATGTAACAAGTGTAAGTTTATATTGTTTGTACATTTTGTAAGAATTATGTAATTAATATATATCAATGCAAATATAGATTTTCATGTTATTCATCTGACGATGTCCATAGACATGGACAAACCGTCATGAAAAATAAAAAACTTGTTTTATTTGACCTAAAGTCCATTCAACAAAACAATTTGTAAACAAAAAAAGGTCACCACAATTCCATCATAAATGTTGGACTCATCAGTTAGATGCTGTCGCAAGAAACTCAATTAAAATTCAAGGCACAGTCCACAAAATAAAGAACAAAAGCAATACCTACGTAGGTACATGTGTTTGTATTGTTTTTGCAATTTCTTCTTAAAACTTTCTGTTTTTTATCGTTTCCTTTTGTCAACAAATTAATGATTGTTTTTCTATTTAAAGTATCTGTCTTTGGTTTATTTTAAAGCGTGAAGCTGATGATCGCATGTAAGTCATGCCGAAATGCATTTTGTGAAATTTGTAACGTCTAATGCATAAAATTATTGACAAATGTTTCGTAAAAAAATTATTTCGTGCCTTTTATTTATTTAAATGTTATTTTAACAAAAAACGTGGCACGAGTACGATAACTTTAGCGCCAAGATATAATAACGGTTTTTGGTGGAGGGGCTTAATACACGCATTTTTTACTATAAGAGGGGGGGTCTATCTCACCTCGTTTCAGTTGTTTCTGTCAATAGTTTTTGAAATAATTGACTTCAAACTCAAAATTTATGAAAAAAAAGTTAAAAAAATCACTTTGAGTATTATTTTTCTCATGATTATAAATACCAATAAAGAAGTAATTGATGTAGTTAACTGTTCCAATTATTTGTTAATCAAACACTGAAAACTATTCGTTTCTATGTTTTCTAGTTTTTGAGAAAATTGAAAAACAAAAAAAAATAATTTTGTATCAGATGGGGGCATGTAAAGTTTCTTTTACATTTAAAGAATCTGGATTAAAAAAATAATTGATATATACATAAACGTATGTACATAGAAAAAAGAAACAATAACCGCATTAACTGTAATAAAATCACAAAGGTATATATGAAATTTACGATGCAAACAGTGAGACGCCTAAGGGGGGCATGCTGCCCCCCTGCAACCCCCCTGCTTGGGCTCACTATAGGCTTTGGGGAGTTTGAAAATTTTATTATATGCAAAGTTTCTTTAAAATTAAAGAATCTTTTGGGTTTAAAGAACAAGTATAGTTTTACTATTTTTCAATTACATATCTTAAAAACTAGAAGACATAAAAAGAAGTAGTTTTCTGTGTTTAATAAAAAAATAATTGGAGCAGTTAACTACATCAATTATTTTTTTATCGATATCCATAATCATGAGAACAATAATATTCAAAGTGATTTTTGTAACTTTTTTTTTCATAAATTTTAACTTTGAAGTCAATTATTTAAAAAACTATTGACTAGAACAACTTTATTTAAAATTAGTTATAAATTGTAGAGTTCTGACTTTTGAAAAAGGTATAATTTATAACTGTAAGTGTTGCCGTTCTTTTTTAATGTTTTTTTTAAAGATTTTAAGTAAATTTTTATAAAATTGCCCCTTCCGCCTAAACGAGGGGAGATAGACCCCCCCCTACCATATTAAAAAATGCTTGTATTAAGCCCCTCTACCAAAAACCGTTATTATATCTTGGCGCCAAAGTTATCGTACTCTCCCCAAAAACGTTTTTTAATCAATAAGGAACTTAACATTAAACAAAAAACATAAAAAATAGATGGAGTACATTTTTTTGTGTGTTATGACAGAGGCAGACGAAAAAACAAACACATACAAATGGAGATTGACACCGGTTGTTCTTCCTGAGTAGGTAATAAATATTTATTATTTTATTATTTTACCAGTTCAGTGCTCCATTATGTTTCATAAATAAATCGGAAAGTTCTGGTCAAACTCTGCTCAGAGCGACTTGACATGTTCAAGCTCTGCTCAGATCTCAAAAGGAAAAACGCGCACTGAATTTATTTAGTCAGACTGACGTGACTATATGAAAAAATATTCATGTTGCCAAATAGTTAGTTTTTTTTTGAAAAAAAAAATTCTGACGAGTGGCCCTCACTTTTTGGAAATGGACCTTAAAATTCTTTTCTTTGTTGCACACTTAGGTTTTTGGGCAGAATAAATTGATCCAGATAAAAGTTGAAAGAGGAGGAGGACATTATTGACTTCTCTTCTTTTCTTAAGCGTTGATAAACTTAGTAGATTCAGGCGATGTTCATAAGTTGGAAGATGTTCATTTGAGTGCCATGGCAGATGACGAAGGACGAATAACAAATACTGTTTTTGTATACTTTTCAATTTATTTACGAAAACAGATAAGACAGGACACCATACACAACTGCAATATTTCAAGATAGGACGGACTTCTGCACAATAGAGGATTTTCGAGATATGATGATCGTTAAATTATTTAGAAAACATCTTAATTAACCCGACGTTTCTTCCGGCCTTGCTTATTATAACATCTATGTGGGAGTTAAATGACAACTTAACGTCAAATTAAACCCGTAAATCATTGAATGAATCTACACGATCAACTACGTTTTCATAACGGTTTTCTCTTTCTAGAGCAGTGGTTTCCGATGCGCGGTGCGTGAAATAATGGCAAATTCCAAAATTCACAATATCAGAAATAGCTGATGCATACATTTCATACATAGAAGACGATGAACCAGACGAAATATATATACCAGATATTACAAAAATAAAATCTGTTATTTTTATAGTAATAATTTCTTAATTTTTCAACTGATGTGGTAGAATCAGTTCAGAATTTAAATAACACTTACCTCTAATCGAGACACCGCTACCTTGTTTATAAATACTATTAGATGGGCTTCTATCAGCGCGGTATATAGTATATTCTGGTGGACTAATTTCAGGCTCAGGGACAGATGAGTTAAGCTACGTTTCAGTTAGTATAATAACGTGAAAAGATCCGTCGATACAATTTAGAAAAAAGTAGTAAGTTTAGTCTTCATTCCTCCAATATTCGATTTATAAAATGGTCAGAAATGCTACCTATATTCATGCCTATTGCCGAAGTCGTAAACGACAGTGAAATCTACGACGTGGAGCAATCTGCATTCTACAAGTTAGTCATTTTCAATTCTTGGCCCTCGTTTTGCTGTCGTCGTTACATTCTGTATTTTATAAGACGAAAAGAACCGACGACGGTGAAAAAACGACGGTATCTCTCGTTTTAAAATTTTTTCACGACCGAGAAATGGAAGGTCACAAAACAGTAAGTATTCTTGTTAATTAATTTATCTTATCCAATTTATTGTTATTTAATTTAACATATGCTAACCAAAATATGAAATGTTTTGCATTTCCAGTTAAAATTAACAAATCAAAATCAGTTCCAAACACTTGTACATCTTTTTTTTAAACGCTATCAGAATTGGTCGAAGAGAGCTTATAGCAAGCTCCGTCTTGCGACCAATGGTTTGCCAACACAGAAAACTGTGTTATACCACCGGCTCATCATTTAGCGCAGTGTTAGTTGTTAGTAGGCAAACTCTATTACAAATAACACTAACACAAGTTCAACATGAAAATATAACATACAATATTACTCCAATACAAAACAAGAACATAACAATAAATAAAAAAAATATTTAGGAGCGTGGAACACTGGTTTTGAGTAGATATTTTAATTAAATTTTACTGAAATTGAAATCAAAAACGTTTGAATTCCAATTTAAAAGTCTACCCATACGTGTCAATGGGTCATGTATCCCATAGTTGGTCCTATGTGTTTGGACTTAATCAAGTCGAGTCCACGAAGATTATAGCCTCCACCCCGACAATTAAAAAAAACTGAACAAAGTAGGTCTGGTGCATCTGACACCTGTTATTATTTGGTGGAAGAATACCAAATCTTTGTTTGTTCTTCTCTGTGCCAGTGTTTGCATTTGAAGAATAGATAAACGTTGGTCATAAGGGAGGGCATTAGAAGGATCACTCCACTGAAGCCCCTTCAATGCGAAACGAGTAAAGTTTCTTTGAACAGATTCTAATCTCTCAATATGAGCATCGTAAAGAGGAGTCCAAGCCTGCGATGCATACTCAAGATGGGGACGAACCAAGCAGTTGTATAAAGCACGCGTAACAATGGGATCAACAAATTTTTTGGACCAACGTTTAATAAATTCTAACATGGAATTGGCTTTGTTAACTATGATATTAATATGGACAGAAAAGTCTAAGTTTTGCGTGAAAAGAACTCCAAGGTCCCGTACAGTTATAACACGAGTTAAAATGTGCCGTGAAATAATATAGTCATGAGAAGAAGGAGAACGTTTTTTTGAAAATGTCATTATTTGACATTTTGTCAGGTTAAGATTCAAACTGTTCTTTTTACACCAAAAGGCAAAGTGGTTAATATCCTCTTGCAATAGAGTTCGATCCGTTGAGGATGATATATTTTTATAAATCTTCATATCGTCTGCAAAGATGATAATTTTTACATATAAATGTCAAACTATCACATACAACTTGTTCGAACAACTTTGGAATGCAAGAAAGTTTAGAAATTGGTCTATAGTTGATAATATTGGTTTTATCTCCCTTTTTATATACTGGGGTTATAAATGCATTCTTCCAAACTGAAGGAAATTTACCTAATTTCAAAGGTAATTCGAAAATATTACTCAGAGGAAGAGCTAAAATGGACCTACATTTTTTTAATACAGCAGGTGGAATTCCATCTGGCCCAACAGAGTAGTCCTCTTTTAAATGTGACAAAAGTCTCAAAATTTGTTCACGCTCTATTGTAATATTGTTAAATGATACTTGAGGACAATTTCGTAAAAAATGAAAATAGTTTTCGTCAACAACTACAGGAGAATCAATGAAGGATTGGCTAAAATTACTTGCAAATCCCTCACAGATTTCAGAAGTTTTGTTCAAGATTACGTCATTACAAATGAGGTTTACTGGATACCCGTCACATTTCTTTTTAGAATTTATGAATTTCCAGAAGTTTTCGGGTCTAACTTCAAAGAACGCCCCATGGTTTCCAGATATCCGTTATAGAGTTGGAAAGAGAGTTTTTTGAATTCTTCAAAAAGGGAAATGTAAACCACTTGATTCTGTACCGTCATGAACCTTATGTATTTTTTCCAAGCCTTATTTCTTTTATTTCGGATACATTTCAGTTCTTTTGTGAACCAAGGATGACAGGAAGAATTGGAAGGATTAGATCTTTTTTTAGGAACTGTTTCATTAATGCATCTCATCAAAATAAAATAGAAGCTGGGGATAGTTGAGTCAAGTCATTTGAAATCGGTAAATGTTCTATACCGGAATTTATTAAACTATCTAAGAGCTGTTGAAAATCACCTTTGCGAAAGTCGAAAGTATGGGAACAGTCATGAGGATTACTATTTTCTAGTAAATGACCACTCAAGTCAAGAAAAATGTCAAGAGGCGGCTGATAACGATCTATGTTAGATAAAGCAGAGGTAGATTCTACCACTACTGTACTAACGGCGTCAGATGAGAATACAAGGTCAAGTTGTCTATTTTTAAAATTGTGTACAGAGTTAACTTGATATAAATCCGTAGAGATAATATTATCCAACATTTGGAGCTCCTGTTGGGATGAACTTGCGGAAGCTTCGAAATAGGATTCGTCATCAGAAGGAACCCAATCAATGTGAGGAAGATTAAAATCCCCTAATAGAAGGATATTACTCTCAAGGCTAGCTAAGCTAAAAATAAAGTCGAGTGCTAAAGAGAGTTCAGTGTATACTGACATTGGACGTCTAGGTGGAATATAAACATTTAAAACAAATAAGACTAAATATTCCTTAGTTATTTTGAAGCACAACAATTCAATTGTTAGATCTGATGGAGGAAAACTTGGCTGGAGGTTTTTGTTAAGGTAATACATAAAATCGACATAAAAATGCAATGGGATTTGATACCTGAACAGCTGAAAAGCAATAGCTCCCCCAATAAGAGGTGTAGCTCTAAATATTTGTTTTTTTTCAGGTTTGGGCCGAACTTAAATTTTAAGTAAAAAAGAAAATTATTCCCAATACAACTGGAAAAGGACGATATTAGTAGCCAGCTTTATTTCCACTGGATAATACTGCAGCTAATTTGCTTACTTTCAAAAAGTGGTTGAATCCAAACGGAAATCACGTATGGATGTTCCTTGACAACTGCAATGGAACCCACGTCTACACAAACTCAGCCTGAAGACACTTCACATCACTATTTAGAAAATATAATTTTCAATGCAGATGACAGTGTCGCTAAAATTCAAGGAAAAGTTTCGGGACAGCAATATCTAGAAGAGCAACATAAGAATGTAGAGCCTCCAGCAAAGAAATGACGCTTTTAAAAAGGAAGGGGCTGTGCTTCTATAAAATCTGTGCGTTTTCCAAGAAATGAAATTATTTCTACACTATTCATTTTAATTAATTATTAATAATGAAATTAAACCCATTTTGTTTTCGTCTAATGTTTTCAATTTCATTTGAATTTGACAGCTAACGGTTAAAACCGGGTCAGATCCAAAAATTTTGGCGTTCATAAGAAAACTGAATATTGCGATACTTCAAAGCATTTGAAATTGAAGAGAATTTTTTGTTGACGTAATTTATAACCATATCACTGGTTGTATCAGGATGAAGGCGCAATATGAATAAACATTTCTCTGGTGGAACAGCAACTTATTCGGTCGAAACCCCCTCATCCATAACGTAAGCTATTGGTTCGACGGTTTGCGAATCAGTTTTAGAAGCACCAGACGAAATATTTATTGGTATAGTAGTAGGCAAAATCGGAGAATTTGGTATCTCTTTAATAATAGGAGCAGGAGTCAATGAGGGTGGTAAAAAGAAAGAACGACGCGATCGTGATGGTAAACGGAGTACTTATATTATTTTCCTCCTTCTTATTACATTTTGGTGATAATTACTTGTCCTCAATCTGTAAATTATTGAAAAAAAAAACATAATCAGCTATTTTGCTGTCATTTTTATGATACGACGAAATTACTTTTTGCGTTTTTTTTACATTTTAATAAGTTCAGTATTTTATTGTGTTGTTTCATTTCTTACAAAATCTGCGCAAACCATTTCCAATTTTAAAAAGCCCCAAATCATCTTCACATGGAGGCATAAACACTTCATGTGAGCAAGATATCCCAAATCCAACACATGCACATTTTGTCACCACTCCGAATTATTCCTTTGCAATGCACAAATTTTTTTAAAATTATTGTAATTAGCTGCCTTGAAGTATGCAATAGGAAATAATCTCAATTACCTAGTTTAGTTTTTTATTAGTTGATGTTTGCCAAAAAAGTAAGAAAACGGCATTAAAAAATTACTCACTCAAGAAAATGTAGACAATAGTTGCGTTTTATTATCCTCAATAACCCATATAGTTTACCCCGTGAAAATAAAACGATCTGGGTCTTGAACATTTTTTACTTTGCATGGTTGTCAGCTGTGATTACCTTTCGACATTTCATTTCTTGTTTACATTAAATAAATTGTTTTCTACGGTGCTCGGAAGTTGTCCTTGCTTGTTTTATTATAGTTAAATAAATATAAAATAATAAACCATAATAAATAAATAAAGTGCACTACTATCTGGATATTGTACACCAAACCATCGATTTCGGAACAATACTAAATCGTAAGCTCTACCCCTGTTAATATATGTCGTTAGATTAAACAGCATCTGATTTCAGTTTAATGGTGAATAAAAGAATTGAAAGAAGAACTGAAAGTTCTGTTTTAGGCCAGACCAATTGAGGATCTTATTCGAAAAATGCTAATACTTGTTGAAAAAGTCAAATGTACTCAAGAATCCCCAGCATCGAAAATAGAAAATCAATCAAATTTGCGTTTTGAAAATAAAAACTGCATTTCTGTCAGTTTGTTGCGAGTTGTATAAAAGGAATCAATTAAGGCTCCCCCATACTATTGCGAAATTTTCGGCTCCAAACACACTAACCCAGTAGGAAATTAACTCCTCAAGCCTAGTACGCTGCTGATGCGAAACGAAAATGTTCGGTGGTCTCCACTAGGAGACCGAAATGCTAACGAAAACCACAGCGGAAAAATATTTGCGCAGAGTTCTGTAAGCTGTCAAAAACAATTGACAATTTGTAAAGAAAAAGTAATTTTGTCACCAAATTATTTTTAGATGGAATTTTTTTGTCACCAAATTACCTTAAGATGTATAAATAATTCATGGATTTAAAAATGGTTCTGGTTGCACGTAGAGGATTTAAAATAAAACTCAGAACCGTTTAAATGATCCAAATTAAGCAATTACTTTTTGATTTATAAACTGGTTTATCTGTCGATTTGATGAAATTTCTATCGATTTTAAGAAAATCAAGGAAATTGGGAGGTAAACCACTCTATAATTCGAAAACTACGTGCTTCATTGGGATATTGTAAACGGTTCTGAGTTCTAATTTATGGTTTCTTACTAATTCAGGATACCATTTTCAAGTCCGAGCATTATTTAAAAAAATTACATCCAAAAGTAGTTTTGTCACCAAATTATTTTTAGATGGAATTTTTTTTGTCACCAAATTACTTTTAGATGAAATTTTTTTGAAATAATTCTTGGATTTAAAAATGGCTCTGGTTACACATAGAGGATTTAAAATAAAACTCAGAACCGTTTAAATGATCCAAATTAAGCAACTACTTTTGGATTTATAAACTGGTTTATCTACCGATTTGATGAAATTTCTATCAATTTTTAGAAAATCAATGAAATTGGGAGGTAAACCACTCTATAATTCGAAAACTACGTGCTTCATTCGTATCGGAATCACAAATAAAACATAAATTAGAACGTAATTTTCGAATTATAGAGAGGTTTACCTACGTACCAATTTCGTTGAATTTCTTAGAATTGATAGAAATTTTTTTGGGTCATCTAAACGGTTCTGAGTTTTTTTTAAAATCCTCTATATGTAACCAGAACCATTTTTAAATACCAGAATTTCCTTAAAAAATCAAAAGATCATCTGAAGCGCACAAAGGAACTGCCCAAATTGCTGGATAACGGTATCACTTAAAGCGTAATTGGCATTCACTTTAGATACTGTCCAAATCTCGTTGGGTACTCCCAGTCTACCGTACTCGCCTACACTATCATAAGACATCCCAACGGTTCATGGCAAACTTATCAGTGTAGTTAAATGGAAAAATTTTTCCACTAACGAAAATGGAAATGCATAAGTCATGATTTTCTCACAAGTCGATCGGCGAGAATGTTTCTGCTGTTTGTGGGCAAACCATATTGTTCCGGAATCTTTGCAAGAGACAAATTGTCCCTAATGGCACATCTACCACAATTATTTGGTTTGTCTCCCTTTGTGGCAGAGAACGAAAGAAAAGTTCATAGTTGGTGGTAATAGGCACTCCAAATAAGGGTTCACTATACGGACACATGTATCTATATTGAAAAGAAAATGACAAAAAATAATGCAACTGAAAATGAAACATAACGGAGCGATTTCGCCGGTAATTCCTAAAATGAAAATTAGATGAACTAAAGTTGTAATCTAATGAATCATGTAGTATTTACAAAGATAAACAAAAACTTAGAAAATAACTTACTGATACTTCATCAAAATGCATGTTTCATATTATGAGTGTAGCATGCAATAGCACATCGTCAAAGTTTTCGAATTATGTACTTTGCCTAACTTAGGCTAGCTGGACCGTGTGTGTTTGTTGTTACTATTTTATATTTATATATATTTATCAATTTTAATAATTATTTCTCTTTGCGCTTCCGAATTTTATTTATTACCAATTCGGATGCTATTATATCCGGACGATCTTTAAGAAAATCGTTAAGTTCTGTTAATTATCTCTTACTTTCAGCTTCTTCGCCGATCATTTTTGTATATTCATGTAACGCACATATCTCGTCGTTTCAATCGATATATATTAATTATGAACAAAAGATATGTTATATCTTTTTTATAAAAGTGTATGCATAATTCGCAACACCTGAGCCATCAGCGAAGGGGTGAGCTATTTCGCCTGAACTACAGACAGGACTGTTCGGCTCTGGCAGTGATGAATGTGTCGCAAGGGCGCCAGTAAGTGGTGATGTAGCCCCCTTTTATTCAGTGTTACAAGCTGTAATGCGAAAATACTTAATAGACTTACAATTAAATATCTGTATAATACTTGCGAACGTTTAATTAATTTGTTTTCTGTTGAGTTAGAAACCAAAGAAAAATCAAATCAACAAAACACACACGTCAACTTGACTTTTTTTTTTTTTAAATGAAACGTCAAAATTTCGCTGGCAATTTATATGCAGGTCAATTAAATTGAGAACGAAAAGAGTGGAGAATTGCACTAAGAAATCTAGTACAGCTATCCACTAAAATTACACATTACGTCGTTCATCAGCGTACTGGAAAACGAAAAGTAGAGCGAAATTTTTCGTTCATGATTTCGTCGTGTCATTTTTGTATGGGATTTTTCGTTTCGCATCAGCAGCATACTAGGCTTCAATGAAAACATGCCTTGATGAAATCCTATATGACAGCGGTCATATAGGAGGGACTATAATTGATTTCACTTATGAAACGTTGCCATTTAAGAAGCATGTTGTGCTTACCTCAAGTAAAAAGGTAGAGAATAGACACGAACAAAAAAAGCTTTAATGAATACACAATCCTTTTTCATATGCATGAATTCAATGCAAAACCGGACGCGAAGATTTCCTCTATAAAAAGATTTTTGACCTGCAAAAAAAAATAAATGATGCTAAAATGGAACCTATTTTTTGGGTTTTCCACTCGTCCGGTTCGTGCCATTACCATGATTGCAAGAAATGTGTCATTAAGTCTATATTTCATGTGGAGGCACCTTATGTCTGGATTTTTTTTAGACATGAGAAATTTGACGTTTCATGACATCCCACATTAATCGTATACAAATTTCTCACAAAACATTGAATCTTGTTCACAGTTCGCTTATTTTATTTTAAATCTTATTAATTAATTTAAAAAACAGATTCTACCTATTCTAAAGTACATAAAGCGCTTAGCGCTTCTTGGAGAAGAATGAAATTTCACCATTCATGTTTGCCCACATAGCAAAGAAATATAAATTTTTAGTAGTAGTATCTGCAATAATGGCCGAAATAAATATTTCTAATGGAGTCGCGTCCTAAAGACCACACTATCGTGTTTTTAATTGATTTGGTAGTTTTTTTTGCAAACTTTTAAATTGTAAAAGAGAGCACCGACGAAGATCAACAATTGTGTGGATGCAACAACCAACAAGATGTTTTTTTTTGTTATCTGTCAAACGACGCGCGGAAAAACGGAAACAGTTTAAGAATGTCTAGCGTCCCGACACGCGGTCGCGTCTCCATTGTATTCACTCAACCGAGTTTCAAGTATTTTAACTTTGACAGATCGGTTTTTGAAGTGCCGCGAGATCGACCGCGTGTCATTCTGTTCATCCAGTTACGGGTGTTTGAATTGTATTGCACCGCGTAATAGTATCTTTCGAAAGCTGGTGGCGGGGGTAAATAAAATTAATGTGTGATCGCTCCGTTTTCGTTGTGCTTTTCCTTATGTTTGTGTAAAGAATAAGGATTGCGGAGAGATGACTCTGTTGTACTTGAACAAAAGTATATTTTACTTTCCATTTCCATTGCTAAATATAGAATTTGATGGAAAGCGGTTTGAAATGATTTTGTGTGGATTGTATTCATGTATATAAAACTACTAGTTGTCAACGTTAATGCATTCACTTGTACTAGTGTTAGTAAAATGAGAGGTTGATCCACAGAAAAATACGGATCTGCAAAATTGATTCATAATAAGAAACAAATTTTTGTTTGTCCAATGGAAGCATTTAACTTGGCAACATGCTTTTACCAATGGGAAACCACATAAAAAATGTACTAGTGTTGAAGCAGACTTAATAAATTAATAGTTTTTCGGTTATTTGGCAACACCGTGGTTAACAATTCAAAATTGAAGTACCAACTTGTAGGCCTAGTACGCTGCTGATGCGAAACGAAAAATCGCATACAAAAATGACAGGACGAAATCATGAACGAAAAATTTCGCTCTACTTTTCGTTTTCCAGTACGCTGCTGAACGAAAAATGTGTAATTTTAGTGGATAGCTGCACTAGATTTCTTAGTACAATTCTCTACTCCTTTCGTTCTAAATTTAATTGACCTGCACATTAATTGCTTGCGAAATTTTGACATTTCATTTCTTTTTTATAAAAAAAAAAGTCAAGCTCTTGTATTGTTCATTTGATTTTTCTTTGGCTTTGGGTTTTCTCTAGTCTCTGGTTTTTCTGTGCAATTTCTGTATTAAATTATTCAAAATAAATTCAATTGTAATTTTTGTATCAAAACCAATTTCAAAATCGACTAAACTAAATCTGCAAAATGAAAATGAGAAGTTGGAAAGAAGCACACCCTTCGCATATCTTATGCAGTGCTTATTATAACCAACTATCGACTTTTCTCATACATAGTGCTAGTGGTTAGATTAAAAATAACCTATGTTCTTTTAAAATCAAAATATTTTAAGTGACTACTAAATAAAAGTATTATAAAGAAGATTCAGTAATTTGTTTTGCAATGAACTGTCCATGTCACGATTTTTAAAATCCATTTGTTACTCCGACTTTTAAATTCTATGCGACCTTTGACACCATATAGATATCAAAAAACACTTACCATTTCTAACTACATACTTTCAACACATAAATTAACTCAATTACCACAAAGAAAAAATCAAATCGACCGCCCCTTTCAGTCAGTACGAATATGAATTTCCGATCTGGTCCGGACAAGATGTATCCAGGCCGGAAGCCAAAGGTAAGCGGCCTACCGCTGCTCCAACGACAATTAAGGAAATCATCGTTACCACAATAAAGTTTGGTTGCAAAAAGGCCATCTTAAACGATGCCCTCCTCAAAATAGCTCTCTATCTAGGAAGCCTGTTTCTGATCCCATTGGTTGGCGATTTTATACCATATCCCAGAACTTATTTCTCCCGCTCAGACAATCTGTTTAAGCTACAATTTCTGGTGATGACTTCGATAGTCCTTTGTTGTGGTGATAGAAAGAAGATGATGACAAATGACTTACCTCGCATTGCCATCGCTACCTTCTTTTTGTTTTTCTGAACGAAGTTTTTAATGTAATTGAACCATTGTATGGCAGATGTATTGCTCGTGGATTTGATAGCGAATCAAGCTGCTTTCAAGCTGGTCACTTGTAGATTGGATTGGGCTTATAAGGCCATTCATTTATACTATTCATTCGATTTTTGTATTAATTGAGGAAGCAAGACCTATAGTTGAAATGGGGAGCGATCAAAGAGTATTTGCGAAACGAATTGCATAAACGCAGCATAGCAGATAGGTCAAGTACAAACCCACAAAGAAAACTCACTGATGAACAAGTGAAAATGCAACCCGTTCCAAAGATATATTCCAAAACCTATTCAATGTCCTCTTTGAAATATATAATCTGAAAATACCTTGAAGTGTATATTTGGAATGGGTTTTCCTAAAAACTTGGTTGATAACTTTTTGTAATCTGCTCTTGATACTCTCAAAATCAGCATCAAAAGTTTGATTATTGAAAAAAATCACTCTTGAAATACAATCTTTTTTGCAAAAAAGTGTTGACACTTCCTTTGAAAGTATGAAGTGCTGATTCTTAAAAGATATCGCTCGCCTTTATTGGACAACCCGTTCCAAAGATAAAGCCCAAAAGCTATTCACTGTTCACTTTGAGATATAATTTAATTATATTTTACAGATTATAAAGGGTTATGTGTCTAAAGTATAGGTCTGGAATTCAACATCTGTCAAACTAAGTTGTTAAACCAATTTTTTTTTTCAGTTGAAAATCTGACATTTACACAACAACTGAAGCCAGCTGACCATTCACAACGTCGTAGATACGTTGAATTCGTGCTTGAACAACAGTCTTACTCCAAGAGACATTTCCTGGCCGCGTAATTTCTCGTCGTGGCGATATCAACTGGCCACCAAGATCATGCGATTTGACACCACTGGAGTTTTTTTGTGGGGCTACGGGAAAGACCGTGCTTATGCAGATAAACCTCTAACTCTTGAGCACATGAAAACCAACATTCGTCAAGTTATGGCTGGTATCGCAGCCCAATATGTGTCAAAAAGTGGTCGAAAAGTACCTCAAAAGGATGGATGCTTGCAACAATTCGCGTGGTGTTCACTTAAATAATGTAGTGTTTCACACATAATGCCAACGTTCAAGCTTTATAATAAAAAAGAAATATCATGAAAAAAAATAATGTATATGTGTTTTATTTACGTTTACTTTTAAAAAGGCAAAATGGGTAACCCTTTATATTTCAAAGTGAATACTGAATAGCTTTTGGAGTGTATCTTTGGAACGGGTTGTCCAATAAAGGCGAGCGATATCTTTTTAGAATCACTTCATACTTTCAAAGGAAGCATCAACATTTTTTGCAAAGAGGTTGTATTAAAAAATTAACTCAAGGAATACGCATAAGTCATTCTAAATATGCGTATTTCAAAAGTGAATTTTTGCACTAAGCCTTCTACCTAAAAACTTTTAATGCCTACGAGTATTTTGAGAGTATCAAGAGTAGATTACAAAAAAGTATCAACCAAGTTTTTAGGATAACCCGTTCCAAAGATACACTCCAAAGTATTTTCAGATTATGTATCTCAAGGTGAACAGTGAATAGCTTTTGGACTATATCTTTGGAACGGGTTGTCCAATAAAGGCGAGCAATATCTTTTTAGAATCAAAACTTCATGCTTTCAAATGAAGCATTAACAAAACCAAAAGTAGTTTTGTCATCAAATTACTTTTAGATGTAATTTTTTTGTCACCAAATTACTTTTAGATGTAATTTTATTGAAATAATTCTTGGACTTGAAAGTGGTATCCGGAATTAGTAAGAAACCATAAATTAGAACTCAGAGCCGTTCACACCATACAAAGGAAGCACATAGTTTTTGAATTATAGATTGGTTTACATCCCAATTTTATTGATTGTCTTAAAATCGATAGAAATTTCATCAAATCGGCAGATAAAATAGTTTATAAATCCAAAAGTAATTGCTTAATGTGGATCATTTAAACGGTTCTAAGTTTTATTTTGTTTAACTAAAACCATTTTTAAATCCAAGAATTATTTCAAAAAAATTACATCTAAAAGTAATTTGGTGACAAAAAAAAATTATCTAAGAATAGTGACAAAACTGCTTTTGGATGTATTTTGTTTGAAATAATTCTCGGACTTGAAAATGGTATCCGGAATTAGTAAGAAACCATAAATTAGAACTCAGAACCGTTTACACCATCCCAATGAAGCACGTAGTTTTCGAAGTATAGAGTGGCTTACCTCCCAATTTCATTGATTTTCTTAAAATTGATAGAAATTTCATCAAATCGGCAGATAAAAAAATTTATAAATCAAAAAGTAATTGCTTAATTTGGATCATTTAAACGGCTCTGAGTCTTATTTTAAATCCTTTATGTGTAACCAGAACCATTTTTAAATCCAAAAATTATTTCAAAAAAAATACATCTAAAAGTAATTTGGTGACAAAAAAATTCCATCTAAAATTATTTGGTGACAAAATTACTTTTTTTTACAACTTGTCATTTGTTTTTGACAGCTTATAAAATTCTCCGCAAATATTTTTCCGCTGTGGTTTTCGTTTTCGTTAGCATTTCGGTCTTCTAGTGGAGACCACCGAAAATGTTCGTTTCGCATCAGCAGAGTACTAGGCCGTACAAGTTAAAAACTAACCCTGGTGGTGAGAAATGTAATTAAATTCTGGGTCAGGAATATTGAACTGGATAAATATCAAGATCTTGTAGTGTTGTTGTAATGCATGCAAAGCTCTGACCTATATGGGTCTTCGTGCATTATAAAATGCGGGTAATATTAGTAATATTTATCGAGAAAAAAATGAAAACTAAACTCGAAGAGATAGAATAAAAACAAGCACGTAAATGAAAACAAGACAAAGAACAATTAAAGATTTAGTTTAGTTTAGTTTAGTTTATGACTTATAAAATAGTAATACATTCAATTGAATATTTTGATTTTTGGACTAAAGTCTATTGGTTTGGCTGAAAGCCGTCCGCGAGACTGACATAATTTATGTATATAATAACATCTTTTTTTTTTGATTACATCTAACATTATTTTGTTTTCAAAAATTTTCATTAACTATACAATTTCGGTAGCGTAAAATCTCACTGTGTAGTTATAAAGTACATCCCATACACGTTCTCCATTTAGAATTTTTAGCGTTTCACCCAAGTTGATCGACTCTGATCCAAAATATTTAACCCGGAACTCTCTTAAAATGGGACAAACAGCAATGAAGTGCAAAACATCTTCCCATTCCCTACAGTTGCATAAGATAGGTAGTTTTGGACGGTTTGGAATGTAGTTCAGGTTCAGTAACTCTCATCTTAAACCAAAGATCGTGGCTATATATTCCGTAGAATGGTTTGATAAAAAGTAGGTTTTTTCATTCAAGTAATTATCTAGTTTGCTAAAGTATGATCTGTACAACGAATTCTGCGCTTCTTTTATGAAGTTAGCATCCATTCTGTTTCTTATTTTTTCAGCAATTCAAATTTCGATTTAGGTGGTTCCTGTTGGTCATCAGTTGTAATCAGTAAAGTGTATCCACACTCTTCTGCCAGCCTTTTCCACTCTTGTACACACCCTCCTCCTGTCGACAGTAGATGCTTAAAAACTACTGGGCAATCTATAAAATCTCCTGATGAAATAGCGGAGAAACTTTTCTACTGCTTCAAAAGATCTAAATCC
This sequence comes from Philhelius pedissequus, assembly GCA_910595825.1. Lineage (NCBI taxonomy): Eukaryota > Metazoa > Arthropoda > Insecta > Diptera > Syrphidae > Philhelius > Philhelius pedissequus. Next base: position 166,974,684 of record OU343160.1, read on the forward strand.
TCAAATTTTGCACCATAGAGCATTATGGCAGTTGCTGTTGCACGACATATTTTTTGCTTTGAGGTGTGTGCAATACCTTTCTTGTATATAAAGGGTTATCCATTTTGCGGTTTCAAAAGTATAGGGCTGGAATTCTACATCTGTCAAACTGAGTTGTTAAACCAATTTATTTTTCAGTTGAAAGTCTGACATTTACGAAAATGGATCGCTTAACTATCGCACAACGCATAAGAATTGTTAAAACCTACTACAAAAATGGTGATTCTGCCACAGCCACATATTGCATTTTAAGAGGAGATTGTGGTTTACATAATCGTCCAACTACGCAAGCAATTGGCAAAATTGTGAAGAAATTTGAAGGGACTGGATTGGTTACAGATATTGTAAGGGCTGTGCGTCATCGTTTCGCCCGTACCACTGAAAATATCGCTGCTGTAAGTGAAAGTTTTGCCGAAGACCCGAATGTGTCGACTCCTCATCATTCTCAGGAATTAGGATTGTCTTACGGCATATTATGGCGCATTTTGCATTTGGATCTACACCTACATCCATAGAAAGTCCAGCTCATACAACAATTGAAGCCAGATGACTATTCGCAGCGTCGTAGATACGTCGAATGGGTGCTTGAACCACAGGCAGTGGACGGCGATTTTTCAAACAAAATTTTCTTCAGCGGCGATGCACATTTCTCACTCGATGGGTATGTTAATAATTAAAATTGTCGTATTTTGGATTCTGAGAATCGTCAAGTAATTGAAGAGAGGCCATTACATCCACAAAAAGTTACTGTTTGGGTCGCTCGTTGGTACGGAGGTGTGATTGGACCTTACTTCTTCGAAAACGACGATAGAACGACTATCGCCGCCAATTCGGAGCTTAATGATCATATGATAACAGACTTATTTTGCCTGCTATTGAAGAATACGACTTGGAGAATATGTGGTTTCAACAGGACGGTGCGACATGCCACACAACTCGAGCGAACATGGCTTTAATGCAAGAGACATTTAATGGCCACGTAATTTCTCGTCGTGCCGATATCAACTAGCCACCAAGATCATGCGATTTGACACCGCTGCTGCAATCGAATTGCAACAATTCGAGTGGCGGTCATTTAAATTATGTAGTGTTTCACTCATGATGTTAACGTTCAAACTTTATAATAAAAAAGAAATATCATGAACAAAATATTTTATATTTGTTTTATTTACGTTTACTTTTGAAACCGCAAAATGGATAACCCTTTGTATGTGGGTACATCCATCATAATGTAGGTATGTAAAATAAACAACTTGTTTTTTTTTTGTAATAAGCGGTTCTAATCGTAAGTATCTTTAATATTGTTTATAAATTTTAAATAGGTAGGTAGGTACCTTTCTGACTTAATTTTGTGAGCAACACAAATGTTTGGGTGAGAGGCGATGGGTAAATGGTTTTATTTGGGAAAGATTTGTTGAAGTTTGAAAGAATGTTGAGAGTGCCAAGCAATTTTGTTTTGGAAGGCAAACCTATTTTGGGATAGATGATTTTTCATGTAGATAGACTATGTAGTTACTAATTGCACTAAATTAACAAATAGACGGAACAAAATTTATAAAAATATATTAGCGTAGTAAACATGGTTATATATACATACTTATTTCATTCTTGCAAAGTTCTGGGAATGTGTGAGTTTTCATATTTTTTAATTAACAATTCGGCAGAATTAAATAAAAAAAATAATGTGGCAACCATAAGTACATATACCTACTTCTTATATTCCTTACATTTTTCTTATAAATACAGATTGGTATGTAAGTGAGTAGGGATATAAATAAAATAAGAGATATTCCTACCTACCTGTTAACAACTGAATCTTAATTGCGATATAGGTACTTAGGTAGGACAAGTTTTGCATTTGCAAAAAAATCGAACTCGAGATTTTCATTTTAATCAAACTTGAGATAAGGATGAAGTACTTGCTTCAAACTTGGTAGGTAAATATTATTTTTTCGGTAGGTAATATGCCCACACGGCTTTTTATTTTTTTAAAACGAAAAATAACAATACTTTCCATACATTGTTTTGACCGAAACGATAAATCTTATTTTTCTCAAAAACAGCTTCAACGATTTTTACAAACAGAATTAGTTCAATAATTAAGGGAAATGTAGTTTTCGATAATTTGTTTTGGTATTGTTTTTTTTTTGGTATATATGTAAGTAAAGGATGTCCTGGAAGAGGACTCCAAAAAAAATCGCGAGCACCAGCCCTCAAGGGGTTGGCCTAACTGTTCGACTTACAATAGTTCAATGATAATACAATTCAATAATTATTAATTATTATATTTCCGAATCCCGTTGTACACTAACTGTGTAAGACTAACTTATTTTATCGCATGAATCCCACGATGCACCGTTGTTCAGTGGCGATATCAAAGTCAGCATACCGTATAGATATGCTGATCGTGCACTGCAGGTCAATGACTGGCCAATTCCCTGGCGAGATAAGTATCCGGTGTCTTGGAATAAATAGAGGAATCATATTTACAGTTACCTGTGGGAACAGGTTTGCATTATGGAATGATGACACACCAATTAGGGTTCACGCGCATGTCCGAGGCGTACATGCATTGCCATAACTCCTCCCCCTTCAAAGGTCTATGACCCGTAGATCGAATGTGACGTCAGAGCTGGGATACATGCTTGGTGATAGCCGATGCCCCGGTACTGGATCAGTGACTGGATTTCTCGGTGCCTGTATAAGTGGTTAGTTAATTTTAGGGTGTATTTTCTGCCAAAGGTAAAAAAGGATGAAGATGAACAAAACGGGAATTGCAGCTTCAGCAATAATAGAAATCTCGAATCTCTCATTTAATTCAGTCAGACGCTCTATATTTTCCTATATCGTGAACAAGTTCCAGGTCCAACTTGTCGGTATTCCGTGTGATGTTCGAAAATATTGGAGGAAGGGCTTGCAGAACCGTTTGTGTAAGACTTGTAAAGGTCCTATTATTAAGCTGGATCGTTTCGTTATGGATTTGAACAATAAATGTCCCTTCAAGGGGTTTCGAAGATTCGTTTGGAGACTTAATCTAGCCCTTGAAGTTGGTCAGGAAGATGGTATTTTCGTTGGCGAGTTCAATTATCTCCCTCGCGTTTGACCGATACACACAGGTAGCTAAAAATGCTTTTAGTAGTATCTAGCTATGCAGTCGTCCTCAGGAATTTTGTTTAGGTCTTTTTCGTTGCAAACTGTCGTATTTCCAATCGAGAGACAAATTCCAGTGATTCCATAAATTTCTTCATGATTTATTAATATCCTGTCGAATTGAAGATCAATTTGGTTGTTCTTAATAATCGAAGCTTTTGTTCTGAGAAGGTTGAATGCCTCGTTCCTCACCTTGGGCATCGATAGAACATAAAGTAACATGGCGTCATTTGTGAAAATGGATGGGGTTCCATATTCAACCGCTTCAATTTCATTTGCGTAAGGTAAGGTTTCGATTTCGGTCACAAGTTTGCCGACATCTTCCTTATATAGTAAATTGGTGTTTATTAAATCATTCTCTGCCATTTGGCATGCGCTTACAATCTCGTTTATTTCGTCCTTGATGATAAATATCTCGTTTAGGATGTCCTGTTCGAATTTCTCGGAAATCATATCGTTGATTCCATCATTCACCCTGCTCATGATGATATTAATTTTTTTAGTAATTTCTTCAGTGATACCAAGGTGTTTATTATTTATCCCATATTGATGATTATTGTTCGAGATAATTTTTTCTTTGGTTCGAAGAATTTCACTCCAGTGGATCTAGTCTTGCGAGATGGTGATCAATTTGAAGCTACCGTCAATGATCCAACCTTTACCATCCTTTAATGAAACTAGTGGTGTTGCATAATTAAAAACTTCATATCCTTGAACAGCAGCCAATAAACCTAATCTGTAAAATGGGATTGTAAAATTAAAAAAGAATATGTTGGATACATTCGCTTGATTCAATTCAATATTAAGTTGTGATGTGACGAGTAATTTCATAAAAGAGCACAAGATGCCTTAGAGTTTCAATAATTTGAATGTATTATCAACTTCATACTTCTTAGAGATTATTCTTAAATAATTGTTACTTATAATTATATTAATTTAAAAGTTACGTTAGAATAAAATGTATTAAGACTATTTTAAAATAGCGTTACGATATAGACAAAAGATAATTTTTTCAATTTATAAATTTTAAGTTTTTTTGAATTATTTAATTTGCATTGTAGTTGTACCTACTTATAGGCATATGCATGCATACTTATATTTGCTTAAAATATGGTAGGTGCATTCTAATATATACATATATTTAAGAAGGTATATAAATAATTACGAAGGTACATTCCCTTCTTTTTTTTCATGTATTTTTTATTTATGTTTTGTATATTCTACGGCCTGTATTGGTTACAACAGTTACCCTATTATTTTTTGCTATCACCTCTTTACGATAGAAGGGCTTATGCTTGCCCTGGATCCTTTTAAAAGAGGTTTAAGCTATGTCCCCTTTCTTGAATTTTCTAGGAACTGACTTTTTCTTATTATGCCAAGTGTTTCTTTGGGTTTATTTTTACACAATTTTTCCCTGAGTTGATTATTCAATTTAATTCGAAAGTTTGCCATATTTTGGTAATTGAAGAGGGAGCTTCGATTGAAAAATTTATCGGAAGGCCTGTATTGTATTACCGAGTTGACTGTATGATTGTACCGATCAACGGAAATGTTGAAGAGTTCCTTGAGCTTAAGGTCTTTATACTCGTCATTTAAACATCAATACATTTCGAGAATGGTAGAGTGAAATCTCTCTACCTGGTCATTAGCCTCACTCCGGTTAACAGGGGTTTGATACATCTTTATATCAAGCATTTTAATGAAATATACCATTATAGGACGAAGAAGCTTCTCTTGTTATCGGTAACAAGCATCTTCGGAACAGTAAAATAATGGAGAGCTTTGATCAACCTGTCCCTTAGATGTAGAGAAGATTTGTTTTCTTTGTGAAAAAATTTATCAAATTTGGAAAACTTATCTAAGCACGAAATTAATTTCTCCCCTTGAATTTCCATGATATCCATATGAAGAATTTCACATGGGTACGATGGAATAGGGGTTGTATGGAATTCGTGTTTGTCAGGATGCCGATCATATTTGTTTGCTCGAAAAACATCGCAGGACTTAACGTAGCGATGGATCAGGCTATTCATTCTCGGAAAATAGTACTTTTCCAATAATTGTTCCGTATTTGCTTTGGCTTTTCGGGGGGCTCGCCTGTGCTCTTTGGTTATAAGTTCCCATACATGATCTTCTTCCTTGACGTCTACGATAAGTCTCTGAGTAAGCATGATTTTACAACTGACAGAAGTTGCCAAATAAACCTTTTGTTATAATTCCATACAAGGAATTTTGACGCCGTATATAATGTTCGGCTGTAATCTGGCTTTTATTATATTCGTCAAGGCATCCTCGTCCAAGTACTCAACCGCAATATAGTGTCTAGAATAGCCAGGGTGAGGTTCCTCGAAAGCCTCGAAACACTTTGCAACTTGAATGATTATTTGATTACGAAAGACGTTGAAGGGAACTTCAACATGTGGAATCAAATCAGTTGAGTCCTGTTCTGCACTATGTACCGTTTCAACGGCAGATTCAGTGGACGTTGTTTCTCTAATTGGAGTTTCGGTAGAGAACTCAGGCTCACGCTCTGTTGCTTTTTCCATTGCTGGGCAACCTTCGGTTGCTGACTCGGTTGAGGAAAGATGTTCTATCATATTTACTTGAATCCCTCATTCAGTATAATCTGAATCGGTTAACTGACTGTTTTGTCACGACAATAGATTTACCCGGGCGGTAAATCAATTCGCAGTTGTACTCCTCGATTCTCGCTTTCCATCGCTTAAGTTTCGCGTTATAGTTGCTGTTCTCAAGCCCTCAAAGCGTTATCGTCTAGTTCAATTGGTACCTTCTTTGATTGGCTCGCCTTAACCTGAGAATTTTCCCCTCTGGTAAGGTTAGTCAAAGGCTTAGCCACCTTTGCGTAGTTCTGAATGAATTTTCTGTAGTACGAGGTCAAACCCAGAAAGGACTTTAGCTCTTTTAAATTTTCGGGCGGTTGTATATATTAAATGGTACTCACTTTTTTGTGTTAGGGCGTATCCCTTAAGGTTTGATAACGTAACATAAGACCTCTACCTCAGTTGACATGAACTTTGTTTTCTCAAGGTTTACTTTTAATTTCGCCTGTTCCAGTTTCGTCAAAACAAGATCTAAAGCAAACATAGCAAATTTTACAAATTTAGGGTTTCAGTACGTCGTCTATCATTCGCTGAAAAACAGATGGGACATTTTTCAGTCCAAAGGGTAACCTCGTGAACTCGTACTTACCGTTCATAGTAGAAAACGCTGTTTTCGGGATGTCTGACAATTTCATTGGGATTTGGTGGAATCCGGAAGTAAGATCTAACGTAGTGAAGTACTTCGCATTGCCCAGGCTGGCTAACGTAGAGTTAATATCTGGGATTGAGTATGCATCAGCAATCGTCACCCCCTTTAACCTCTTATAGTCAATGACTACCCAATATTGTTTTTATCCATTGGGCTTGGGTTTTTTAGGTACAACCCAAATAGGAGAGTTGTACGGACTTCTTGAAGGACGAATAATAGCCTCCCCCAAAAGCCTTTCCACTTCCTCCTCGACCGCGGCTTTTAAGCTGGCTGGATAAGGATAGCTTTTTGTGTATATCGGATCTTTGGTAATTGTTCTTTCGCGTTGATGGGACCAAAAAGTTTCGTGAATCTTTTTATCAGAGTGTTCAGACTAGATTTGGTATTTTGAGGACAATAACTTCAAGCACAAGGTTAATTTGCTCGGATAATTTTTCTCTTAATTGTATCTTAATACATGGTTTAAGAGTGAGAGCGTTTTCCTTGCTATCTATTACTGCCTCTAGTTGGTTTAGGCTGTCATCACCAATAATCCCATCGAAGGATTTGAGACCCGGTAGTATATAAAAGGTTAGTACATTCTCATTCCCAACTGTTTTGAAGAATTTACCTTAAATTTTGTTTGTGATTAATATTCCTCCGGCTGCTGAGTTAACTATGAATATTTGAGCTATCTCTTCGGTGGATTCAGATACATGCTGGGCGTTTAAGTTCTTGTTTGCCCCCGTGTCCACGAGAAAGATCAAGGTTTTGCCATCCTTGAGAATGTATTCTATGTATGGAACGCTGGATAAGCGCCCATCAAAAAATTTACCTCACCGTCATAGTTCTCCTTTGCGAGATCTTCGTAACACTCTTGGGGAATTTCTTCCACCGTTTGGAGGTTATACAGCCTCTGGTGTTTTTGAGGAGACCTAGAAAGAACTTCAGAACGTGCTCTCCTTGTGAAAGGGTTATTTTGGGGCCTGTTCATGTAATTCACCTGTTTTGTCTGAACCGATCTACCAATTTCTATCTTTGGATGGGGCTTAGATCCGGGATTTGGTGGTTTATTAGAAGGGGAAGGATAAGCATTATAATTCGATGCATTCTTATAATAGGGTTTGGGTTGGAAAGATGTTCGATTATCTGCCCTAGACAATTGATTGTGTGGAGCCATAACCGTGTTGCTGTAGGTTGTTGGGTGAATTGTATGACTTCGGAAATATAAATTCTGGATTTCCAGACAAGAGGCGTACGGCTCAGGAAGTGTTTTTTGGTTTTTGGATGATTAACATCCGGGACAAGTCGCCATTCAACCCCCTAATGAAGACGTCTAACGCTCGGTTGCGGTAAGTTTCGACCAGTGCGTTCACCGTTTCTTGCGTGTATGTCTCTGTCTTTATTTTATTTATAATGAGGGAAAATTGATAGTTTACTGTGGCATAGAACTCATCCAACCGGGAGCCGCTTTGCGAGAGCTGATTGAGTTGATGATCGAGAGTTCGAATATCTCGTTTATCAGCATAGTGTAGAGAAAGGATTCTTTTGATGTCCTCCCAGCTGTCGTGGAAGATGTTGTAGGCAATGAGAGCAGAATCCGCCTCTCCGCGTATTTTTGGGCTGATGTGGTTTAAGATCGCGCGATACATAGGCTTGCTTTTAATAATGGCAAAATCTTTCAGAATACTCTCCACATTATGTATCCATGACACATATTCTGTTGGGTTCCCATCGAAAGATTAGAGCTCTTTCACGCAATCGGGGAGGCAGCTAATTTCTTTGAGATCAGCTTCTGTCTTTGGCTCACAAAGGGAGCCCGGACCAGGTTGTACTACTTGTTGTCTATGTTGAGATTCTTCTATCGATCTCATTCTCGACTCAAGATCTTTTAGTTGATTCAATAATAAATTGACCGCCCCGGTAAGATCGGTAACCGATTTGGCTTAGAATCCATGATATATATATATATTAAATTTTTTTTTAAATAGAGTTTAAAATATTAAAATGCACCTTACCTTCTTTTATGTAAAAGTTTTAGCACTAGTTTTTTGTATATAACTTTTTATTATTATTTTTTTTAACGTTCACACATTTCACTGATTTCGTTTTATATATTTTATTTTATTTAAATACTTAGCTTTTTGTAGCCAATTATTTTAGCACATTTTACTTTTAGATAAAAAGAATTTTTTATTTAATTATTTTGTATTTTACAGATTATATTTTTTTGTAAAGATTTTCATAGCCTATTTTGTAAAAACATATTTCACTAAAAAAAAATTTATAAATTTATTTCTATTTAATTTTTTTAACGTTTTACAGCTTGTTTTTTTAACAAAACTTTCGTATAGCTTATTTTTCGGACTGAAGCTTTTTGTAGCTTATTTCGTAAAAATGATTTCACTATTTTTTTAAAATTTTTTTTAAATTTATTTTTATTTAAATATATTGCCTATTACAACATATTTTGGAACAGAGATTTTATAGCTACTGTGTTCCCATGTAACACTCGCTCGATTAAGCATACTGACTTCCTGACCTGTATATTAAAGATCACAACAACTCGCACGGATGAAAGAATCTAAACTTTTATGCCGGTCCCTGCTCGGGTGCCTGTAAAGGACGTTCTGGAGTAGGACTCCAAACAAAATCGCAAACACCAAATCTTAAGGGGTTGGTCTAACTGTTCGACTTACAATAGTTCAATGATAATACATTTCAATAGTTATTAATTATTATATTTCCGAATCACGTTGTACACCCTTAAAACCTCAGCTTAAGACTAACTTATTCTATCGCATGAATCCCACGATGCACCGTTGTTCAGTGGCGATATCGAGGTCAGCATACCGTATAAATATGCTGATCGTGCACTGCTGGTCAATGACTGGCCAATTCCCCGGCGACATAAGTATCCGGTGTCTTCGAATAAATAGAGGAATCATATTAACAGCTACACGTGGGAACAGGTTTGCATTATAGAATGATGACACAGCAATTAGGGTTCACGCGCATGTCCGAGGCGTACATACACTGTCATAACTAGGTACCTCTAGTAGAACCATTTTTTTACTTGCGATTATAGGTACTATAAGGTAAGTTATGCATTCGTCGAAAAAAAAAGTTTTGAGATAACAATCAAACAATTACGATAATAGCGAAGACGAAAAAAGATGGTCTAAGAATTCTGTCCGTCTGTATGTCTGTCTGTCAGTCAGTCTGTCAATCTGTTAGTTAGTTAGTCTGTCAGTCTGTTTGTATGTGTGTATAGACACCTACAGCCCAAACGGGTGGGCCGATTTGCTTCAAATTTGGCATATAGAGTGTTTTAGGTATTGTTCAGAGGAGAAATTGAAATATTTTTTTTAAGCTCAAAAAATAACGGTACCTGCCATATAACCATTACGTTCAAGCTTATTTTTCTCGGAAACGGCTCCAACGATTTTGATAAAATAAAGTGCGGATTTTTAGCTACGACCGAACATATGGTTGAAACAAAATTGGAAATATATCTAAAAACGGTACTTTCCATAGGACTTTTTTTTTGCTTTCGACTGTCTCATAAACGGCTCAACCGATTCTTTCGAAATTTCACACATATATAGGCTTATGCTGCCCAAATTATAGCACGTACCAATATTTTTAATTAGTATTTTTTTGTATTTTTAAAATCATTTAAAAAAAATAAATTTATATTTCGAAAACTGCTCATTAATTTTTTTTCAAAAATTATATTTATATGTATTTATTGAATACCTATGAATTGGAGTTTTTTTTAATTTTTTTTGAAAAATGTTTTCAAAAAGTTTTAAAAAAAACTTTTTTTCTCAAAACCGGTCCACAGATTCTTAAAATTTTTTTCTCATAAATTCAAATTTATCCATCGAATAAAATGGCGTACTTTTTTTTGAGCTTAAATTAGTTTAATTATTTATTTCAGAATTTTGAATTATTTTTTCTTTGATTAAGCCGATTTAATATTTTTTTTAAGTTTATATTATAATATTTAAGACTATCATACCAATTTTTTTTTTGAAAAAAATTAAAGATATTTTGCATACATAAAAAATGAAGTAAAAAACTGCTTTAAATATTATTTAAATTTTTAACAGAAATCTTCTGAATTCGAGGAACAAGTTCGTGCGATCCAGTTGTGCATTTTATTGGTTTTCGATTTTCCGGAAAACGATTCATTTGATTGTTTTAAATTTTTTTATGCAGAATCTCCTAGATAGCCTTAAAACTAATGAAAGCCAAAATGTTGCACTTTTTAAACTCAATATTTCGAAAACGACTCATCGATTTTTTGAAACTTCGCATGTAGTAGTTTTTTTTAACATAATCTTGAATACTTAAAAAACTATTTTTCTACAACTCAGAACAATGTTACCTTCCATACAAATTAAAAAAAAAACGTTAAGAAAAAAAGGACGTCGCAAAAACAGCTCAAACAATGTGATAAAAAAGTGTGAGTGTGTTTTTTATGCAATGCCTTTTCTATGTACAATTTCATAAGATTCTTGCAGCCCTATTAATAAAAAAACACTTAGTCCATGTACTTACAAAACCATGGAATAAGAGTTAGACCATGGACTTAACGTTCCTATTAATAAAAAATCTAATAAGATCTACTACAATAAGTATCAACACTACCTCTTTTTATTCTGTGTCCCTTTAAATTTTGTTCTTAAATGTCAATTCTTAGTCCACCACTAGACAACCGCCGTCTTCGATGGTCTAGCGAAGGACTAAGTTCGTAAACGTCGAATAGCAGATATTGTGTCTTATTAATAGTATTTTGCACTCAGTTCACGGAATAATTCCTAAGCCTTTCTTAGTCCATGTTTATTAATTTGGGTGATAAATTATATGTACATATATATATATATACAATAGAAACGAATGAATAAAACGAACATTCTGTAATTTCATAAGAAAATTAGAAGTCAATGAACCATATCAAATAAATTGATCTATAACTATAGTAAAGGTGGGCACAAACGACGAACATGCTCGCCGAGGTTTCAAAAAGTGAAAACTACGAAAATAAGGGTCGGAAAAATAAATCATGACAAATCGCACATGTTAGTGATTTGAAGAATCAGCACGAAATGAATGTTCGACAAATGTGTTCGCCGTTTATGGGCTAACGCAACCGAGCATGCTCGGCGAGCATGATCGTCGTTTGTGCCTAGCTTAAGAGAATATTTGGGGTACAAATGTAACTTACATAGCAAATGATAAAATTGTGGGGAAAATAGGAAAATATTATAATAAAAATAAAAAAAATAAAAGAAACAAAATTTCAAAAACTATGGCTTAGGATAAAAAGAACAACCTGAAAATATATCAACAAAAAATTTGAGAACTTTAAATACATATAAGTGTATTAGCGGCAGAATTAAAGGTTTTTGAAATAACGGCCAACTACTTGTTAGTCTAGTTTTCTTATATACAATTTGGACAATATGCTTCTGTGCTGCAATAATTGGGCTTAGCGTATTGTGGTAAGCACCGCCCCAACTTGTTTTGCAATACATACTGAAGTTTCGCATCAACTAGACCAAAGTATATTTTTGTTAAAAGGTTTTTTGAGAATGTATGTTTTAATAGAAACATTTTGCGCGTCAAGGACATCATATATTTTTAAGATTTGCAGTATTCAACTTCCAGTTAAAGTTTTGATCCATGAATATTCCTATGTGCTTATAATTATTAACAAACTCAATATTAAAACAAGTGTTTGAACACGGAGTATGTTGTAAAAAACTGGGTCTACCGCAGGAGTGAGTGACTAGACTAAATTTGTTGCATGTCGCGGAATGAAACAGAACATTTTAGTCAACAAAAGGTGATGTTTCTTTTAGATTGCAGGACATAACTTTTGTTTTTTCACTCATTATGAGTTCATGTCTGGCAAACCATTGTCGAAAAACATAAAGATCCTGTTGCAATTTGGACATCGATTCTAATAAGGAATTACTCGTATAAGTCAAAATCATGTATCAACGAACGCAGTTATACTGCTTTTAAATATTGCTTATAAACGGTGATTTTTTAAGAGCTTGGTTTTTGAAAATTCAAAAAAACACAGAAACTTGTAAAAAGGGAATGAAATTTTTATTTGGATCGATATATCAATTTCTGCCATTCACTTTTTAAAAATAATTTTACTTAAATGTTGCCCGCGGCTACGCTTCAGGTGGTCCATTCTGAAGGTCCAATTTTGGCAAACTTTTTCACACATTTCGGCCGGAATCTCACCAATGACGCGTTCAATGTTGGCTTCCAAGGAAGCAATCGTGTTTGGCTTGTCCCCATAGACAATAGACTTAACATAGCCCCACAAAAAATAGTCTAACGGGGTCAAATCACATGATCTTGGTGGCCAATTGACTGCGCCAAAACGTGAGATCAACTGCTCACCAAATTCGCCTCTCAATTGATGCATGGTTTCGCGTGCAGTGTGGCATGTGGCACCGTCCTGTTGGAGCCACATGTCGACCGAGTTCAATTCTTGCATTTTCGGCAAAAAAAAATCTGTTATCATCGAACGGTACCTTTCTCCATTGACCGTAACCCTGCGGCCTTCATCGTCCTTGAAGAAGTACGGCCCAATGATGACTCCTGCCCATAAACCGCACCAAACAGTGAATTTTTCGGGATGCATTGATAGCTGCTGAATGCTCTTCACTCCAAATACGGCAATTCTGCTTATTCACGTATCCATTTAGCCAAAAATGAGCGGAAAAAAAACGGACGTAGCTTGCGAAACACATTTTTCACAGAGCACGAATTTTGATAATAAATTTCAATAATTTGCAAACGTTGTTCAGGCAAGCAATACTGAATCGAAATGTCAAATGTTTGGAATTTGTCATGTGTGATCTGTCAAAAATATAAACGTCAAAAACCAAGTAGCAAAAAAATCACCCGTTATATAGAATTTGGCTACACTAAGAATAGCCAGCTTTGTAAAGTTTGTTCTAAAGTAACTTATGATTGACCATATCGAATGCTTTAATCATGTCAATAAACAGCGCCAAAACACATTAATTTATATTAAATCCTTCACTTCATTCACTACAAAACTTTAATATTGCATCCTCAGTGCATTTACCTTCGAGAAATCCAAATTGAACACCACCTGCTCTATAAGAATTATTACAATTTCCATATATTTGATAGCCAGGTATATTATAACCTAGAAGTTCAAGGCCGTACAACCAAATCTCTGTTAAAAACTTAAAATCCGCTGATAAATTTAAGGCTTCAAAGCGAGATAAAAAATAATTAAAAATTTTCTTCATACTACGAATGTTTTGATGAATTATTAAACGTGACAAGTTTTCAATACTACTAACATTATAATTTTTTTACATTAATTAAGAACTTAGTACACATTATTTTAATTCAACTTATAAAATATTTAATTTATCAGAGCAACTCAGTCTGACAATACTATCTCCTTCACGTTTGCGCAAAAAAAATATATAAAAATATAAATAAAACTTATTTTTTTGTGTCATCTTCACCTTCATAGCTGCATTACAGAGTTCACGTGTATGAGATGTCATGCTGTTGTTGATGTAGATCTGTACTATCATAATCATCTCCAAATAATTTTGTTGTTAATGCCGCTTTTATCTTTTGTTTCATTTTCATGATAATATGTTTGGTATTACGACGGGTCAAATATAACTAATATGTTAGCAGTTGATGAGGGGTGGAATAAATTAGTTTAGTCCACTTTTACGTACGAGTAAAAAATATATTTTATTTTGCGTAATTATTAACGGTACTTCGCATAGAACCACTTTTCATATTTTCGAATTTCTCACTTTTTGATGAGCCGGATAAAATACTCGAATCTTTAAGAAAAAATTGGTTTTCGATTTTTAAAAGAACTAATAAATTTTTGTTTTTGAAAAATCGATTTATCAAAAAACAGTCACTGAATTTTTTTTTTAAATTGAAATTTTATATGCATGGTAATAATTGTTTTTAAAAGGCGTTTCAAATTTTTTTTCTTAAAATGTTCATAAAATTTTATACATACAAAATTATTTTTTTTAAAAACCTCTCCAACGACTTTTGAATTTTGTTTGATACATTCATAATTTTCTGTAAATTGTTAATTTAAAAAGAAATCTAATCTGTTTCATAGGTACCTGTACCTAATAAAAATTAATTTTTCTTAAATCGAAAAAACATTTTCTTAAAAATTTGTATATGCAATATTATTAATATCTACTTTTAAGGAGCACTTGTTTAAAAAAAAATTTAATCGACGAATAAGGAAAGGTTGAAAATATGAAAAGTAGTTCTAAGGGAAGTAGGTACCTTATGCACCTACTTACCGTCAATAAGAACGCAAGAAAAATGTAAACTGCACTAAGCACTCTCATTTTTTTTATCAAAATGTTTAGATCCGTTTTTTGGTAAAGGAAATTTCTTACCGGTTTTGTGAATTTTTTATATGGCAGGTGCCATTTTTTAATGTTTAAAAAAATGAAAAGTACGTGTCGGCATAGGTATTAGCTGCGTTTTAATATCTACGGGTCTGGGTTATTTTTTAACACGTTTATTACGAAAACAACACGACATCCAGGTTTCTATGGGGGTTTCTAGCTAGGTTTGCAAATATTAGTATTAAATTCGGCGAACTGAGGGTACATCTAAATATCAGTGCATAACCCAGATTATTTTATTCACGGGGTGAACCATGTGGGTTATTGGCGATAATAAAACACGGCTATTATATCCACTTTTTTTCTCGTCTTCGCTTTCATCATGGTAATGTTAAGATTGACCAAAACCACAAGTTTCATTTTTTACGAATCCAAAACTTGCAATATACCTACCTACATAATTTTTATAATATAGGTAGGTATCAACTTTTTAAATGATCAAAATTCTGTCTTTCTGAATAAGAAAAATAATAAGAAAACTATGTAGCTACATAGATACTTACACCAAAAGATTCATAGTGTTTTTTTTTAAATTCATAATGCAAAAGAATAACTAACTTCCTATCTAAATAACCTACATAGATATGTCATTAGTACAGATGATATTGCAACATTGCCGACAGTGACATTTAGTCGTAGGTACGAGGGTGTTCACCGCGCACCCAACCAAAATCATCTGTATTTTGCATGTTTACCAAAATTCCTAAATGTTCTCATTTTTATTAGTATTTCAACTACCTGCATTATTCAAAGATTTTCTCATAACTTCAATGCAGCGATTCCACGTTCAAAATTAAAAAAAAGACACAAATTCATGCTTCCTTATAAATCTTTCTATAACCCTTTGTGTTCACCTTCAACAACCCGACGGTTTTCCTTTTCTCGGACAGCAGAGAATTCATTCTCAATCAAAAAACACAAATGCACACATTTGGGTGTTCTCCCAACATCAGCGCACCCAAGTGAAGCAAATCCCCACATTAAAAAAATATCAAACAGAAAGAGAAGAGATAATTGCCAGTTAGGTGTTCAACAACATTCAGTGCACCGTCAGCCAGTGTCGTTTATTCCACCATATGTGTTCGGTATCGGTAGTGCAAAACAATCAGGATCAGTATTCATTTTCATTAAACTTGTTGTGGCTGCGCGGGTTATATCAAGGTCAGGGAACCAAAACCCAACGGATGTTCCCATCGCCAGAAACCCAACGTCAGCGTCTGGTATAGTGCAATCCAACACCCCAATTGTATTGCCAATCGACTGGAGTTCAACGGCAAGGAAAACCTGACTCAGGAAAATAGGTCATTATCGTAAATAATATAGAATATAAAATTTAGTCTGAGATCAACTGTTGTAGTGAATAATTGTATTTAATTTTTATAATCGAAATAAAGTTTTTTTTATGATTTACCTTTCGTGTACGAACTTAATTGGCGCAGTCGGTAGGATTTCAATCCAAAGATTGGAATTCATTTAAATACATAGATAATTAAAAAAGTGAAAAAAGTGACATACAAAATTAAATTTAAATTAATATTGAGTCGCCGGAATCAAACCTTGAAATCCGTTTCACTAAATTATCAAGAAAGGACATAAAAAGACAAACATAAAAATAATAAGTTTCGAAGTGAAGTAACCTAGCAGTCTCAATAAACTATCACAAAAAAAAATAAAACAAGTGAAAATGCAGAACACAGAAACAACAAGTCATGATCCAGCTCAAATTCCTGTTCCAGCAATGACCATAACGATTACGGAGTTATTAAAGGAATCATCTAAAACCAAAGAGTTTTGGGGAACTTGCCAATACTCATTAACGTCATTCATCAGAGAGGTCGAAATATTTTTGCCTCATTTCATCGGGACACCCTTGGAACAATACGTCTTACACAGAAACGTCATAAACAAAATACAAGGACCAGCGCTACAAGCTATTAGAACTTTAGGACCTAATACAACGTGGGAAAATATCAAGGCAGAATTGGTGCGGAATTTCGGAGTGAGGGATACCTATTATAATCTTCATCATCAAGCTCTAAGCTTAAAGAACACGAATGTAAGTGAATATTTTGAAAACCTTAAAGATATACTAGATAAATTAAATACAAAATACGAATTTGATGTAGAAAAAACCAATTGAATTTTCACCCATCGCGACTGAAGCCATGATAGTCAAAATTTTTATTAATGGATTAGATCCAAATTTAGCTAGTGTGGTCATTAGTAGACAAACAAACAATTTAAGAGACGCATTTTACATATTAGAAGAGACAGGATTAGTCCTTACTTACACGGTAGAAATACCCACAGTAATAACCGTCTTCAAATTAGCAACCAGAATGATCAGATTAGGCATAGACATAATTACCAATATAACCAGGGAAATCGTCAAAATAATTCAGGTCATTATAGGAACTATAATAATTATAATAATTATAATAATTATAATAGGTATAATAATTCAGGTCAGTATAGGAACCCAAACAGGAACAACTCAGGTCAATATAGGAATAATTCAGGCCAATATAAGAATAATTACAATAACAATAATAATCCCAATCATACACCAATGGAGTGTGAACATGTCCAACAAGGGAACGAAGAAGTAAATTTTCACTTACCGCCTCCAGACCCGATTTACCGATAGTAGAGTTAACATTAGTAGGAGACACAACAAAATGTCTAATAGATACAGGTTCTACCACCACAAAACAAAATTGAAATATTATAAACGAATCCCTTTGAAAGAAAATGTTGTTTTCAATACCCTTAGTGGAAGAACATTTATAGAGACCGAAATTATAACAGAGCTTCCTAAAGAGTTTGTACAGAAAGCCAGAATGTGTTGGAAGCTTACTTCCTTTAGTGATAAGGATTTTGATGGTATTATAGGGCAAAATCTATTGAAACCTTTACAAGCTCATATTAATTTAGAAGAGGATTATATAGAAATATTGGGTAATAAAATAAAATTTATAAATGCTTGTCCGTATACATATAATGAAGTGCATAATTTAGAGGGAATTGTAGAAAATCAAGACGTACCACAGAGTCTTTTTGGCAGTCACTTAAATACTGAGGAGAAGGAAACATTGGGCAAAATACTAAGAAAGAATAGAGATCTATTTTATCATGAACGCCAACAGCTTACTAGTACTCATGAAGTGAAACACGAAATAATTACCACAATCGTTAGACCAATCTATGCTAAAATATATAGATACCCACAGGTACACGAACAAGAGATTAATAGACAAATTAGGGAAATGCTAACACAGGGAATTATTAAAGAAAGTAACTCTCCGTATAATAGCCCTTTGTGGGTTGTTCCCAAAAAGGTAGATAATTCTGGGCAAAAGAAATGGAGAATAGTAGTCGACTACAGAAAGTTGAACGAAGCCACTATGATGACCAGTTTCCTATTCCTAATATAGACACTATATTAGACAAACTAGGAAGGTCACAATACTTCACCACATTAGACCTAGCAAAAGGTTTCCATCAAGTCCTATTTAGGGAAGAGGATATAAAAAAACAGCTTTTTCGACTCCTCTTGGGCATTACGAGTTCACAAGAATGCCGTTCGAGCTTAAAAACGCCCCTGCGACGTTTCAGAGATTGATTAACTCTGTACTTAGAGAGTACATAAATCAAATATGCGTAGTCTATCTAGATGATATCTTAATCTTTAGTTCATCTCTCAAAGAACATATTTTAAGTGTGCAAAAGTTATTAGATAAATTAAGACAACACAATTTAAAAATTCAAATAGATAAGTGCAAGTTCTTTGCAAAAGAAACAGAATATTTGGAACACGTCTTAACGACGGAAGGAGTAAAACCAAATAATAAAAAAATTGAAGCCATTCAGAAACTTCAACTTCCTGCAACTACAAAGCAGATAAAATCATTTTTAGGTATAACTGGTTATTTCAGAAAATTCATTAAGGATTATGCTAAAATCGCAGAGCCAATGACCAGATATCTCAAAAAGAATATAAGAATAAATCTAAACGATTCCAATTATGTAAGCTCGTTAGAAAAACTAAAAATAATCCTCACGGATTCACCAGTCCTAAGATATCCAGATTTCAATACAAAAATTCAACTTACGACCGATGCAAGTGACTTTGCTATCGGATCAGTACTTACACAGGAAGGACACATAGTATGTTATGCGAGTCGTACGTTAAATGATCACGAACGGAACTACTCCGTTACTGAAAAGGAACTATTAGCAATAGTTTGGAGTGTAAATTATTTCAGACCCTATATTTATGGTAGATCTTTTGACTTATTGACAGATCACCAACCACTCAAATGGTTACAAACGAAGCATAAGGGCAAAGATATAAATCAACGACTTCAGAGATGGTTGTTACAATTAGGAGAGTATAATACTAACATAGATTATATAAAAGGGAAAGAAAATAAAGCTGCAGATTTCTTAAGTCGAGGAAATAATGAAACAGGAGAAATAAATGTGATCGAGACGCTCACAAATGAGGAGGGAGAAGTAACACTCCATACAAATTTAAATTTTGAAATTGACAATGTGAGTGTAGACAATAATACAATTCATTCTCAAGAAGAAGAACAGAATGACCATTTTCCAATATTAGATACAGTAGTTAATAGATTCTATACACAAATTATTCTAAAAAACAATAAAAATAAGGAGATTCAAATACTAAATAATAAAAGAATTATATATATAAATTCTGAAGACATCCGAGAAGGAAAGCTTATATATATATTTAGAAGGTTCATAAAAAGGAAAGGTAAAATAGGTATTTTCTCAGAACTAACAGAACATGAGTATAATTTAGTCCAACTTAAACTAATTGAATTATTTGACACAAAACGTATTAAGTTCTATAAATGTATGTTTCACGCACAAAATATGAAAAGTGAAGCCGACACTTACAAGCAGATAGCAAAGTATCATAAGTATGAAACAGGTCATGCAGGCATAAACGAAAATTATGAAGGCTTAAAGAAACTAATATACTTTAAAAATTAAAAAATACTAATTCAAAAATATATTAACAATTGCGATACATGTAATCAGGCCAAGTACGATAGGAAACCAATTAAACCAAAGTTTATACACACAGAAACGCCAAGCGATATAAATGAAATAATACACGCAGATATTTACACTAATTCAAAAAACAATTTCTTAACTTTTATAGATAAATTTTCCAAACATAGCATACTATTTTACCTAGAAGATAGAAATAGTACAACAATAAAAGAAAAACTAAAAAGACTATATTTCTCAATTAAAGGTAAACCAAGCAAGATAGTGTTAGATAATGAGTTCCAAAGCATTAATGTCAAAGACTTCTTAAGGCAAGAAAATATCGAGGTACACTTTACTAAACCAAATAGTCACACAGGCAACTCCGACATAGAGAGATTTCACAATACCATTAGCGAAAAAATGAGAGTATTCACAACAGAAGGATCAGAACTAACAACAAAAGAAAAAAAATATATAAATGTGTAGAATGGTATAATAAGTCAGTACATTCAGTAACCAAATTTAAACCAATAGATGTCTTAGAAGGTAGGGTAGACAAAGAAAAGGTTAAAATAAACATGCAGAATATAAAGGACAAGGCTATTGAAAAACTCAATACAGACAGGGAAGAGTATGTTGAAGAAAGAGAGGAAGGTTTAGTCAAAAATTATAAAGCACTTAGGCATAAAGAGGAACCTAGACATAGAAAGCTAAAACTAGATAATATACACCCATCAAATATAAAAAGGCCAAATAAATTTTCAGGTCAAATGGATAGTATTAGCTCTTCTTCTCACAACAACTAGTGCAACATTGACCATGAAAAAAATAGATACAAATAGTGGATTTGTAGAAATAAAACTTGGAAACGTCAAAATAGTAAGAACCTATGATGTTATACTACATATTATAAACCCAGCAGAAGTTTTGAAGATAATTGCATGCCTCGAAGAAAACATTTCAAATATTCAAATTGAAAACGGAAAAGAAATTTTAATTCAAGAGTTAGATTCACTTAAATATAAAATATATACTATTATTCCAGACAGACACAAAAGAGGGCTTATCAACATAGTAGGTACAGGTTTAAAATGGCTATACGGAGCGATGGATGATAATGATAGACAAAATATTGAAGAACACCTGAAAGTCATCGACGAAAATAGCTATAATATAATAACTCAAAACAATAAGCAAATATTTATTAATGATAATTTTAACCAAACATTTTTGACTCTAAAAAGAACAATTGAAAAAGATAGACTTAAGATATTATACCAATTTAACAATATCAAGAAAGAAACTGTTAAGATGAATGATAAAATTATGTATTTAGAATCATTATTAAAAATTGGAATTTTAAAAGAAAACATAGAGCACATTCAAAACAATATTGCTTCAAGTAGAACAGGAATAATGGGAAACAATATTTTAAGTAAAGAGGAAATTATTAAATATGATATAAGTTTCGAAAAGTTAAAAAATATAAAAATTGGTACAGCCTTGTATGAAAATGAAAAAATTATCTTTGTAATTAAAATACCTAATGAAGTTATAAACACAAGAAAATATTTAGTTACCTCTCTAACGAATAAGTACTTCGAAGAATTAGTAATGGATGATGAAGAAATTGTAAAAATAAATGAAGCTGTTTATAAATTTGAACAAAACATAGATTTTAAGAATTTAAAGAAATCCCAATTATGTTTATATAATAATATTTGTATGAAAACAAAAAATTCCCGAACTAAGATTTATGAAAAAGAAAACGGTCTATTATTAGTAAAAAATATTAAAAATATTAATTTAACAAGTACTTGTGAAGAAAGAATTACACAACTATATTGAAACTTTTTATTAAACTTTAACAATTGTAAATTAAAAATCCAAAATGAAACCAATGTTAACAGAAAAAATATATTCGAAGAAAGATTTATTATGCCTTATGAAATTAACCTTAATACAACTGAAGAACAACTCAGTTTCAATGATATTGTAATAAAACAAATAGAAAATATTGAAAATATTAACGAATTAAAATATAACCATAATCATATCATGTTAAATATTTATACTGGAATTATCATTGAATTGTTATTTATAAGTCTAATGATTTATATTTGTATAAGATTTAAAAAACTCAGACATACATTCTATACAACTCAGGAGAGTTTCCATCTTAAGGAGGGAGAGGTTATATCAAGGTCAGGGAACCAAAACCCAACGGATGTTCCCATCGCCAGAAACCCAACGTCAGCGTCTGGTATAATGCAATCCAACACCCCAATTGTATTGCCAATCGACTGGAGTTCAACGGCAAGGAAAACCTAACTCAGCAAAATAGGTCATTATCGTAAATAATATAGAATATAAAATTTAGTCTGAGATCAACTGTTGTAGTGAATAATTGTATTTAATTTTTATAATCGAAATAAAGTTTTTTTTATGATTTACCTTTCGTGTACGAACTTAATTCGCGTTGTGGTGCGGATTCATTATCTGTACCTGTACGAAAACGCACCTAATTTTATAGATAGATACTACCAAGAGAAACCAGATAAGCCAGCCAAGCCAAGCCAATTCCATGCCATGCGAAATGTGACACGTGAAAAACAGGATAAAGAGAAAAGAGAGATTTAATTTCATTTTACAGTGGTTGGCTTTTATTTTGTGCATTGCGCGCATGCGTTGCGGATTTATTGCGTGTACCAAGTACAAATCCAAACATACTCATAAGCGACGTTCACGTTCAGGTGTATATAAAGCGACATCGGACAAAATACAAAATTAATTAATGCAGTATTAAATTTTATTTCTGATTCTGATAACATTTACTGCACATTTCGTTGACAGCGCAAGATTTCAAATAAATAACTTGGGAATTAGTTTTCATCATATTTTTGAAGCATGCAAAAATACTATTGATCCTTTTCCAAAACGAGGCCTAGAAAGTTTTGAACTGCGATATCGCCAATTATTTTTTTTAGATAATTAAAATGCAGTTCGAGTCGTTGACAAAATATAAGTTACTAGCTATACTTTCTAAAAAAAACTTTGTTGAGTATGGAATGTTATGAAATGTTCGACTTAAGTTTTTGAATGCCTAAATTGTTTTGTTTCGAAAATTTTTAAATTAACTTGGCTTATGTATATCTTAAAAATAACCACATCGAGTGACTCTATTGAATTTTCTTTTTGTGCTCTTAAGCACGTAAAATCGCATGATAGAAATAGAATGCAAGAGCAAAGATTATCGCGACTTGGAATTATCTAAATAGAAAAATCATTTTAAAGGAAATGAAAGTAGAAAACTGTTTCTATGATGAAGTTTTGCAAGTTTTTTTGAAGAAATCTCGACGAATTGTTTATTTTTTATTGAAATATTTTCTTTCTAAATTATTATTCCTTACAAACCAAAATACAAAAAAGTATAAAAACAAAAACTCAAAAAAAAAAAAAAATATAAAAATCGTAACTAAGAAAAGACAAAATTTGAAGGAGCCGTTAGTGAACACTTTGCTTGAAGCACCACGGCACGTCACTGCTTGACGACAATTCCCATATCTCGCATATGTTGATATACCTATAGTGAATACTACCTGCAATGTTGCGTTAGAAGTTGATTTTATAGGTTTTATACCTATACAAAGGTCCAGCTGTCTATATTTTCATAATATTACATATCAATACAATAAAATGTTTTTTGAATTTAAAGAAAAAAAACTCTTTTTTTAATTTGATAGGTACCCACAAACTTTTCCCTTAAACAATATTTTATTTCATTTCACCTAAGTATTAATTTTTTTCGTAAAATGCTATTGAAAAAATATTTCCTTCATAATGAAAAAGTTTTACAAATCGAAAAAACCTGATATATTTTCATTCTTGCAGCCTGTCTCACTTATAGACCTTGATAAAATTAAAACTGTAGCATTGAAATTACCTGTTGGAATTAGTTGAGGTAATTTTTACCGATGTAATGTTTGTCTGCTTAGTTAATTTCAAGCCAATTTGTACAAAATAACTTAATTTAGAGCTAATTTGTACAAACATTTATTTAAGACAATCAACTAAGACACTTAAATAAGTAGGTACCTATACCAAGTTTGAACAAAATCGCTTCAGCCGTTTAGGCTGTAGAGCGTTGCACAGACAGACAGACGGAATTGCGGGACACACACTTTTGGTGTTCTTCATTATCGTATTGTCAAGTTTGATTAAAATCTCAAGTTCGATTTGTTTTCCAAATGCAAGACTTGCCAAAGGTATACCTAGTATATCGCAAGTAAGAACCTACGAATTGCAACCTTCCTTCCCACATATACCGCATACCTACATAGCTATGGTGAATTACTGCAACGTATCACGTAGCTTATAAATAGCGAATAGTAAATAAATAAACTAATAATGTCTACTGGCATTCGACCTTGAACTTGAAACAAGAAATCTATTCGTAAAAAAGATTTAAGACACCTTTCTTACGAATAGGTTTCTTGTTTCAAGGTTATATACAAATACCAGTATGCAATTTTTTTCCAAAAATGCGAAGATGAAAAAAAAATGGTAGGTAAAAAATAACCAATACCTTCAAACCAAAAGCTATTCGTAAATTACATACACATAGAAAGTTCCCTTTTTTCCTATTTTCTCCCTCAATTCGCTTCGTAGCAATGGCGGACAATGCTGTTTCGGTAATCTCTTTTAATCGCACTAATATTGTCAAAATTGTTAAATAGAACCCTATCTTTCTTCATTTCAGTCTCCAAATCACTACACTAGCGCCGTCACAGGGCTAACAGGATTGTACAAAAAATCGACTGCACAAGAGTACTATAGGTTTTATATACAATGATAACATCTCTAAAGTGTCATGTAGACTACATTACAAAAGTACTTGGGATACAATTGTTAAAAAAAATGCATGGTATAATAGGCTGGTAGAACTTTGGAGCTACTGCGGATCCGATCTTAGATTGCTGGATGAAAATGGAAGATGGTCTAAGGACAACCTACCTCTTTGATCTTATTTTAAAGGCTGGCGAACAGTATAGAACTGACTGCTTGAACGAGGCTGTGTCTTCGGTCCATAGATCAATCTAGAGCCGTCTGAACCACAATTTATGTGAACACAATTATTTTCACGCCGACAACAGTCAGGCACTTATTGCATCGATTTTCAAAATGAGAGGGGAGCTTATAAACCTACACTATATACCACATCGAGAGGCTCTGCCTATTTACTGCAGCTTATGTAACCTTAGACAACGGGAGGATGTCGTACATTTCATTGTGGAAAATGCCCTGTTTTATACGAAACGAGAATATATTTTTTGAACAGCAGTTTTAAATCAGACGATGAAGGAATGGCGCTACTAAACTGTCAATCTAATATTAACAACCTCTACAGATACTACCAATCCACAATATCTTATTGCAATTAAATTTTAAATGAATCTCTTAAACCTAATAAAAAAAAGAAAATATTATTATCATCAACAAATTGTTTAATTTATTTAAAGCAAACTATGTACATTTATATTATTCTACTATTTTCAAATCACTGTCAATCGGGCAGACGGCAAAGCCATGCTTAAACGATATTTGTTAAAATTTTTATGTAAATTAAAAACTTAAATGACATAATAAATCTATCTTGAATCTTGAATCTAGTGCGTTTGCTCGCTCAGCTATACTAGTGTCTTTGGATTTAACTCGTTGCCAAGCTTTTTCAGTTAAGACACTATGAGCAATGTATCAATCAGATGTATTTTTAAATTTAGAATAATATATATCGTGTTCTTTGCGCGCTTGATCCAGCAAATTAATTCCAGAATCCAATCGAGTTAAGCGTTCTTGAAGTTTTGTTCCAGGGCCGCAGTATTGGTAACCAGGTAGATGTAGTTCAAGAGGTAGTTTGTATATTAAGTTTACTAAAGTATTTAATAAAACTTTCCTTTTCACAATATTTCGTTGACTGATAAGTTTGTCGAATAATTAATCATTGTATATGATTATCTTTGCCTTAGAATGGTTGGATGCGATATGAAACTTTTTATATATAAACTTGACATTTATGGAAATTTATTTAGTTTTTTTTCACTATGCTGTTCTCTAAGCAATAATACCAGTTACCGGTAACAAATGTGGAACTGGTTACCAAGATTGAAAGAAAAAAGAATGGTAAGCTATTTCCTCAAAGTATAAGGGGGTTAATTACTGGTCCATCAAATTGTGGAAAAACAAATGTCATGTTGAGTTTACTACAACACCCAAACGGTTTGAAATTTGGTAATATCTACATCTCTACATCAACCGAAGTATGAGTTTTTACGAAGAGCCATAAGACCCATACAAAATATGGGTTTCTTACATTTTGAAATAACAGTGATGTTATTCGACCCGAAGAGTCAAACCAAATTCTATATTTATCTTTGACGATATTGCATGCGAAAAACAAAACTCAATTCGGATGTACCTACCTTAGTATGGGACGACATTATCAAATCCATAGTTTTTATTAATGCCAAACATATACAAGAATACCAAAACACTTAATTCGAGACAATGCGAATTTTCTCATCGTATTCAAACAGGATGATATGAATTTGAAACATATTTATAATGATCATGTCAATTCCATCGGACATTTAAAATGCTTCAAAAGGTATGTGCATAATGCTGGAATACAATTTACTTTTTTGTGGTCATTGATAAGGATAGCCCCTTGAATGAAGGTCGCTATAGCTTTGACTGCTTCGTTAAGATATAAAATAGACACAATGTTTTGATTTTTGCATCAGATGCAATGTTATGTTCTATTAGAGCAGTACAAAACAGTTCAGTGAGCAGATTTTAGCAGTAGAAAAGGGTTCAATCCAGTATTCAACAGTTAAGTCCAGTAACCAAAATATAAAATTTAGTTTAAAAACCATCGAAAGATGTTTTCAACAACTTCGAGACTTTTTTCTGAACTGCAATTGCAAGGAGAATAAATCTTGCAATATGTTGAACATAGATGTTAAACTAACAAAAAAGCTTCTTAAAACCACCGATGATGTACGAAAGAAATAAAACTCTCAAGATCGATAGGGAAGCTTACGAAACTAAAATTGAGGAAACTCTGAAGCCCATTATCAAACCCCTAAATGATTTAGTGAAAAAAGCAAACGCTTAACAAGATCTAAATGATTTTATTGAAAGTCCTTTAAAGAAAACAAAAAGTAAATTTCAACAACAAGAAGGAACAAATGAATTTAAATTCATTACACCCAACACTTATATCAACGATTCAACTGAATTTAATGATACCATCACCCTAAAAAGTTAAAAAAAAGCCTTAACCACCGTAAATTTTCGGAGCTGTTATTACAAGAAGAATTACATAATGCACCTAAAAAATTCATAGATTTGTTTATAAATAAATCCAACACGCTTGATAAAACGTATGTGGTTCAAAAGATGATAAGTGGTACATCGGAAATCTTGAAGTAATCATTCTTGGTAAGGATATAAAAATAAAAAATACAACCTTTGAAGGAACAAATGGCTTATATGAGGTAATATTTAAAACCAAATCAGATGCAAGCATTTACACCGACGAAGCCTTAAAAAATTATAAGACCATATTGTATGACACCAATACATACATATAGGAATGGTCATGATTCACGCGGCCAAGTACATGGCAATAGGGGTTATAAGTACGAGTATAAAAAAATAATGAAGAAATTATTAGGATTCAACACAAATACTTTTAATAATCCATTACCTCACCTTAACTTTCACCATCAACACAACTATCAATTTCAGGAAACGGATTAATCCAATTATTAAACATGAAAAAAGACAATATATTTTGGGATGACCCCAATGAACTTGAAGATCGAGTGAGACTTCTTATATCTCCACAACAACCTGGACATAACAGTCATTCTAACGAAATTGTTTCTATAGCTGTGTTTTATTGGGATTCTATCCATTGTACCGTAACTATTTCCCAAAAAAACGCATCGAGAGTAGCATGGACCGTAGCTTTTTTATTTTTGTAAAAATGGTACCCCTGCACAGCAGTCACAAGTAATGAAAGAGTCTTGTGCAAAGTAAAATTAAGAAAATATCAAAATTATAAACAATAATTAGCTTTTATTCATATAAAATAGAAAGTAGAAAAACTTACCAATATTTAGTTTATGTTTCAAACCTATTTGCTGTTTTCATTTTTTCTGCATTTGCAACTTTAAATTCGAACAATCATTTTGCACTAATAGAAAAGAAATTATAAGTAAATGGGTTTATTCATAGACTATGGTCAAGTCCCTTTATACACAGCGCTATTATTGTATTGCTGTAAAAATTGTCTAACAGTTTCACGCGAAGAAACAAAAATGCCGGTGAGTTACTTGTTTCCTTTTAATGTTTCTTTGTTTGGAACGCACACTACAACGTAGTTGAAATTGTTCACTCCCCTTATATTTCATGCATTTATTTATTTTCTGAGCTTATCGATAGCTAGAGTTTTATTTTTCAAGTCAATTTACAAATTTATTTTCTGAGTATGTTTTGCTTTCAATTCAATATTTACTCATCAGACTGCACTTAACATACGCGGAGTAAGTTAACATTTGGTTTGCCATTTCACCATTTTGGATCACAAAAATATATGGCCAGTCCATGTCCATGTAGTGAATCGAATACCGCCCATAGCCAACGTCCATTAAACAGTGAGTTCAGTTTCCGCTTAGTGCGTTTAGGCTAGGCGCGAACATGCAATTTTGACGAAATGAAATAGTTTAATCACTAGTTGAACGATGATCGCGCACATAAGCAACTTAAAAATCAATCAACGAGATAAACGAACACACAAACATCATTTTGATTTAATGTGTTACATTATAGTTAACTGAAGAACTTATTTGGGGAGATCGTTTGATTTGTGCCAAAACACAAACTCTTAAGTTGCTCGAATCGCGGAGTGAATAGTTTTTGCATGTGCGCGCACTCTCATATAAGTCCAGGGTATTCACTTTAGCAACCAAACTGTTGCAAAACTGAAAGTTGCATATGTGAGCGCCTCTGGCCTTATAGCTCATAGAATTTTATACGAATAAATATTTTGCGGCGCAGTGTCAAGCAATTCCTCTATAGTGCAGTTCCACCCAATGCGGTTTGTCTTCTCAAATTGCTTTTTGTAGACCTAAATAAAAAGATGATTTTTTTCACCAAAATCCGTTTATTTACAACTATCAATAAAAATTGAACACAAAACGAAAATTGGGCTTGGTTAGTCAAAAATAAAAGTAAAATTCATTCGATAAATATTGGTTTCTTTTTCAAAATGGATATCAAAATTTGTTAAAATTGATTAATTGACATCAGGGGTATGCAAAATTGCAGATATAGGTGCAATTTTAGACGTACTTCAGAAAATAATTGAGCAAAGAATACAGTTTTTAATAGTAAAAGTCAGAAACTTTTCAGAAGAACAGCTTATAATTTATTAAAAAATGGAGTTATCTAAGATTTGAGAAATATAAATTGCCAAACTATTAAAAAAACATGAATCAAAAAGATAGATTTGTCTCACGAATGAAATTAATAATTATAACACTCCATGAACACATCCATCGAGATTCAATTCAATTATCAATCGTACCAACAAAACTAACAAAATCAGAATCGAGACTCGACTGAAGATCAACCAGCCATCCACCATAACTTCTACTTTAGCTTTTTATCGACCGTAGCGAATTGTATGTAAAATGTTAAGACGGATAAACTTACGGCGGATAAATTCCCCAATAAAACACGGCTAATTATTGAAGAACTTAAAGAGGCTGATATTATCGAATAAAAAATATAATAATGAGTGTTGATAAATTTGGTCGTTATTCATATAAGACCCCACCCAGAGGCCCAAGCAGAGAACAAGGAGAGGCGGGCCGGCTGGTGCACAGGATGAGTCAGCGTTTCCTGGACCACCTGGAGAGGGGTTTCTCAAAACCGAAAACGGTGATTACAATATAAATGGAAAACGATTAAAAAACATTCAGGAACCTCAAGAACAAATAAACGCAGCTATAAAAAGCTTAGTTGATCAGAAAATTGGTCAATTAGCACGAAGCCTTCTAATGGAAATTGAAAAACTTAAATAAAGGGAAACACGTTATGTCTACGTAAAATTAATTTAGTCACTAGACGAACATCATACAGAACTTTTGAACTGTATAGTCCGTTTGAAACAATTTATTAATGTATCTTCGACAATAACTGGTTATGGCTGCCATTTGGCGAACTGCTCTTGGTCTTCAAATCTATGCAAAGAAGGACCTGATACATGTGCATGTTACCTCATTGAACATAGGTTAATTAGAAGCAACAAATTAATGTCGTGATATGAAAGATTAAAATAAATATTTTTAAAATAATTTGCAACTTAGTGTACATTCACAATTCAAAGGAAAATCACGTCCTCTTTTAAAATTAATATAGTTGTTGACGAACTTCTATCTTTTTTAAGATCAAATCAACACATCATACATGAAGCACACTTGTCAGAAGCTATGAATTGTATTTTTTTTTGTAACGAAATTCGAAAAGGTTGATTACACTATGTCACGGAACAAATTAAATTTCCTGAACTGTCCTTCAAACTTCTGCGATGAAGGATCAGATACTTGTGCATGTTATCAAATTAAGAATAAAATTAATAAAAATAAGATAATTGTGAATTTTTATTAAAACATTTTAAACTAATAAAAATGTAAAATGTTCTATTGTTTTAATCTTTCTGAGAAAAGATGGCTAAAAGAGACGTTTTCGAAGAACTGAATAAGCCAGCTAGAAGAAATTTCAAAAAAGGAGAGTCAATATCAAAGGGTTTGAAGATTTATGGCAAGCTGACCAAGTCGAAATGGGGGCATATTTGTTTGATAATGAAAATAATAAATATCTTCTTAGGGTAATTGATACATTTTCTAAATTTGCTTGGATAGCTCCCATTAAAAATAAAACCGGTTCGAGTATCCCTGAAGCTTTGGAAAATATATTTCAAAAAGATCGTATTCCAAGCAATTTGCAAACAAATGACGGGAAGGGATTTTACAACTATACTCTTCAAAGTCTTATGAAAAAACATCACATCAATCAATATTCAACATTTACACCCCTTAAGGCTGCGATGATCGAACGATTTAATCGGACTTTGAAAACCCTTATGTGGGAAGAATTCAGTGCTAATGGTTCATATTGCTGGATAAATATAATAGATACACTAGCTAAAACGTACAACAATTTAAAATATCGCACTATTAAAATGAAGCCGTCCATAGTCAATGTTGAATCAAAACCAAATACTATCAAGAATATATGATCACATCAAAATTCAATCTGATCAATAAGTCAAGGTGGGAGTATTTATGAGAATAAGTAAATACAAGTATGTATCTGATAAAGGATACCCATCGAATTGCACGACAAAAATTTTCAAAATAACCAAAGTTCAACACAGAAATCCAGTTACATATCTGCTAGAAGACTATCAGGGAAACCTTATCAAAGGTGGGTGCAATGAGCTGGAACAACAAAAAACTAAGTTTTCCGATATTTATTAAAGCATTATTTCAATAAAATGATTTTTATTTACTTTTATTTAAAAAAATACTTATCTGGTATGTTTGTTACGAAAACCATTCCACGTAAAATAGCCACTTAAAGGAACACCACAACAAAAGAAACACCTAACTTAAACACCATATGTGTAGCTCATGTCATAAAAAATACAATGTAGAAATAAACACGTATAACAACTATACTCACACCTCATCATCACTCAAATACCATCAAATTCAAAGCGCAATAAAGTCGGTGCCATACACATACATTATATACATATCTATAGCTACGGCGACAAACACAGCAACAGGCAACAGTCTATTTTTTATTTAAGAAATCCACTTGATCCATATTCTTTAATACCGATCATCAATGACATTAAAATAAATATATCTGATGATACCCATATATAATATACATATCTAGCCTACACCAATAAGCCCAGCAAGAGGCAACAGTCTATTTTTTTTTTCTTCAAGAAATCCTCTTGATCCATATTCTTTAAGAGCGATCATCAATGGCATTGAAATCAATATATCTGATGGCACACATATATTATATACATACATTTCTATAGCTACAGCGACAAACAGAGCAACTGGCAACAGTCAATTTTTTTTCTTTAAGAAATCCACTTGACCCATATTTTCTAATACCGATCCTCAATGACATTGTGTATTTTCATTCAAATGCTCACCACAAAATTTATAAATCAAATATAAATTTTTAATATTTTCAAAATTCACAACAAATACAACATCAATACACTGTGCTCAGTTGTTAAAAAGAAGACGTGTGTATAGAGAAGCACTGAAAGCAGAGTTGTTAAAGTAATGTTGACAGCGTATGCAGGTGTAGGGTTAAACTAGATTCATGTTAAGGATTCCAAAAGGGAAGACGGAAATAATCGATTTATATGGATCGTTCGCCACTGGTATGCAATGCAAGTCTTGTTCGATTATGCACGGACTGGAAATAATATTACAGGACAGCTTAGAAAGATAGGGCAATATAAGAGTAACTCAGAATAATCCATGCAATATAACTCATTTAGAACATGGCAGGTACCCAGACAATATAATAGTAGTACACAAGAACCAATGGGCAAATATATACTATCTCGGGATTTTCACAAGGTGCATTGATTGATGTATTCGAATGTAGCGAAACATCAGCCCTTTATAACAAACAACATCACAAATTGGCTCTCGGGCAGGGATCTTCGAAAGGGTACACCGAAACCACAGAACAATGGATTTTGTTTAACGTATACACTGGCCAGTTAGGGCATAATTGCACGGTGGGCCTAACCACATACGAGCATCAATGAGAAGGCATGAGCGAACCTTGCAACAAACTTCTATCTATGAGCAACAACACAGCTACTCATAGCTTACACATATCTTATAGCAACCACAGCTACTGCGAGCTCTCCGAAGAGCCCATCCCAAAACTTGAGTTGTATTTTCGGGCATTAGCTGGAAAGTAGTGGGATACAAGTCCCCGCAGTACCCAATTACGGTATTCCTGGAGTCTCATCCACCTAAGTGAAGAATGCACCACCAGGATTTATTTGGCAAATGGTTACCCAGGAACGATAATCCCGTCCTTTTTTATGTTTTTTTGTTTAACTTAGGGACAAGGACACCATATGTAGAAATTATACCTCACCATCGGGGTAATGGATCATCGTGTCTCTACTAAAAGCAAGGTTATATAGACCATGCCACATGGCTAGTATCCCACAACTAGCCATATTAAACTTTCGTTCTCAACAGGGAAAGAAGTGCTTCCCCAAATCAAGCTTGGTTCGCACCTTCACTAAAAAAAAACAAACCATCCATTGGGATAAATACCAAAAGATGGAAAACGAGATCTTATGAATCGAAGCTCATTCAAAAATTGCACGTATTAAGAAAATTAATATACAGGATGGCGCACGAATCGTGCTTAAGAAATTTAGATAACTTTTATTTTAATCGATGTATTTCATTATTTTTTTTATTAGATTAAAAATTAGATTTTATTTTAAATAACTAATGGTTTTTAAAGATGATAGACCGCAAATGACCTCCACGCTCATCCACGCATATGCGGCACCTGATCAGAAAATTGTTCATTGCGTGAACAAGTGACACGTTCTGGGTGCAGTTCCGTCTCATGGAGGATTTCAGGCTTAGAATCACTTTTTTTGCGTGTTAACATTGCCGTTTAAATCAAAATGGGCCTTATCATGAATAAACAATTTATCAATGTGTTGTCTTCTTCGGCCATTGTAATAATTTTTCGGCAAAATTCCAATCCTGAGGGTTTAATTTGCTTGTAATTTGGACTTAGTACGGAAACAAGTTTAAGTCATCATGAAGTATCCGTTGTAATAACCGTCTGCTAACTCCTATTTGGCCCGATAAGTTTCGAGTCGAAACACTTGGATTTGCCTGTATTGCCGATGCAACAGCCACGATTTTATCCTGAACCCGAACATTAGGATCTCGATGATTCGGTATCCGTTCGATGCTTTCAGATTCGGCAAACTTGTTCATTAGCCTCATAGTGGTCGATTTACTCGTCGGAGTAACGCCAAACTCCACCCGAAATTCCCTCTGGACGGAAATGACGGACTGCAAAGAATGGTATCACTGCACCATCCAAATCCTTTTTTCAGTATCCCAAGCTTTCATTTTGATAAATCTAAATAGTAGCCTATAAAATAAAAAAAATAAGGCAATTACTCACACTGAAAAAAAGTTATTACGTTTTATTTTTGTAGCACGATTCGTGTGCCATCCTGAATGACCCTTGCTTGCGCAAGCAGATGATGACACAAGTACCATTCATCTATCAATTTTCTAGACCTGTTTTCTCTGGTTATGTAGATTTAGCTATACACTATTTACTGTGATTACAGATCCATGTACAAAACTGCCGCAGCAGCTGCCATAAGCTCCCATAATTGCCGAAGCTCATTTAAAAATTGCATATATTAAAATAATTAATATATGACCCTTGCTTGCGCAAGGAGATGATGACACAAGTGCCATTCATGTATCAATTTTCTAGGCCTGTTTTCTCTGGTTATGTAGTTTTAACTACACACTCTCTTATGTGATTACAGAACCACGTACAAAATTGCAGCAGCTGCTGCCATGATTGCACTACCATTGATAGCCGGAACTACGATCTACTATGTTCAACTATGTTGACCGGACGACATCAACTTGATCCACCAGCAATCTCTTACGATGATGCTGATTTCGGTTTTACAGTACATCCCCCTGAGGAGTTCAGTTACCTATTTAAAACACCACTCAACTTACGCCTGATGCTCTTGGCTTACTGCAAGCAGTGTCACCAATCGCACCTACCTTTATCCGGTCAGCGCACAACCCCTTTCAGGCATTTTACCCCACCCTTCCATCTCTTGAACTGACCACCCACCCTCATCTTGGTAAAGCTTACCACCACCACCTAAGAGACAACTCCATTAACCGGATAGATAAGCCGCCCAGCGCATAATAGCCCCATTAAAAAAAGCTAAACATTCCTAAGCGTTGCCGTCTTTCACCACGAGGAGGGACTGTTTTGGCTCATAACGAAGGACCAGGAAGAACGGCTCCATTGCAAAACAACTTCCCGTATATTCCCTTGAGGCCCATCGGTTCGATTTCTCAACAGATACCCCGAAACCACACGAAGAACTAGATATATCCGAGCCAGATTGCATAAACCGAAAATCCCACGAGGTACACCAAATGCGCACCGAAGAATAGATCTAGCCGAACCAATCCGACGAGGTACACCGAAACCAAACCGAAAACTAAATCTATCCGAAGCTTCTTGTATAAATCCCACGAGCACATAAATATATATATACTTACCGAAATAAACCGCACCGAAAAATAAAATATCTGATACTAAAGAAACCTTCGACATATTCGCCAGCATAGCGGCGATATACCTGCCCAACAAAACAGAGCTTGTTGACCGTATGACAAACTTAGGGCTGGATGCCGAAGTTACAATGACTGCACTCCATGCCCATTTCAGCGCCTACATAAAGGAGGCAGGGGCTCGCAAATCCACACAGAACCTCTCTGAGGAAGTGGAAAAGCACGGTAAGGAGGGTATAACGCCACATCTTGTAAGCATACTTCAAAGAATCATCGTATATATACGAAGTCTATGGAGAAGTGCTAACGTAATCTTCATTCCCGAAATAGCGAAAAAAGATACAACACATCCAAAGTAATTTAGACCAATAAGTCTAACATCATTACTAGTAAAGACCTTGGAAAATGTAATTGATAACTTCATAAGAACAAAAACACTACAACAGTTACCTCTAAACCACCGCCAGCATGCATATACGGCGGAATGATGTCTTTCTGTGGGACTAAACATAAATCCAACGAAAACAACAATAGTACCATTTACTAGAAAGAGGCTTCTGCCACGAATGATATCGATTCGGTTAGCTGGCGGAGAAATCCAGAAGGAGGTAAAATATTTAAGAATCACTCTAGATAGTAAGCTTCTGTGGAACAAACATATCAAGCTTAAGATCGGGAAAGCCACAAAAGTACTCATGATATGCAAGGGAATTGCAAATAAAATATGTGGATGTAAGCCAATAATCCTGAGATGGATGCATATCTTTATGGTGAGACTCGTTATTACCTATGGAGCGATTGCATGGCAGAAGGGAGCCGAACTAGTAACGACTAGGAAATCACTTGAAAAGATACAAATGCTGGCATGCTTATGCATCACCAGAAAAATGAGAACCAGCCCAACAGCTGCAATGGAAGTCATTATCAACTTAACACCATTGTACGCTATAGTAGAAAACTCAGCCAAAAGCGCTATATTGAGATTTGCCAAAGAGGGAACTTGGCCGGGGAAAAATTGGGTAAGAGCCTTTGTTCTTAGGTCTACAGCAGCAAGCCTCTTGGACATTCCAAGAGATTTATATGATCACGAAATATAACTTCAGAACGGAATTAAGTTACAAAAAGGATGGGTGGCTGAAAACTGTAACTACACTCTCAAAGCAAATGCCATCAGGTGGTACACTGATGGATTGATAAAAACTGAAGGGACTGGTGCAGGAATTTTTGGGCCTAAAGCCAAAATTTCTGTTCCGATGGGGCATTCCATTAGCATTTTCCAGGCGGTTAATGCGCAGAACGTAATCTCGAAAGAAACTGCAGAGACACTGGCAATAGCGCAGTGTGATAAAGTGCTTGATTGCTAACTAGGGCGTGTGGGTTCGATCACCACGCTAGGCGCATTCTTTTGTATATCTCCAATTTTATTTGGATGCCGCCCATGGGTTAAAAATGAGACAGTTCCCTGGTTCTCAAATCCACTGTGCGAAACTAGTGCCGAGAAATTCAGGTTGTATTTAAAAGACCTTAGGTCTTACAGGCATATAGTTAAATTGAAAAAAACATTGCCAATATGTCTGATAGTCAAGCTGCACTAAACTCACTAAGCTCTTAGTCCATCAGCTCAAAACTAGTATGGGAATGTGTTTGCAGACTGAATGAGGTGCAACAGTGTCTCGCTTCATTGGGTATCTGGGCATACAGGAATCTAGGGGAACGAAGAGGCAGATTCCCTAGCAAAAATAAGAGCAACGTCACCTTTAATGATGCCAGAGCCCTATTGCGGATTAGGAGAAAACCTGATCAAAACGAAGATCAGATCCGAAGAGGAGGCCAAAAGATAAGATATTTGGAATAAACTCCCTAGGTTAAGAAAATACTACTTGTATTTCGGAGTTTGTTTGCAGACTTCTAATGGCCTTAAAGCCTACATTCATTATTTCTGAT
Source organism: Philhelius pedissequus (assembly GCA_910595825.1). Lineage (NCBI taxonomy): Eukaryota > Metazoa > Arthropoda > Insecta > Diptera > Syrphidae > Philhelius > Philhelius pedissequus. The sequence goes on from OU343160.1 coordinate 167,012,065, forward strand.
GATAAAACATAAAAATCGAATATATTTTGAATGTACTAAAAAATTCTAGAGACATTGTTGAAAAATTTTTGGAGCTTAGGGACATGCCAATGTAATTTGTCCAGCGAGATTTTCCCATGCTAAGTTCAATAATAACGTAAGGCAGATACAGAAATGAATTTATCAGCGTCCTTACCTTTCATACCTATGCATTTAGCATGAACTTGTTGCAAGCATTCGGCACAAGAAACTGTTACATCGCTAGAAGACTAGACAGCTTAAGGAATCCATATTTAAAATATGAAGGGCGATTTAAGTGAGCTACACAAAATAAAAAAATAAATAAATTACAAAAACACGATTCGAATTAAATAGATTTTTCACAATAATTACTATTATTTAGGAAATAAGCTGAGCACATAAATTGTTCACCACTTATTGAAAAAGTGTTGATAGCTTTTGTCTTTCAGATTTTTACTTTTATTTGCTTTTAAAGTTTAGAAATTAAAAATAAAACAAATCAAAAGACACATTATTTGATATAACAGTTATTATTGACTTTTAAGAGTATTTGCTTTGAAGCAAATAAGATTTCTCACAAATTGCAAAAACTAAGCACTGTAGCACCACAATATTCAATTAATATGAGGAATAGCGCAACTATAAATAGATTGTGAGTGTTTATAATATTTAATATTGGTTTAAAACAACATAGAAACGCGAATTATTCATCAATTGTACATGTAAATCTATTGTCTCATCAATAGTAAGTGGCTCAGTGTAAGAAAAATTTGAAATGGAATCGTTTGTTAACAGGGGCTTAAAGCGTGTTGCAAGGTCCCCAGCAGATATGCCTAAGCCAATTTTATAACTTGAAACATTGATATCTCTCGTGTTTTCCAAAAATCCTTGGACTTTCGAGATCGGCGTTCGGACTAGTGCTAAAGCTTGTTGGTTACAAAATTCAAATTTCATTTTGGAGATTTTTGTAGTGTGTGTTAGCTTCGATCTACCAAGTACTCATATGCTAATTGCTTGAAGTTCTCATAGCTCGAAGAAACAGAAATGATATTATACGTGCTTGCCAACAGTCATAATCAAACGAGTTTTGCTTAAAAGATGACTTCGTTCCTATATTTAATACGAACATATTCAGTTCATTGTTTGCATAGTGCATCGGCGGATTGATCAATCAAGTCATTACGCAGTAAATGATTATAAAAACTGGTATAAAAATTGGTACTCCTCTTCTTGTTCTTTTTTCCAGCAAAGACTGGGGAGCAGGTTAAGATTCAACCACAATCATTGGCATATGATCTGAAAAAAATTCACATTCAACTGCGTATTTGTTAAACAGTCTAATCCAGCTGTTATTTACAGTACAATAATCGATGACGGATTTTCCGGACGGATAAAGGTGTAGTGTCCTTCCTCAATATCCGTCCCATTATCTCCATCTGTACAACCGTTTAAAATAATGCAATCATACATTTGAAGTAACTGAAGTAAATCAACACCATTCTTCTTACAAATTCTGTCATTTGTGTTTCTGAGGGCGGGGGAAGTTGCCGAGTTTGTGACAGCTTGTGCAGATGTTGTGTGTGCATTGCCAATTCGTTCAAGTCAGATCAACAAAACACTCTTGTTAGCCAGAAATTGCATTGTATTGTATTGTACAACTTTTCGAAATCATATGCCCATTTGTTGCAATTAATGTAATAAGCGATGATCCACACATTTTCCATTATCAGACATTTTACTACTATTGTATCTTCACAAACACTAAAAGCATAAATATTTAAAAGCGATGTTTTGATGCCATAAGGACTCCCCCCGCTTAATCGACCTTTCGCAGAAGATTTAATAGCTTCGCCTCATATAAGTTTGAACCCTCTTAAATATTTTTCAAATTTAGAAAAATATTCATAAGTAATATGCGTTTCAAACAAGAAAAATATTTCAATTTTTTTAAAGAAATTAACAACTAAACGTTTATTATTTAAACCAGAAATATTATAAGATAACATTTTAAAACAACTGTTTCTATTAATTTGACGGCATTTAAATCTCAATTAGAAAATCTATTAGAACTATTTTGTTTTAATTGTGACATACCTGGATCATCTGGTACTTTTGTTGACAGTTGTGACAGGTGCAAACATAATTTGCAACGTTGTTTCTCCTTTTTCCATTTGATATTTTAAAATGTTATTTCTGGTTAAATAAAATAATTTGTTCTGAACCAACAGTGTATTAGTTTTAATTGAAATACGTTCCGCTGGATTGTTGTTTTAGTTGTGATTACTTACTTCGATCGCGCTGGATGAAAGAACCTGTGTCTTTTAATTTATGAGCATTTTTCAAATTTTTGGTGCTGTTTGGTGGATCCCGTTTTTAGCTTGAGTTTGACAATGTTATTGTTTTCACTGGGCTTAAAAGCAGTCGTCTTTTGGGGTGCTTCGTTGTTCAACAAAAGTTGGGTTATGCCTTCAATCTTCTCTTGAGGATTGCGGTTGTTGTTTCTAAATGATAAAATTATATCTTTTCCACGTATTTCATGGCATTGCGATTCAAGTTCGTCTTCAAGAAGGGTACAACGTGTTTCAAATACGTATATTTGCTTAGAGAGTTCTAAGTTTTGTTGACGTGAAGATCAATTTTCTTGTTCAATTTGTTCAGGTCATCTGCCAACTTGGAGAGAATTATCTATAGCCGCGTTTTTTTATGGTCAATGACCTATATAGTTCACCCCTTGAAAATAAAAAGATCTGGGTTGTGAACATTTTTTAATTTGCATGGTTGGCAGCTGTGATTACCTTTCGACATTTAATTCTTTTGTTTACATTAAATAAATTGTTTACTGCAGTTTTCAGAAGTTGCCCTTTCTTTTTTTATTTTAGTTAAATAAATATGAAATAATAAACTATAATAAATAAATAAAGTGCACTACGATCTGGATATTGTAGAGCAAGCCATTGATGTCGAAATAATACTATGTTATGCATCATAACAGAAAGTTCATAGCAGAATAACAGATGTGGCAGAATAGGCCTAAATTTATCTAGGAAAAGTGAAAGTTCAGATTCTTTAAATTTCGGCCCTAAACCAATTTCAACATCGATTGACCTAATCTGCAAGACGAAAATGGGAAGATCAAAAGAATCACACCCTTCACATATATATTTGTTCTTAAGAATCGCTGAGTTAGATGATCCACGAAATCGAATTGTTTAAGTCACAAGATGGTATTTGAGTGCTTATCAAGCCGGACGAAAGAGTTCTGTTGCCAAAAAGCCGTACAATCCGATTTTGGGAAGTGTTCCAGTGATATTGGGACATTACTGGAGAAAAACCTGATAATGAGGAAGACAAAGATGGGCATAATCCTTGGCGCAAATGTAATCAATTAACCATCCTTGCCGAACAGGTCACACGTCATCCTCCTATTTCTGCTTTTAATGCGAGCCACTACAACAGAAAAATCAAATTTGCCGCCCATGTACGGACAACATCAAAATCCCTTGGTTTATCGATTAGTGTACACAATAAGGCGAGGGAATCGTTACACTATGTAACCTTTTGTCTCAATTGCTGGCGAATGGAGAGGTCTATGGTCTAGGTAGTTCTCGAGGTAGATTGCGATTCGTTGTGTGCTAATTTTTTCGGGAACTCTAAAATTGATTGTAGATAATTTAAATAAATTCTCCATCGTCTGGCCAATCAATTGCAAATGATAAACTAAACTTAAATTGTTAAATAAAAGTATATCACCACAAGCATGTGTGCTTCGAAGCACTGGGAAAGAAGACTCACGTCTCTCAAATTCAAGTCAAGTGTTCGAATAAAAAAAATCAAGAAGAATGACGAAATGCAGATTAGCAGCGTTCCACGTTGCCCAATCCGACGACGAAGATATCGCTCAAGATGATGTGGCCGTCAGTGTCAAAAGAAGCAGTGGCTTTATGGATGATTTCTTTAATCAGGTCGAATAAATCCGTGAAATGATCGTTAAAGACCAAGACATTGTCGAGAAAGTTCAAAAAAACATAAAGCGCCATAATCGGACGAAAAAACCAAGATCCGATGGCCGATATCAAGAAGAACTCCGACAGAGTTCGTGGCAAGCTGAAGGGCATCGAACAGGAAGAGCAGGCCAACAAACCGATAAACTATATAATGAAACTAATTAATGGAATGCTAAATCTACATTCTTCATTGCTAAACGAATGGGAAGGGGTATTTATTGGATCAAAATTAATCGACAGTAACTGGCATAAGGTGTTTTTTCCCATAAGTATTTCGCATTTAGTGCTCTCGGCCAACGACGAACAGGCTATCTACGCCATTGGAGCATATGAAAGTGCGAATGGAAGCGATCAATAGTAAAACTGAAACAGATAGTATTACATCGCTGGTCAATATTAAAAGTTGATATCCAAGATCAGAACAACGTAAGCCTTATCCATGTCATTCGAATGGAGTGTGCAAAGATCTTTGGCACACGTTTTCATGTCGATGTCAGAGACCCCATTTAGGGCATGGATGCATAAACAGTAAACTCAGTTTATGTATATACATTTTGTCTTGGTTTTTAATTATGTCCTTTTGTAGATATAACTGCTGCAATATTTGGACATGAGAACAGTACGCATTCTGCAGTCTTAGTAGAAACAAATGAAACCGCACGAAGACCTATTCGTTCAATACTGGATATTTCAATGCTCATCAGAACTCGCGAGTCGGCGGGACAGATATTTTATCTCGGTAATGATACCAGAAAAACATTAACGTCACCCAGAGGTACTAGAGACTAAAAATTCCTTTGGCTTCTGCCTCATTTATAACGCCGATATTGTCTTAGGTGAAATTGGGGACTCGTGTGTCTCAGCAAAGCTTAATGGTTGTGGACTCTTAGTAAAAATGCAATTCAATGGAACTCCAGAGTCTTATACAGTTGGTGGAAATAAACTCGACAATGGATATAATCACCTTATAGAAGTTGTGCGAAATCAAACGTTGGTCCACGTCAAGCTCAATGGCACCGACCTTCTTCCGAAAGACTCTGTCGTCGACAGGTCAACTTGATGTACAGGTATTGTATAGCGCCGACCGTGGATATTTTAGGATCCAACATAACAAAAGGAGAAGATAAGCTATATTTTAAGGGTATAATTCAAGATGTACAATTAAGTAATGGATCGGATGTTATGATCGTTGAATTATATCATTTGAACGAAAAAGGCTTACAACTTCCAAAACCATTCGGTGAAGTTACAATAAATCGAAGTTCAGTTCTTAAAGGTTCCGTTTCTGATAATTTGTGTCGCAAAAAACCGTGTCAGCACAATGCTGAATGCAAAAAATACTTGGAATGACTTTGAGAGTCCTTGCCCTTTAGTATATAAGGGTAAATTCTGTCAGAGTATCGAGATTTGTCAGTTAAATAAATGTCCAGGTAATGGAGTGTGTCAAAATTTGGACGATGGTTTAGAATTTGTCACAAACATGACTTTTACCGGGAACGAGAAATCAGCATTCGTTTTCCCATACTTCTCTTTGAATCCAGAGAAAGAAACCGTTTTGAAGGCTGTCGTTGAAATTTCGTACCGACCGAGGACGGGCGGAACATTACTCTACGTTCGAGATGGAGACCGGAATTTTAAAGTGGCTGCTTATCACGATCAAGTTACAGTTCAATGGAAATTAGGTCTAGAGCTTCCAGATCGGATCATGTGGGCTCGGTGGCATGATGCGAAGTCCGTTGGCTACTAAGCGGCTGGTCATGTTTCAATACACGATAAAGGCACAAGAAGTTTTTCAATTAAAATGAAAAAATAGACCAACACCACTAGAACACAGGAATCTGATGATCGACCTTAGCAAGTCGTGAAATAGCTATAATTCCATCCATAAATAATTGAGAATAAACTTGGTGGTAGCACACTCAAGTTGTTGTTGGGCATTCAAAGTCATTAAATGGTACGAAAAAGTGCTTTAAAAGCAAGTATGTAATCATACAAAGAACTGAATACAATTTGTAGAGTTGAAAACATTGGAGGGTCTACATCGCCATGTGGGAATGCTTATGGAATCGAGATCTCTTGCAAAAATTCCAGAAGAATGCGGTTTGCCCACAACTAGCAGAATCAATCTCGCCGATCGGTTTTTAAGAAAATCACGCCTTATTCATTTCCATTTTCTTTTAGTGGAAAAAATTTTTCATTTAACTCCACTGAGAAGTTTGCCATGAACGGTTGGGATATATTATGATAGTGTAGGCGAGTACGGTAGATTCGGAGTACCCAACGAGCTTTGGAAAGTATCTAAAGTGAATGCCAATTACGCTGTAAGTGATAGTTATCCAGCATTTTTGTCAGTTCACTCGTGCGCTTCAGATGATCCTTTGATTTTTGAAATAATTATTGGATTTGAAAATGGTGCTGGATAAACATAGAGAATTTAAAATAAAACTCAGAACCGCTTAAATGATCCAAATAAAGCAATTACTTTTGGATTTATAAATTGGTTTATCTGGCGATTTGATGAATTTTCTATCAATTTTAAGAAATCCAATTAAATTGGGAGCTAAGCCACTCTATAATTCGAAAACTACGTGCTTCATTGGGATGGTGTAAACGGTTTTGAAATCTAATTTATGTTTTATTATTAGTTCCGGATACCATTTTCAAGTCCAAGAGTTATTTCAAACAAATTACACCCAAAAGTAATTTGGTGGGAATAAAAATCCATCTAAAATTAATTTGGTGACAAAATTACTTTTTTTACAACTTGTCAATTATTTTTGACAGCTTACAGAACTCTCCGCAAGTATTTTTCCGTTGTGGCTTTCGTTAGCATTTCGCGCTTCTAGTGGAGACCACCGATCATTTTCGTTTCGCAATGGCAGCGTACTAGCCTTATCTCTTAAACGACGCTCAAACGCACCCGCGGTTCCATTGTATTCACTCAACCGAGTTTCTGTACATTTTTACTTTGACAGAGCGGTTCTTGAAGTGCCGTGAGATCGACCGCCTTTCCAATCTATTCAGCCAGTTACGGTGTGTTTGAATTGTATTGCACCGCTTATTAGTATCATTCGAAAGGTTATTATTATTATTACTGAGTTATCGCTCTTTCTGCGTTGTGCTTTTCCTTATTGTTTCAGTAAAGAATAAGGAGTGCCGAGAGGTGATTCTGTTTTACTTGAACAAAAGTAAGTTTTACGTTCCACTTCCATTGCTAAATATAGAATTTGATGAAAATTGATTTGAATTGATTTTGCTTTCGATATGTTATTGGATTGTATTCCTGTATATTTAACTACTAGTTGTAAAAGTAAATGCATTCAATTGTAAAAGAGAGGTTGATCCACAGAAAAATATGGACCTGCAAAATTGATTCAGAATAAGAAACAAAATTTTTGTTTGCCCAATGGAAGGATTTAACTTGGCAAAATTGATATCTCTTACCAATGGAAACCACATAAAATTGCCCTTGTGTAGAAAGAGACTTAATAAATTATAAGTAGTTGTTCGGTTATTAGGCAACACCGTGTGACAATTCAAAATTGAAGTACCAACTTGTACAAGTTAAAAGCTAAGCCTCGTGATGAGATCTGTAATTAAATTCTGGGTCATGAATATTGAACTGGATAAATATCAAGATCTTGTAGTGTTGTTGTAATGCATGCAAAGCTCTGACCTATATATGGCTTCGTGCATAATAAAAAGCGGCTTATGATGCCTTTGATTTGTTGGAATTCGGCTTGTGTCATAGCCATTTTCGACTAGATTTAAGGTATTTTGTTTTTTTTTTTTTTTGTCAAATAATGTCGGATTTGGTGTTTCTTTCGGTGAAGTCTCATTGATATTTCTTTTTTTGTCGGTCATGTGTATTTGAATAAGATATTGATTTTAGAGCTTAAACAATATAGTTACCTTTTCTTTTAAGTTTGAGGTTTTGTAATTTAAAGAAAACTTGAAACTGGTAAACTTTTGTTGTATTTTTATACGTTAAAAATATTAAAAATATGAAAGAAGCGATATTAACATTGGACTTTTCACTATACAGCAGAGTTGCCTGCCTTTGTTATATAGTGAAATAAAATTAAATTAAATAAATAGTAAAGTGACACTATATACCTTTTAATGTTTTCGCGGACATACACGCACCTATTGGCTTACTGCTCGCATGGTGTTGTGGAAAAAGATAACTAATTTTTTTCTAATTTAATTCAAATGCTCATTGCTTTAAATAAGCAGATATGGTAACCCATACACTCATTTGTCTCATATGTGCGGCCATTTATAATGATAAGTACGGAAACCCAATGAGAGGTTTAACTTGAGATAGGCTTATGAAAGTCAATGCAACCAGAGGGAAAGGCGAACGCCCTCTCACCTAATTACTAATTTAGATGAAATTCGATAAGTAGATGGTTGGGGCACGGGAGTATCAAATAAATCATTTTTATTTCGAAAAAATAAATGGTTCCTATGGTAGAGGATTAAATATGAAAAAAATATATATTTGGGTGTTTGTTCCGCATTTACGCCTCAACCATTGAATGGGTTTAAAAAAAAAATAGTAAGTAGCTGGATGATAAACTGGATTATCTTACAAATATTAAAGATTCAAATTGGAGAGTTTGTGTATTTCACGCCTCAACGACTGAACGGTTTTTAATGAAATTTTTTCGGTGGATAGATGATGTCATTAGATTCCTGTGGGATAGAAAGTCCCTAACATCGCACGGGTATCTGCCAGTGCTATAGTTAGTTAGTTAGTTACTTAGTTTTATTGACTTACTTAAAATTCATACTTAGCTGTGGAGAAAAAATTCGAAATCGAATAGACTTGGTCAAAATTTATAAGACTTAAACTCATATATAATGATGACATAAAGGCAGATATGTCACTAAAAAAAGTAGCTTGCCTAAAATATACCAAATCATATCGCTTGCCGCAGTGCCAAAAATATTATATCAAGGAACAAATAAAGAAAATGTTAGCTAACCGCATCATAGAACCATCCATTTCCGCATGGAATTCACCCACTCTCATAGTACCAAAAAAGAAAGACAATGCATTAGTATTATGTTAATTTTTTGTATAACGACATACTTGCTTTTAAAGCACTTATTGTGTCATTTTAATGAGTTTGAATGACCAACAACAAGTAGAGTGTACTACCCCCAAATTTTCTCTCATATTATTTTTCGCTGGAATTATAGCTATTTCAGGACTTGCCAAGGTGCACTGCATTAGGTCTATACAAATTTCGAATGGTGATCGAATATAGGCAGGTTAAGGATAGAAAAGAGGACGATAAATTTTCTCTTCCTATTAATATATATATCTACGATATGGTAGGGGGAGTATCTTACTTTTCTTGTATAGATTTAAGTCGCGGAGATTACCAAATGGAGTTAGACGCAGTAGACCTATTACTGCATTTTCAATGGAAGATGTTCACTATCAACTAAAAAAGTTTGAAACTCTCACCCAGTAAATTTTTTCCCAAATGATAACCATGGCTATTTTGGGACTCACCTATTCAACATGTTTCATGCATTTGAACGATTTAATAATTTTCGGTAGAAACTTAGCTGATCATAATAAAAATCTGATCGAAGTTTTTGAACGCCTTAGAGAGGTAAATCTTACGTTAAACCTTGTTAAATGATCGTTCTGCCGAAATAAGTGTTATACCTAAGTCATTTTTTCTTTGAAAAAGTCTTACCTCCTGGACCTTCTAAATCATCCGCAATGAAAAATTATCCGATTCCCGTCAATGCTGATAAAGCAAGAAGTTGCCTTCACGAACTATTATCGTAAATTCGTTCCAAATTTTGTTAGTATTTCCAAACCATTAAATCAACTTTTAGAAAAAGACTTTTTTTTCGAATTTAACAATGATTATAAAAAAACATGTAATTTGTTGAAATAAATTCTTACGAGTCCCCAAATTTTGAAATTTCCTAATTTTAATAAAGCATTCAATCTCCGGACAGACGTTTCGCCTTAGAAACCGTGCTATTTAGTTTTGCTTTACGCTAATTGCCTATGTTTATAGTAAAACTCTGCATACTACCTACCGAATTTCTAACGCGAAAAACTTAATTATTCCAACTTCTTAAATAAAAAAATACACTCGATTTCTGTTGTGGGGAAAACCTCAAGGTAAGAAATCCCACATTTATTTTCCTTGTTCGCTGCTGGCCCAACCTGGCTCTTTGGCTTCCTTTCGATAACTACCTACTTTACATTGTTATATTCGCTTTTGCGTATTCTACTCAAGTATAAATACAAGAGTATAAAATATGTGAAGTAAATATTGTTACATTGGATCTTATATTGGTTTCTGCACTCATATGCGTTGCATACGATACACTCCCGGCGAAAACGAACGATTTGCCTCTAGGCGTTTCGTCATCATGCTGTAGGCTCTCGGGTCGTATCATCGATTGCTTGTAGTTGTTATCATGCTAGCACATCGCCTGGCTCTATTGATATAAAAAAGGTAATATAGGGTTAGTATTGGTTGGTACTCACCCTTATACAGTACCAACTCGTCTGCTTACTACCTATTATACTTGCAATAACTGGCTCTCATTACTTGCTTATTTTATTAACCTTACTCGCTCTAGCACACTTGAATCATCTGGCTACTATCGCTTCCTGGCTCAAGCGGCAGAACACAGATCTTCTGCACTGGTCTAACTAGCTCTCCTGTCTCGGTCCGCAGACCTACGGATCTGACGCTGACTTGTCCCATGGCCCACTGAACTGGGGGGAAATTCTCAGATTTGATTATCACTAGCTGGCCTATCATTAAACTCTCCTTCTCTCTTCTCCATTTCTTTCGCTCCTGTAGTGTCACAAGATATTCCTCTTTCCACCTTTTCCAAAAGTGATCGAAGATCGCCTGTCTCTCTCTCCACAACCTTATACCTTTCGTGTTTGATTCTACCCCTATGGCAAACGCTGGTGGTAAAACTATCGGTTCTCCTATCAGAAAGTGACCTGGGGTCAATGTTTGCATATCTGTCGGATCATCACTCAGAGGATGAATAGGTTGAGAGTTTAATATTCCCTCTGTTCCCACTAGCAACGTCGAGATTTGCTCGCTCTCTAGCACACGCCGGCCAACGATTCGCTTGAGATGATTTTTCATCGACTTTACCACTGCGTCGTAAATACCACCTTGATGTGGCGCTGCTGGCACCATAAACATCCCTTCCATCCCCTTCAAACTGAGACGACTGACAACTTCTTTCTCTTTCCATTCTGTATACGCTCACTTTATCTCCCTAGCTGCACCCACAAATGAGGTGCCATTGTTGCTATACATGCGCTAGCCTCGAACTCGCCGACTAACAAACCGCTCATAACAGGCAAGAAATGACACTGAAATCAGATCTCCTGCCAAATCAATGTGCACTTCTCTCGTCTTAAGGCACACACATATTGCAACTGCTTTCCATTCCTGTTTAGTACCTTCAGAAAGAACGGCCCTGCATAATCCACACCGTTATGCAGGAACGGCTTTCCGGCTCGCACTCTATTAGCTGGCAATTCAGACCCCAGTTGCTGTTCTAATCGATAATTGTATCGGACACAAACAACGCATTTGTGAACGAAATTCCTCAGCTCATTACGTAGCTGCGGAATCCAAGACTACTGGCGGAGAAACCTTATCATTATTTGCATTGTACCATGTTTCCTTGTTCTATGCGCATTATCAATCACCAGCCAAGCTAATATGGATCCAATTGGAATTATTGCTGGATGTCGCATCTCGAAGTCGCCGCCCGCTTGCTCTATGAAGACGTCCTCCCACGCAAAATATACCTTCGTCATCGAAGATTGGCTTGAGGGATTCGATCTTACTATGCTCTATTAACTGGCGATTATTGCGCAGTGACGCTATGTCCTTGCCATAAAACTGCTCTTGCATATGTTTAATAAAATAGCGCATTGCTAATGGTCTCTCTTGTAGTTTTGGGACCATTGAAGAAGGTCCACCACGACGTGCTCTTTTACAATAATTCAGTCGTAGCTAGCTCTAGACGTGGTATTGGTATGACCTTTATTGGAGACACTCGGGTCTCCGCAACCACCAACTTGCTCGTTACCTTACCATCAGCTGTCTATACTCGCACATATATAACGGCACCATAAGCTTTCGTCGATGCATCCCAAAATCCGAGAAACTGAATTCCTAGCCACCTATCGATTCAAACTTGCTCTAAACATTTGACACGTTGCCATAGATCTAACCATCTGTGTCCCGTTGCAACTTTTCTTCTAGCTGCTGAATCTCGCTTAGCGATCCTCCCTTGTCTGTACGACAGCTGCAATAGAATACTACTCGGAACTTCTTTGCAATACAGTGATGTGGTATGTAATAAATTAATTTACCATCATCAACCTGGCTGGTTGCTCTAGTCATATGTCCGAGACTTTCGTACTCTCGCTTAAGACTAACATACTGTTTTTTCAGAGCTGGCTTCTTTTCGAATTTGCTTTCCAAATACATGAATCTTCGTAAAGCTATCGCCCTAAAACTACCTAAATCCCATATACCAGGTTTTATCGGAATCGTAACGACAAATCGTCCATCCTCGTCACGACTAGCTGTTGCAGTGAAATTATCTTCAACTGCTCGCTCTTATGCCGTCCTTGCCTTCAGATATTCTATCTGATCAATTTCCTAAAGCTGCCTTATCAGACTGTCCATGCTATCTAGCTCTACACACCTAGCTGTTAGTAACTTATCAACTTGCGCACTATCGGTATTATGCATTGTTATGCAGCTTGCTGCTGGCAAACGATTTGCTTGCACCTCGTCTGTATTCAGTGAATGAAGGGGTGGCAATGGCGCAGTGAATAAAGTCCTCGATTGCTAACTAGGACGTGTGGGTTCGATCCCCACGCTAGGCCCATTCCTTTCTGTACCTCCAACTCTAATTGGATGCCGTCAATGGGTTAGAATGAGACAGTCAATACCTGGTTCTCAAATCCACTGTGCCAAAAACTAGTGCCGAGCAATTCAGGTGGCATTTAAAAGACATTAGGTCTTACAGGCATATATGTAGTTAAATTAATTAATTAGAACACCAAATACAACTATCCCAAAAGCTGTCTCAATCGCGACCATGCCGCCTATGTTTCTTGGAACTGAATTCGTCATAATACTAGCAAAGACTAATCCCTAATAGCATAGACACCGTCGCTCTTTTCCAGTAAGCTGGATCTGCGAACTGAACCTCATACCTCTAGTCGAATGGTCGCACATCTGCTTGCGGAGTGGATAATGTCCACGGCATACCCTTTGGCAGAACCCAAAAAACCTCCTCTGCACATGTTCCTGTATCGCACCATGGCGCTGTCCTCAGCCTTGCACATTTACTTAGCTGTATGGGTTAACCGTCGATTTCTTTCGCCTTTCGAGCTATTGTTGTGGTTGAAATCTGGAACGATTTTACCACATTTTGTAGTACCAGATTTGGCTCAGCTCCTGAATCCAGTAACGCTCGAATAGAACAAAAAAACTTCCCACTTGTTTTTACCCTTACTCCCATTATCGGCATAAGGGTACTAGCTACCTCAAACTCCGATTCAGAAAAAGAATTTAACGAATTTAAATAGGTTGTCATTAGACTAAGCTCTTTATTATTTATTTTCTCAAATTTGACGCCTTTGCTCTGTACCCTGGCTTTCTTAGCTGGCACAATCTGGCGTCAATTTCCTTTCCGCTTACTATAAACCACGCTCATATACCGTGCTTCATTACCTGGCTCTCTCGACGGACATAATAAGCTGTTGTGTTTAACTCTGGATGGACATCGTGGACAGTAGCCTTGGAAGTACCCATCCGTGGTATGTCCCTGCTTTAAACAATTCTCGCATAACTTTCGTTTCCTTATAAGCTTAATTCTAGCACGTAAGTCTAACGCCTTATAATGCTCACATCGGTATACCTGATGCTCCTCACCTCACATTTCGCACATATGTCGGAAAGGCGCACGGCCAGCAATTGGTTTTGCTGCTGCTCTTCCTTACTCAACTATCTTCGTGGACTGACTGGCACTCGTTCTTGGCTGGCTTGCAAGCTCGCTGAATCGACTCGCTACTTCTACGTAGGTCTTGCTGCCCCTAGTAAGATTAAGGGTGGCTGCTGCTTGCTTGTCTAAAAACTCAAGCATCTTCTTATCTGTTGGTGTTTCGGACTGCCGCTGCAACTCCCACTGTCTCCCTGTCTATACATCTAGTCGCTTGTGCAGCATATGCACAATGAACATATCCCAATGCTCAACTGGCAGATCCTAGGAGCGTAACTGGTGGATTGTCTCGTGCATGACACTCGACATATGCTAAATATCGTCAGCACGTGGCTTCGCTTGCAAGGTAGGCAGATTTATAAACTGCCGTAACAACTCTCTGCAGGTCTGATATTTTCGATCATAAATTTGATTTAACCTATCCCATGCCTCTAAATAGTTTGTGTCGGTAAGCTGCCACTCGACCATTGTCCGTGCTGCATTGTCTGTTATTGACTTGCTCAGATACTGAAACTTGAATGCTGGCTTGTCGTTCTCGTTCTCATGTACTGCGGCCACAAACCTATCGTGGAAACCTCACCACTTGGTTAATGAGCCGTTAAAATCGCCCCACGTATTCTTCAGATCTTGCTGTTTAGTTGGCAATTGGATTTGTACCTCTATCGGCTGACTAGCTGGCACTGTTGAAGGTTGCTCCCTTGCTCGTCCCTAGCTCGTATTTTGTAAGCGACCACGAATGGCACACTTGGCTGTATAGAAATCCCCTACCGCTGCTACTTGGTCCTCTGCCTTGTTCTCCTCGTTCCCTTTCCCACTTATCATTTTCAGGCGCACCTCCTGGAATTGTTTCCAGACCTGTTCCAAAGTTTCCAGTCGTACAGTCAATTCAAACTAGCTGTCACCCTTGCTCATTTAATATTATAGAATTTTTTTAACTCAAATTCAAGCTATCGACTATCGTGTGGCTATAGTCCTTTCGATGTTAACATGCCTACACTACCTAATACTACGCTCGCTACGAAATTAAATACCTTTAGTACTATCGGATTGCACTAATTTATACAACCGACATCCCTGCCTCACACAAGAATCAAAACAAGAAACACATTCACGTCGTCGTCGCGCCGTTCACCCAATTCCATATTCCGGCATCAACCTAACTTGTCACGAACCGGGTTATCAAAACGCAACTTGTCGTTTGCCACAAGCCCAGGTGGCCACAGTTTCTTTTGATCATAAATGCAACTGGCCAAAATGTATGATTGAATTCATCTCATATCCTCTAAAAACATGTTATTTGGAGAGGAACCTCCCACTTCGGTTTCAATGTGATTTTATAATACTATTTTTATTGTATGTCAATTGTCAGTATCGTCGCATCAGCGATGAGGATAACATGAAGGGTGTTTGTTGCGCCTTTTATTATTATACACTGTTATCTTATTGAAGTATAGGTGATTAATTTCGAAGGAATGCAAAAATTTTAAACATGATTTGCCGTAAATCATAATTACCTAGCTACTTAATGTTGATTTAATAGAATTTTAAAATTTGTGAAAGTTATGTACATATATCTATGCGAATAATGTTTTTAAGAATAATATTTCGAGGTTATTTTGTATTTGAATAGATTTGTAGATATATATTAGACTAAATTTTTATTTACATTTAGATAGGTACATTTTTAGGATTGCTAAGATTTTTAACAGCAATTTCATTGAAAAATAAATTAGACTCATTCATGTCCCCGTCTCCACGACCATACAGAAACCCCTTTGGGAGACTTGTAGATACAAATTGTTGATGAGTAAAAGGATTCAAAAAATATTTTGTTCTTGCAATATATATGTAGATAGGTACATACTTACAAGTATGGGATTCATAAAAAATTGAACTTGATATTACGATGATAGCGAAGACGAAAAAACTGGGCTTACAAATTTTCTCTGTCTGTTCGGGAGCCGTGCCAATGTGTCAATTCGGCACAAAGAGGCTTTGAGTATAAATTTATATTAAAGTATATTTGGAGAATTTTCAGCGATGTATTCACACAGGTATATAAACTTCACGGCGTATAAAGAGCTACGCCCCTTGGGGGTGTGCATGCTGCCACCCTGCAACCACCTGGTCGGACCAGATATAATATATGGGGTGGGGTATACTTTGGGTGTATACAAAGTGTTTTCGATTTGTAAAAGCGACATCTATTACAAAGCGTCATGGGACAAAATTTGATTTGGCATAAAGTCACAAGCTTACTTGGCCCTATGGCGCCTTACTAAAACTCGTATAATATTATACCAAAGGTTAATATTTGGCACAATGTCGCTTTGGAAAGCGTATAGGATGGCCGAAGCGGGGGAAAGATTTCTCGCTTAATTTAGTGGATACATATTGGCGAAAAACTTTAAACGATTTAGTAAAATGTTAAAGCCACTTTTAGCAATTTACTAAGCTAAAAAGATGATTTAGCTAATCTTAAACGATTTTAGCATTTTGCTAAAGTTAAAATCACGAAATGGCTACTTTAACTTTTAGGAATTGCCAAGTCCATTATTGCATCTGATAGTATAATATCGCTGATGGACCTGAGGGTGCCAGGTTCGAGTCCTGCTGGTGCACAATTTTTTTGTTTTTTTTTGTAAATAATGAAGTTAAAATGATGAAAATTGAAATATCTAATATCTTTTTAGAGCACATGTTGGGTTTTCATCAACAACAATAATTGTGTTCATCAAAATTCAAACCCTACAAATGCTCAGCTTTCTGCTTAATTAGCAATTTACTAGTTAAGAACAGGTTTAACAAATTTTAAATAGTTATTAAATCAATAAACACTTAGTAAATTGCTAACTAGGAAAATGCAAAGCCTTTAAAATGGGTTGCTTAAAATTTGCCACCATTGTTTTTTGGCTAATATGATTTTTTTTTAGCCAATTGTGCCTTTTGGATAACTTTAACCATTTTATAATTTTTTCCGTTGCTGCTCCAAAATGCTTGTAGAGTCTGTAGATACCTGGCGGCCATCAGTCAGAGACCAACTCTTAAAGTATTTTGGAAAAGCAAACAAAATAGGTCGATTTTTTTTAAATATATTGTGTGACGTACGGTCCACTAAATTACATAAATCGTGCGATAGGCGGTCCACGTATTTGGCGAGTGTGCGATAGTCGATCCACAATATTAAATAGGCATGATGATTGTATCCATGACCAACAATATGTTGATTATATCTCACACCAACGTAAAATTAGTATGGCTGAGTGCCCACCATTAATCAAGGAAAATAACGTTGAGATGAGTTTCTCTCCCTTTGAATTTCTGCGCGAAGGTCTATAGTTGTAGTGTAATCAAATTTAAAAATACTTAGCTGCCACCGCGACTCAAATCCCCGAATGTTTGTTTGCTATGTAGTAGTCTGGGCCGGAATAGGGCTGTAGACATCCCCGAATGTTTGTTTGCTATGTAGTAGTCTGGGCCGGAATAGGGCTGTAGACATTATGTATTTAACTTTATATAATTTGTTCCAAAATCTTTTACAATGGAATTGTTAAAAAAAGGGAGGCTGAACTCGTCCACTGAGATCATGGTGATCGCATTACGAATGTAATAGATGGCGTGTGATGTTCGATTCATTTGCACTCAGTCGCACATCACTAGATGCTGCCAGAACGACTGAAATAGAACGACACCATGCAAAGATCCGAGAAGGATGAAGAGATGTTCGGGCGAAATGGACGAGCCAAGGCTTGCCTTTGTTCTTTTACTTCTGTAAGAGTGCTAGAACGATCTAGAAGTGGTTTTTAGAAGAGAAAGGGTTTTTGGATACAAAAAGTATATAGAAACAATCTCGATTTTTTTTAACTTAAGTAAATAATAAATTCAAGTGTTTCCAAATGGGTAACATTCGGAGGCTTGTTTATTCTGCGAAGGAGGATTTGGCTTTGGAGATACAGCTAAGTATTTCTTTTTGTAGTTTTAATTAATCAGTGGTAATTTCCATTTAATTTTCGTGTAATTTAAATTCATATTGTTGTTGCCTTATTTGTGCCAAATTTTTTCGCTAGGCCTTCGCTGTCCATCCTCTAGTTTTTACCGATATTGCCGGACATGCGTCCGATTTTTTTTTATTATCAAATTGTTATTTAGAGAAGTTTTCCTTTGTGTGATTTTCTTTGTTTCTCTAGACACAAAAATTGTTCTTGTTGTTGCGGTAAATTTTACCACAAAAAGTTTCACTTGCCTATTCGTCTTAATCGATTATTTTCAACCCTTCCTTTTCTTGTTACAGCTAAAAAATGCTGGAAGAGTTCAGAGCGTACCAGGTCCATCAGCGAGATGCTTGCTCTTAAAGCATCTTGGAAAAGTAACAATTGCAGGTATTCGAAGAACGATCGTGTGGCAGGTGGTCCACGAAAAGATTCAATTCAAACCTAAAACTATTATGAAGTACGTACAAGACATGAGACAGACGGTCCATGGTCGAAAATCTACAGGTGCTACAGAAAGTCCAGATATCAACTAAAAGCCCAACCTAAGAGAACGGCCGACAGCCCAACCTAAATTGTGTCTTCAGAACATAACGAAGATGATTTTATTAAGTCAATCCCTAAACCCCAAAATCTACTCGAAGGTCTAAGGTTTTAGTTTTTGCAAGATTTCGCGTAAGAATTGGGTTTTTCCTTACCACTTAAGCATTGATAAATGAATTAGAATTAGACGGTGGTGTGCTGAATACGATCATTGAGCTAACTTTATTGTGAATGGTCCCTTTCAGTGGGGATCTTGATATTGAGAGAAGGTGGACTCAACTACGGAGCGGAGCTTCTAACTGATAAAGGTGATGTGCTTTGCACTATTCCGTCTACAAATACCGCCATTACATGTAATATGTAAGAAGGAGACGAAAAATGAATGAAGCTAGGTTGAACGTGAGAAGGCCACCAAAGATCAGTTTTTTAGAGATCCTGTCATTGAGCAGAGAGTGTTGAACAAGAAAAGGCGAAAAATCAGTTAGCGATTTTGATCGACAATTTAATTTGAGTTCCGATTTTTTTTATAAGAAGAGGAGGGAAGCTCAGGATTAAGAATTGTTTGTGAAGAGAGTTTTGTTTAGAAGGAGCATCTTCAGGAGCTAGGGCCAGGCGGGACAGAAAACTCGTACAGGAAAAATCCAATTTTATAAAAAGATAAGTATACCTTGAGGTAATTTTTGTGTATGTTTCGTAGTGAAAACCGTTTTCAACTTGGGTAGAGTTGGTGTCCCCAAAAATACGGGTTTTAACTACCCCATTTGAACTCTTGTTCGTTCGGAAATTTTTCCCAATGTCAACTTGGTTCCGTTCTTTGTGCGACACATATATATAATAACTATTAACAAACTTTAAATTGATAATAAAACTGTTTTCTTATATTTTCTTTTTTTTTTCATTTCAATATTGGCCTTATGCAGGAATTTTTTTTTCAAATTGTCAATTAATTTTATTGTTGAAAAAATGTAGAGTTTTCTACCTACACCTATAAAGGTTTCCCTAATAAATCTACATAATTCCTACTGGAAATTTACTGGTAGTTCTTTCTTTCTTTTTGGGACTTTTCTTTAGGTCAAATTTGGTTTTGGAAAGGTTTAACCACGTATTTAAAAAAAACCTTCCTGACGCCCAGAGTATGTCGGAGCACGTCCCTGTACTTCCATCATTGGTGGATTGATTTTGTTTTTTTTTTATACATTTTCAATTAAATAGTTTATTAATCGAACGCAGATAGACACTCGATTAATAAAATACCTAAAAAAACTGAGCGAAACCGGAGGTAGCACTTTAATTGCTACTCAGTTACAATTTTATATGCTGAATGCAACCCACCGATCTGACAGATCACCATCTCAAATATTTCATTTATCGAAATCTTTCTATCGCGAGCACATCGGTTGTGAATTTTATATACAAATTCGTTTCTTTTAGTTTGTTCGTCATTTGCTTTGTGGATACGAAAATCCAAGTCGCGATTTATAATAATCGCGCAACATAAACAATTTAGTATCGGAAAATAAAATTGTAACAATTTGGCGCCCAATTTTGCTTAATTTTCCGTTTTATATTTTCGAGAATCGACCCTCTGTCAATCTCGAAACAAGTTGTACCTACCTACATTGTTTTTCGAAAAGATTCTGGTTTGTAATCTAGACTTCCATCAAGGTTTTCCAGACACCTTTTTAATTAAATAAATCTTTTAAAATCCCCATCTGGGTATACAAAAACTTGTGTTTGACCCTTTGTTCATTTTTGTTGATGTTCTCATTTCTTTTTCGGTGTTATAAAAAAAATTCCTGGCGTCCACTTTAAATACAAGTACACCCTATCTTATACTTAACATTTTATTGTGTCTTATTTAATTTTATTAATCGCGTTCGATTAATAAAATCTTTATTTTTTTTATTTATTTTATTTATTGAACCCACCCCATTGCTGATCTACTGGGCGACAGCACTTTATGTGTTGTCTGTACACAAATTATTAAACGCACTCATCGTTTGGCAGTTCGTCTTCGTAATCGTTGTTATCTCATTTCGTGAGTGGTTGTTTACATTCTTCAATTCTTGCTGGGTAAATCGTTTTGAATTAATTAAATTAATTGATTTCGTGGATCGTTGTTCCGCCTTCGTATAGTTAAATTCGCGTTTAATAATTTTGCAACAACATCAAGAACTGTATTTCTTCTAACCTCGACCTAACCATAATTTATATTATTTTTTGTTCTCTTCTCTTTGGTCTTATCCATATAAATTGACTTGGTGGGAACACCTTTCTTGTAGGGTATATTAGTAACAACAGCCTATACCAGTCTGGACCTATCGACCATGGGCTTAGTTTCTGCAAATAAACTGTTCCATGTTCCAGCATTGCCCATAGTTGTTGCCCTAAGCCCCCTCCGCGTCAAGATTTACCCATTCGAGGAGGGAGCAAGCAATTTATCCACGGCAAAACTTTATTCGGGAAGAGGCCATGTATTACCCAAAGCTGATAAAACATTTCTGAACATACCTGAAATGTCCCGTCCATCAACCACGTTTCGCACCGTGCTAGTCTAGCTCGATCCGATACTGTTCCTAATATAATTATACGGTCAACATCACCGCTGCCTGAGTCACCTAACAAAAAAACTTCGGGTTGTGCAGTTTTTGTAACCAGTAGTTCAGCGGTAATATTTATATCGGGATTGTGTGGTATAGGCATTGATTGGTGTCGACGTTTTCGCTCCCGCGACACCGCCTTCTGCATCGATACAATGTTTGGCCCACACACTATAGCCGGTGCGGGAGCTCCTTCTAAAGCTCGTGCAACTAAACTTCTGGGGGCTTGAGAAGTTAAAGTTGCACTTCCTTTCAGTTCCTGGGCCATGGACGCTACCTCGCATAGAACCGGGGAAGGGCCGTGGTTATGTTCTTCTAACATAACCACATTATACTACGTTTTCACCTACCACTTAATCCAGATTTAAGTGGATTAACCAAAAATCCTCTTTGAAATCTTCTAAATATTGAAGATTTCCCCATACAAATTTTAATCTCCTTAAATGAAGATTAGAAATTAATCTCATTGAAATCTTCTTCCAAGTAGAAGATTCTCGAAAGAAACAAACCTTATTTCATAGAACGCGCCTATTCTAATGTCATATTTTATCCATTGACATTCAAAAAAAAAAAAAACTGTCCAACATTATTTAATTTGTTTTTGTCTGGTATAATTTGTCGTTGCCTTCAAATTTTGTTTTTGTTTATAAATAAGTATAAAAATAAAAAATGCAATAAAGCTACAAAGATCGCAAAGTGGTCGGTGCCTCGAATTTCTTTCTTTCCCAAATATATAAAAACGAAAACCGTGCAAAGGCGATTATAGTATTTTTGTAAATATATCTATATGCTGCAAGATGGTGGGATAACAATATTTTAAAGTTATTACTCATTTTTATTTATTGAAATTAAATTTGTTCACTGCACCGAAATTATTATTCTTCTTCACAATTATTTTGTTTTTGTCTTGTTGTATTGACTTTTGAATGGCAATTCGTAGTGAAAACGTCAAACTAATCTTTTTTTCACTGGTGAAAACACTTGAAGATTAATTTTTAATCTTCTCAATTTAAACCGGATTATCTTTAGGTGAAAACGTAGCATTAGATTCCCCGGAAACTGTCTTCCACGACATCTCTCACTTTTATGTTTTTCATACCTCCAAAAATGTTTTACCCCGTCTTTATCTTGCCTAGAGCTAACATATATGTAGCCTTCGAAAAGGAGTTTAGGCTGACCTCTTTGAGACTTGACAAATTTAGCCATTTTTTATTTAATAATAAGTAACTAAAAAAAATATTAAAAAATGTCGGCATGTAAGGAAATCAGTCTTATCACCTTAAACGCAATCAAGATAGAGCTGTGTCAATCGTGATTGATTCGATCTTTATGACCCGTTCATTAAAATGATTGATTGATTGCAATCAAAGTAAGTAAATCGAATCAATCAATTTCAATACCAACCGTTTTACACTATACTACAGTTTCAATCAAAGGATTGAACGCAAGGCAATCATATTTCGTTCATTCCACTTATTTACAATCAAAATGAATTGCATTGATTGGTTTCACTTTTCACTACATTCTATCGTTCTAAAGAACGAACGAAACTGAATGGAAATGAAATATGTATGTATTAGATATTCTCTTTATTTTCCCATAATGTTTATGGATTAATGGTTTGCTTACTCGAAACTAACGAAATACATTTAAACAAATGTAGGTGTGTTTTTACCAATTTTGTTCCTAATTTTTTTTAAAAGCATCAGTTAAATTTCACAAACATTCGGATCAACCACATTACATATGCACATACATATGTATATCTGTTGAATGAAAGTAAAAGATTGATTGACTTCACACACATCAAACCATGTGATAGTTTCAATTCAAAAATGTTTCCATATGGGTCGCAACTGTAACAAATGATTGATTGAAAAAATGAACGATTGAAAAGACCGAATCTTTGAAATGAACGACATTTGAACGATTGAATCTTTAAAAATGAACGATTGACACAGCTCTAAATCAAGAGAATGAAGTGTAAGCATACATGTAAATTTAATAATTAATTTAAAATAAAAGGTCTGATATATTTTTTGTCCCAAATTTCACCCCTTGAATTTTTCATTCCCCTTAAGTCCTAGAATCCTGAAATATTGGTTAGAGAGGGATGCACTTAGGAGAAACCCCCCAAATTTAGTTTGTTAGCAAAATTTAAGGGCGGAGGCTGGGTATGTGTAAGTGAAGAAATAGGCGCCCTTTCTTTTTCCCCTTTAATTTCTCATCCCCCTTATGTCCTAGAATCCTGAAATTCTGTTCAGAGAGAAATGCACTTAGGACAAATCACCCAATTTTTTTTTGTTAGCAAAATTTAAGGGGGGCTTGATAGTAGTAAGTGAAGAAATAGACGCCCTTTCTTTTTCGCCTTGAATTTCTCATCCACCTTATGTCCTAGAAATCTGAAATTCTGTTCGGAGGGAGATTCACTTAGGAGAAAACCCCTACATTTTTTTGGTAGCATAATTTAAGGGCGGGGGTTGTTACATTAAAATTTACCGCAAAAGTCTTTCTACGATTCGTTCCTTTCCGTTTTACTTTCCGTCGCGGCTGCAAAATACTGGCGAGGGTGGGGGCAATCATGGTATCATCAACCGTTCGTGTACAACCACTGCCTTGCAAAAGCAACAAAAATACTTGTTTGAGATATTTTTGCTTTGCGATTGGAACATATATGGTTCCCAAAATCCAACGTTAAGACAATAATACTCTTACCTAATCTAAATCAACACAACATCAAAAATTTAACGTAACTTAACTAAATTTCACTTAAATTAAAAATGTATTTTAAGATGGGTCTTTAACGCTTAATATTTAACTTTTTTAAGTCTTAATTCTGGTTTTAAAGCTTAAACCGTTTTTAAAAAGAGTTTAGTTCATAGAGTAGATGTCTATAGTTTTACAAATATGCCTTCCTCTAATAGGAATTTCTCAAATGTGTAATGGTTTCAATCGCGTTTTGAATCACCTGCAAAAAGAGTCTTGGTCCCAAAATTAACAGTAGGTACCTACTTCGTATACAATTTTTCTACCATTCTAATTATATAAAAAAAGCCTCTAAAGATTGTGATAAAAAAAGTGTGTGAACTAGGTACTTTGTACTTATAGTCTACATTTTTTTTTTAATTTAACAAACATTTTGGTCAAACATTTTTGTTAAATATTTTATTATTAACGGTAGCTGCCACAAAACCATTTTTTTTTTATCTCATAAACGGCTTAAAGTTATAAATAAAACTGCATACAAAAAATTTTGGAAAACAATTTTTTTTTGGATTTTTGAGAAAAAAAAATATTTTCTGTTTTTGAAAATCCATTTCAATGCACTTTGCACAACAAAATAAATGTTTCCCTTGATTATGCAAGTTTTCTGATATTATCAAGCCAACGAAAACTGTTGCTTGGTTACTCAATACCTAATTAAATGAAAAACAAAACCTGACACCAATTAGGTATATCATTCAATGATTTTACCTACTTTAAGCTAGTACCGCAAATAGATAGTTTAAAATATGTATATATGAGTTACCAAGCTTTTTAATCTCAAAGGTTAATAAAAGTATTGCATACTTAAAAACCTACTTTAAATTTGGCTTATTTTACTATTATATTTATTATAATTTTATTATGAAATTTTAGGTTTTTATTTTCGCGGACGATATTCATATAACATAATTAGAAGAAAATATTCAAAGAAAAATAAAACACCCTTATGACGTAACTCTTTATGTTTTAAAAACTTTTTTATTTGTTAGGAAATATTTAGTTTACAAAATTAAAAGCTTTATGCAATATGCGCATTTCGGTGACAGACCATCATCAGTAGCGTTTTTCTTATGACTAAACTTTGTTCGAATTATAATGACAATTGCATTATATATAAAAAAGGTTCGAGATTATAGGGCCGACTTCGTTGTTTATCAGGTTTTCGGTTTATGATATGTATAAGCTCTCGTAGGCGTCTAATCTATTGTTGTCGTTTACTTGTTTTATGAGTTTAAGTTATCTGACCTTATAAGATGGTCCTTTTCTATCAATGCTGATTTTTTCGGTCTATTAAACTTTATATGGAAGATGTGCTCTTTAAAACGTTGGAAAATTCTTCTCTTCGTTTGTCCTATATATTTATTGTTGCATTGTGAGCAGCTGATTTCGTAGATCCCTGGTTTCTCGTTCGTTGGTGATTTATCTTTGTTACTCGGTAAGATCATTTTCATTTTGATCTTGTTTGAGTAACCTAGGTTCACGCCATGTTTCTTAAATACGCTTTTAAACTAGTTGGTGATCCTGGGAGCGTATGTTATTTTTATTTTTCTGAATTCCTCTTTGTTATTTTCTTCCGTAGAGAAGAATGTTGATCTTTGTTCCCTTCTTATTTTTCTCATGTGTCTCGCTATCATCGTTTCTACAATTGTTTCGTGGTATCCATTGATTTATCTGTGTTTTTGATGTAATTGAGTTCTGTCATATAGTCTTTTATATTTAAAGGGAGTTTGCATATCCTGTAAGTCATGTTGTTGTATGCTGCGATTTTATGTTGAAAGGGGGTAAACGAATCATTGGTTACATATCGTTGAGTATGAGCTGGTTTTCAATAGACTGCAATGTTCACTGTAACTTCGTTCCTTTTCAGTAAGAGATCGAGGAAAGGTAAAAAATTCTCTTTCTCTATTTCGACTGTAAACTTTATGCGGGTATATGGTTCGCTTGGATTATTCAGAGTGTTGTTCAGTTTGTCTCTTTCGATCACTGCGAACACGTCATCTACATACTTATGCCAAATGCTCGGCAACATCCCTTCTTCTCTAAGTTTAGTTTCAAAAATTCCCATCAACAAGTTTGCAATGAAGGCGGATAGTGGATTTCCCATGCTTGTCCCGTCTGTTGATTTGTAGAAATTCCCATTAAATTGGAATTCTGTTGGCACTATACATACATCTGCTGCTTCGTTATTTTTGTTTGCATTTTTAGAAACTTACAGCGTTAAATGTAAGAAATATTTTCAAATTTCTTAAGATTGATCTAAAACCTGACCTATTTCATGTAATAGATACAAACAAAAATCGTTTTTAAGATAAGGCATGTATTACAGTGATGTGTTGCCAGATCATGGCGAATGCCAATTTTGTACGTATTTTCAAAAAAAGCAATAAAAGGGCATTTTCATGCTTTTTTTTTTAAAAGGGCATTTTAAATTCTCACTTTAATACTTTTGAGCGTTGATCGAAAATATTCACCTAAAAAACTTTATTGACAAAATGTGGCATGAAATTTGCCATCTTCTAGATTTCAATTATTCCCTAATTTAGCAAAGACCGATTTTTTCACACAATACCTACATAGGTAGGTATATTATGTAAGAAACGAAATTACGTAGATCGCTTTTTGAATCAAATAACATAACTTGTGTGAATTTAGATGTAAACATGGATCACCTAGATATCACTACATTGTTCAAAAAAGTTTATTCAACAATTGAGTTAATTTTAACGAGATTAATGATTTGGTGCTACATTATATTTATTTTTTTTCCGTTTAACGTTTGTTTATTTAAAGAATTAAGTAAAACATATTTTTGTTATAGCTACGATTATTTTACGTTTTTGTCTTAAAACAGGCGTTTTTTGTCCAAGCTGTTGGTATACCCTTTGGTTAATATTATGCATGTAGGAACTTAAATGTTTGGCAATAAATAAAAAATTATTTATTTCAAGAGTGAATCGAAGTTTGATTTTTGCAGCATAGTAAACCTTCCAAAGGCAGATGTATTGATGTATCATGTATCATTTTAATTTTAGGTAGGTATTTTCACGCCGCATAGGCATTTAAACTAGGATGTACCTATCTTTACATATTTATTAGGGGTAGGTTTATTATTATAAAATGCCGAAACGTCTTAACCCCTCCTCCTAATACCTCTCCTTAAACTTCGCTCTGGTTTGATTCGATTCGAACAATGAAGTCGTATTCAAAGTCTTTTGGTGTTAAAAAGTATTAGTTTTACAGAACGCTATATGTTTCACACACGGTAGCTCTGATAACAAACAACGTTCGAAGAGAAACAAAATGAAGTTCAAATTGTATTACGTGAGAGAATTATGTTCGTTTAACGTTATCTCCCTTGCTCAATGAATTCTTACGGAATTCATATGTGAAAGAAGGTACAAACAATTAAAAAAATATTAACTTAAAATAAAGTGTGTCTAAGCCCTTAAGAGTAAAGTACACTACTGTATAATGTTTTACGAAGTCCTGAAAGAGAAAGACTATACAAGCGTTCCGTAAATGTGTAGTTTGCTTTATATACGTAACATATAATATAAAAACTTACCACTAGCTTGTCTAATGAATTACTCTTATTGGATATAAAGCCTGTAGCAATGAAGTTACTAACCGGTGACGGATGGGATTAGATATGACCCATTTAATAAACCTACATTTATAATATCATCGAGTCGTTTTTGTTTACGCTTGATTTTGACATGCGAATTTGCTAGATTACATACATAATACCTATTTATTGCAATATTATTTCATTTTGTGGATGTAAATAAAAATTTAAAGAAAGAGCAAGTTACGAGTATTAGAGCAAGCATTATTATGCACAAATGCTTATTCTAATAAAAATAGTTAAAGGTTTCCTTTTTTTATTTTTTTGCAATATCAAGAGAAAACACATTATCAATGAGGCGAAAATAGACAAAAATTTTCAGTGGATAGCTACCTTTGTTAATTTTATTTTTTTAATATACATTGGTATTTCATTTTGAGTTTTGAAGTTCGTCTTGTTTACATAAATATTGTGTGTTAGATTGAAACTGAAAGTCTTTAATGTATACGTACTGACACACCCATTATTTATAGGTGTCCATATGCAAGAATCCTTGTAATGTTTTTTTAAAACTTTTTTGTTGTGCATTGATAATTTTTTCACAAAGTCAAACGAGTTTTCTTAAGCCAAAACCATATAAAACATAGGTAGGTATTTGTTTTTTTAATGGAAAGTTATTAATACATACCTAGGTATAAGTAGCTATAATCTTATTGAAAAATATTTTGATTCTGTTTGTACCTACATAAAAATTTTACATGTTTTCTTACATGTATAATTGTAGAACATATAATGTCAATAAATAATCTATATTTAGTGGCTTTAGTTAACTAAATTTCCATCACTTTGAAAGCTTCATTCTGATAATGTAGTTTTTACTTTGGATTATAGGTAGGTACTAGGTATAAGGCAGTTATATGGATTTGTGCAAAAAAAATCTTACAATCAGACATGACATTACGATTATAGATAACAGTAACAAAGTGGGTCCCCCAATTCCGTCTGTCTGCCTGTCATCGAGTCGGCAGCCTAAGCGGTTGGATGGACTTACTTCAAACTTGGTTGGTAGATATTGTTTTTTCGGTAATATGCCCACACGTTTTTTTTTTTTTATTTTTTTTAAGACGACAAATAACAGTCGCTCCTGGACATTTTTTTTTGGGCCAAAAACAAAAATCTTATTTTTCTCAAAAACGTCTCCAATGAATTCGGTAATTTTATTTTGTGAAAAACTGGTAGGAACGTCTAGTAGTACCTATACCATTTTCTTTGATTTTAGATTTTCTAGTAAACCGTTAATTAGATCTTTTTAAATTTTTTGCGCAGAAGCTCCTAAAAATTTAAAACACTATTGTGAGCCAAAATATTTCAAACAATTTTTTTTTTTGGAAATTAAAAAAAATTTTTTTTTGAAAACTCGAAATTTCGAAAACTACCAAATGGATTTTTTCGAAACTTCGTATTTAGTAGTCTTTTGACATTATATTGAATATTCAAAAAAGCCATATTCCTAAAACGAAAAACAACGGTAGCTGCCATACAAATGTTAAAAAACCGTTAAGAAAAAAAATTTTTTCTCAAAAACGGCTCCGAGAATTTTTATAAAAAATTAGATAGCTATAGGTATAGGTACCAATATGTAATTCAAATTCGATATGAAAAAAATTAATTAATTCCATTATTCTTTAAATCCAAAATTCTTTAAATTATAAATATTTATAAAAAATATAGGTAACTGCTACCCACAGTACACATAATAAATTGTCATAATTCAAAAATTCGACTGTCATATTTGGCAAAATGTCTCTTAGATTTGGCATTTTCAAATACAAATAGATATGGGCTAATATTTCAGTAAGATTTGTCAAGTAAGAGGTAGTAACAATGGTTCAAAACTAACTGTTATTAAACTAACATTTGAAATTCCTAAATCTGTATTTTGATCAAACTAAACAGCGGAATATAGATGGAAAAGTAATGAATATTATTAATTTAAAAATGGTGGTGGAAAATAGTTTATTTAAATTGTTATTTCACTTACAATTTTTATTCCATATTTGTTACTTCAGTAACAGGAATTTATAACTGTTATTTAAAAGTAGCAGTAACAAATATTGCAACTAGCAGCTTGGCCCATGCCTAAGCCTATGTATATGACAATTGTGACACGAGTGTCTCTGAGTTATGCCACATGCGCAAACTTGAACGAAAATGAAAACCGGAATATATTACCTTTATTATGTGTACTGTGCCTGCTACATACCTACTGAATGCCTTATTTTCTACATAAAGATAGACATACATATGCGTAGGTAAGGAGCATAGGTACCTACCTACAAAAATTGCTTACCGTTCTTTTCAATGAAAAATCAAAATATTAGATGGTACCTACCTATCTTATGTATGTATAGGTATTTGTATCTACATATTATTGCAAAATAAAAAATACTACATATCAAAAGACTTAATTTTTCAGTAAATCCTTTGATTTAATTAACTTTTGAATATACCTATACCTATATATACATGAACAAAAAAGTATAAAACAAACTAAATATTTCCCTATATGTAGGTACTTGCTTATGAATGGATATGTATATGTACGTAAGTAATAATCTCATAAACATGGACAAATGTAAAAAAACCCTGTTCATCTTTTTGAATTGTTCATCTTCCTAAGCATACAATTTTAGTAAGAGAAGAATAACAATAAGCCAAACTTTAAAAATCAAAACACGCAAAAAAGTACTAAATATGTAATGTTACTTAAATAGGTATATCAAGACGAAATGAAGACAAAGAAATAGAAAAAATAAAATAGGAAATAGAGGGTTTATATTTTCGAGTTCGAGTACGCAAATTTTAACCCGACCATTTTTGGTGGATGAAAATGTTCATCTTTCCAAACTGTTCATCTTATAGAACCGTTCAATTTTTTCCGAGATTCTACTGTACTTCCTTTTACATTCTCTATGAAAAAGATATAAACATTATGATTTGGCATAATGAAGATAGGTACATTCTTGCATTGCATATATATCGCATAGTGATTGTGTTTCTTCATTCAATCTGATATGTCCAGAATATTCGGTATACCAGTTTTGCGTTTCCTTATTCCAATGAATATTCCGGATAAACTATTTTGTTGTTTCTTTCTTTATTCATTCCGGAACGTTTGGAATACATTCTTTTTATTCCATGTTAAACACGGAATGAAAAGAATATTCTCGGAATAACCCTCTCATATGAAAGCAAAAAAATGACATTAGCCAAAGACGAAAACATAGTAAGTAAACAAAATGGATGAGCAAGCATTTTTCATATTCTTATTATTGCAATAAATATATAAATAATAATAATCAAATGCGAGTTTTCATTAATTAATAAATCAATAATATTTTATTAATATTTCTCATAGAGATACCTGTTTTTTGTTATCATCACAACACTTTCAAACGGCTGATTGATGTCATCTTTTGATTTTCTATTCCGTATAGTATTTTTCTTTCTTCATTCATTCCATTCTGGATAAAAATTTCGTCTCTTCCATTAGTTTTATTCCTTATCCCGAATAAATAAAGAAACACACTCAGTAGGTACTATCATGGAGCGGAACATCCGAAGCGCCCTTTGGTGAGTCGCTGAAAAGTACAACTCTGCAGATTGGGCAGACTCTCAGAGAGCGAGAATAATGAGGAGAAGAATGCAAAAAGCTAAAGCAGGATAAAAGAAAATATATTTTTTGCATTTTTCTTTCGCATTTATTATTAACTGGAGAAATGCGTATGTAGGAAGAATATCCCTATTTCAATTTGTAAGTATCCCGTTCGACCAACTTTTGGTTTAGGTACTACCTAGGTATATTTCGCTTTGTTTTGGTTTTTTAAACCAAGATTTTGTGTAATATTTCTTTTTACATTGTAGGTATGTGTGTAAAATATATTTTGCCGTCGGTAATTCCGTTTATTTTTATTTTTGTGTGATAAAGTGTTTTTGTGAAGTTGAAGTTAATTAGTGATGTTAGGTGAAAAAATTGTGAAGTGTCTTTATACCTACCTATATAGTAGTTACCTACCTATAGGTATTTTTTTCAGATCAAAATACCTAGGTGTGTAGGTACCTACCTGCAGTGAGTAAAAATGCATTCTTATAATAATAAAATGCGCCACTAGTGGATCGTACAAACTTGATATTGTTGCTAACAACTTTAATGTAGGTAAGAATTGAAGCTGTTAGAAAGTAGGTATTCTAGTTATCAATTGAATATGCAATTTGAATATGTAAAATTATTAAACATTTTTGGAAGCATTTCCATTTAAAAAAAAAATATTTTGATCGGTTCATTCAAAAATGATAAAGTATTAAATATGAAAAATGGTTCTATGGTATGTAGGTAACCTACATATTTGAAATTTGAAGTACACATATTACATTATATATCAAGCTTTGAAATTGAATTGAAATGTAATGTAAATAAATCGGAAAGGAATACCTACATATAGAAATATTTTATGCATTTACAAACATTTAAAATTAAAATTAAAAAATGTTTCCATTATATATTAATAATAAATATTTAATAGAACACCATTTATCTCTTTTTTTCAATAGGACAATTATATTTCAAGTACACCTACTGATTTTTTTTCATTTAATAAAAACATTTTTTATAACAATATATGTAATTTCCCATTGTTTTTATTTTTTGGAAAATAAATTGTATTTTACTTTACTTAAAAATAAATAAAGGTAACATTACTATATATTTTTTTTCAAGATTTCCAACTATTTTAGGAACTTTTAGCTTAGTTAAAACAAAGAACATCAAAAGCAACTTAAAACAGTTAGCACAGTTTAAAGCAACAAATTTTTTTTAAAACTATTTTTGTGTAACCTTAGGTTTAGTTAAGAAACAAAGTAAATTAAATGTAACGCAATTTTAAACATTATTATACTTTTTAGCATGAACATGCTGTAGCACTAGAAGCTATCATTCATTATTTTGAGCCTATATGATGACGCATCCGTACAAAAATGAATAAGCTGCATCCAGTTAAAGCCATTAAGCAAGCTGCAAATATTCTCTTATCTCACTTTGCCAAAGTGTAACCTTCTAATTTCCTTTAAGACAAGAAAATATCCAATATCTTCCCTCTCTAGTAAATTACACAAGCTGCAGTTGTTAATAATTTTACTTCTGTGTATCATATAGTTAAGACGCAAGAGCTCTCCCCTAGTCTTAAATATGAGACTAATTTCTCTGCATGACAAATTTGAACGGAAATAGTTTAATTGATTGAAATTATAATTCAGCCTGCAGTAAAATACCCGCTCTTTTGAAGCTCGCACCCGTTCGATAAATGAATACCTCTCGTTTTCATCAGTACTTTGTATTATCTTATAAAGTATTTTTTTTATCTGAGTTGAATCTTCCGCTTTCAAATTAAAGGTAAATCCACAATCCGCTACCAGCTTAATCTAGTCTTCGTACCATATTTTTTTGTATTGTACTGCATACATCCATAGAAGTTTAGGCAACCTTGAGTTTTCCATACCCAGAATTTTAATTATGTAATCAGCGCTAATTTTCAAAGATGTAATAAAGAGATTCCGCAGACCAGTTTCCAGATAGTACATATACTTAGGCGTGTTTACTGGTAGCAAAAAAAAATTCCTCAGAGAAACTTAACAGGTTATCCACCTCGTCATATTTTTTTGCTCCCCATACTTGTGCTCCATACAATAGAATTGATCTCGCACTGGCATTTAAAACCCTGTACTTCGTGCTCATTGACACAAGTTTGTTATTGAATATCTTTTTTCAGTTAATGCATATAGCAGAATTGACCAATTCAACTTTCTGCTTGAGATGTTTGCCATGTTAAGGTTGTACGCCAACTCTATCCCCAGATAAGTATACGTCTTAACTATTTCCAAGATTCTTCCATTAAACTTCCAGTTATCTTTCCTCGAGACATTCACACTCCCATTTTGAAAATCATCACTTTTGATTTAACCGTGTTTACCTCCAAACTCCATATCTTGCAATAGTCTGCTAACCGATTGATCATCATTTGCATGGATGAGGGTGACTCAGCTTAAAGCAAGATATCACCCGCATACATTATAACCTTGATTTGCATGTCACCACACCTTACTCCACATGGCAGATACACAGTCAGGTCATTAAGACATAGTACCATTTCCATTAAAAACATAGTTTTTCCAGTGCATTTACAAATTTATAAGATACTCCCAGATTGTATAGTTTGTAAAATAGATCATTTCTGTTGATGGTGTCAGAGGCTGCCTTAAAATCAAAAAAGAAGATATATAGTTTTTTATTGTGACTTAACTTAATCCGTGACAGGCTACATAGCACAAAAATATTACCTGCAGTTGAATAACCTCTTCGAAATCCAGATTGGAACTCACTCAATTTATTTTTGATTTCCACCCAACTTGCAAGTCTGCAACAAAGTAGTGAAGTGTAAATTTTCAAGGCTGCGTTTAGGAAAGAAATTCCTCTATAGTTGTTCGGGTCCTGAAGATTGCCTTTTTTATAGATAGGCAGGATAAGAGCTTCTGAGAAGTGCTCAGGATATACGCCAAACTTTTAAATTATGTTGAGTGCTTCGGTTAACATTTCTTTAAATATACTTGAATTGTATTTATAAAATTCACACGGTATGCCGTTGGTGTTTGTGGCCTTTCCATCTTTAAGGTTGTTCAAGGTTTCTTCCACTTCGTCTATTTAGATTTCGGCATCTGAGATTTCGTTATGCAAAATTTGCCTCGCATAACTTAAGCCTATTGGCGAAACTGAACCGGATAAGAGTTTTGCAAAATGCTCATAAAAAGCTGCTACGTTAATGTTGCAACTTGTTTTCGAATATTCATTGCCATTAACTTTCCTTGTCAATGCCCAAAACTCTTTAGAATCTCTGCATTGACCTTAAGTCATTGCCAGGTTTTCCTTTTTTCCTTGCACCAAAGTTTGTATCTCTTATTAGCTTCGATGTATGATGTTTTAAGGCTTTGTATGTTGAATTTCCTAGACAACTTCAGGAAGGACATCGACCTTTTTCTTAGTTTTTCACAACTCTCGTCATGCCATTTGTTTTTTCTCCTTGTGCCCGAAGATTGCTGCATGAAACTTGCAGAATCACCAATTAAATGTTCTTTACTTTGCAAGCTTCTCTCAATATTAGCTTGAAACTCAGCTTTTCCACTATTTTTCCAAGATAAAGAGTGGTAGATTTTGATTATATCCTTGGTACATCTTGGATATTATCAAAACCAATTTTTAGAACAGCTGGAAGATAATCCGATAAGTTGAGATCTCTAACCCGAAAATCTTTAATGATGGAGTACCGATCTCTACCAACAAGACAGTAATCTATAGTAGAACTACCCTGCTTTCCTATAAACGTTAGCTCTCCTTCCAGATCTCCAAAACAACACCCATTTAATATATTCAAGCCAAAATCATTACAAAGCTCCAAAATTTGTCTTCCCTCGGCATTCATTTGTTCATCTTTTGCCTTTCTCAGTTGAATACCCTTATTATCCGTAGGTTCCTTGTTTCCTGTTCTAGCATTTAAATCACCTATTATTATAATATCATGTGATTTAAAGGAGCACGCCATATCGTAGAAGTTATCATAATCAATCTGCCATTCTGAACAATTTAAATAAATTCGAGTAATAAACATTTTATTTCGGTAGTTCTTAATTTCGATTTAAAAAAAATCGTTGACTTGCTTAACCTAATAATCAATTTTTAAGTCTTTTTTAATTGCTAT
The DNA here is from genome assembly GCA_910595825.1 of Philhelius pedissequus. Lineage (NCBI taxonomy): Eukaryota > Metazoa > Arthropoda > Insecta > Diptera > Syrphidae > Philhelius > Philhelius pedissequus. The sequence continues at coordinate 167,047,378 of OU343160.1, forward strand.
AAGTGTACCTCCACCTGCTCTTCCTTTGCTCGCTATTTTCTTTGCAGAAATCCAAAAACAGTTTTAAGATGTAAAAACTTTTCAAAATTTACGTTTTTAGCTTCAACAACGTGTGTTTCAAATAAAAATATAAAATTAAACGTGTAGAGAAAATTAATAAATCCTGGAAAAATCCATTTATTATTGAGTCCACCTACAGTATACGCGACAATATCAATTTCACAAATATTTTTTCTTTTATCCGATTTCGCCTCACTGTCCAGAGTCATATTCTTGCTGGATGACGTTTCCTGTCAACGTTCTGTCATTGTCCCCAATGATTTCATTCTTAGACGAAGATTGTAAACAATTTACGAAAGTGTTCTCAGAATGGCCGAAAGTTTGCAACAGTTTATTAAATCTGCACATATTTCCATAGCGTAATCCGGTTGTATCGCCCCCGACAAACTCCATGTCTTCAACATAAAGCTTATCAGCTGTCAGCACAACTTTTAGACTTGTTCGGTTCTGCTTGTTTTGCCTACGGACGTGTACCAAACGAGCTCTTCGCCTTCTCATACTCGGTGGATAATCTTTTTGAATGGAATTGTTTGTGTTTTTTAAATTGTGTGTATTTTTTAAGATAGAATAAATATCATTTTAACTATCAAAGGTAACAAAAAAAATGTTTATATCTTGCATACCAAGACCTTACTTCCTTCATGTTGTTTAATTTGGGTATGTTGCCATTTGACAGTTTAGAACAGATCTCTGCGACATGGTCTTTTTGTTCCATGGTGTTATTAGCTTCAATTCTAAAAACTAAATTCTTTTCAGTGGTTTGTCTTTGTATGGATTCTATCTGGTTTTCTAACGTGTTCACTTTAGATTATGATTGAATATGCCTGTTAATCCCATTATTTTCCCTTTTAACTGCCCCTATATCCGAGCGTAGTTCGTCGATGTCGGTTTTAGTTGCAAGATCTTGCTGCTTTAAATCAAATAATTCCATTAAGTGCTCTACCGTCATATCGGCAACCCTACTCGGGATTTCAATTTGTTTCCCTTTTTTTGTTACAATATTCATCTTATCTCGTGAAGTATCTGAGATTGCGCGTTTTACTACTTTGCTGTTCATTTACAGTAAAAGTGTTTTTTCTTCACAAAAATTCTTAATCTATTATATTTCGATGGCTTAATGAACTTGCCTGCAATTTTTTTATTCTGTGATTTTTTGCTTCAGTTAATAAATGCTTTCCGATTGCTTTTTAAATTTATGGTTACTTTTTTTACTTAAATATTCAAAAATAAAATTTGGACTTCGTTGAACCTTTCGTATTCACACCAGTGTTGCCACCACACACCTACTGCAACCATGATTGGATTTGACTTTAAAAACTATCCGGAAGATTGCCTATGAATATTTTTAACTTTTTTTCAAAAATGCCAAAAAAACTGTTTCATATCGATAAAGAAAGTAGAAAATAAAATAATCGAGAATTTCGAAAATCGTAAAACAATGATTCTATGGTTCTTTTTTGTATGCACTAGAACTTAGAGTTTGCTGCGTAAGTTAATATTGTCGTCATTATGAATAACCAACGGAGAATTCCACTGAAAGCAAACGTATTTCTATTACTAATTTCACACATTTATTAAACAAAATCGAGTTGCATTTTCGACCAATAACTAAGAGAATAGTTCAGTAGAATATTCACTCCATGTGTCAAAATCAATCGATTGGATTTTCATAATGACGAACAAAACAAAACTATGTAAGTATGTGTCTACCAAGTTTGAAGAAAATTGCTTCAGCTTCTATCATTGGAATGCTGAGTTTGATGAAAATCTTAATATATTATACATTTTTTTATTACTTTACCCAATTGTGCCTAAATATATACACCAAATGTGTCGCAATTAAAAATAAAGATTTTTGTTATATTTCGTTTGTTTTATTTGCGAATATATTCTAATTTAATATTTATTTACTTGTTTTGTTTTAATTTTAAATTATGTTCATATATTTATGGAGTCTGCTCATAACAGGATAAGTCAATTTTTTTCGAAAATAATCCACCGTTTTTTTAATCATTTGATTAATAAAGGGAAAAAGTAGTTTTTGGTAATCTTTTTCCTTTGAAAAGAAAATTGTTATTTTTGTTACCTCTAATAAAAACATTTTTTGGTTTTCGATTTCCTGTAAAACGGTTCATTTGATTGTTTTCAAAATTTTCAAAACATTCAACCTTCCATGAAAATAGATTAAACACGAAAAGATGGTTTTTCGTTTCCTATTTTAAAGTTTCATTGTAACAAAAGTATACTTATATAAATATATACTTGATTGACAGGGAGTTGTAATTTAAATAAAATGTTTGTTTCCTTCACCTCTTTTTTCCAACTCTCCAAGTGCTTGGAATGCTGTTCTACGGTACCTTTTGGAGGGCGGAATTGAAGAAAGGCTTCTTGGGTTTTTTGACGTTAGAGAGTCTCGCCACACAGATGACCTGACAAAGCATATTTTTTAATATTGTACTTGATATATTCTCCTGCAAGGACAAACTATTTGGTAAATCTTACGATGGTGCTGCAGCTATGTCTGGAGAAGTGGGTGGTGTTAAAAAGAAAGTCCTTGATGCTTGTCCAATGGCTAACTCACGTTTTAAATTTAGTTTTATCCCGGTCACTTAAAAATATATCGGAATTAAAAGTTTTTCTTGGCAGTATTAATACTATTGTCCGTTTTTTTTACAAATAAACTAAATGTTCAAGACTTTTAAACAAATAGCCAACCGACGAAAGCCTGGGTTATCGGCAACTCGCTGGTATTATCATTCGCGGATAATAAACGCCTTTTTAAATTGTAGATTAGATATAATTCTAACTTTTATTAGAATACTAGGCAACCCAAGTGAATGGGACACTGACTCGCTTTCTATTGCCGAGAGTTTGTTAATTATATTAGAGGCACTAGATTTTTGTTTTTTTCTTAATAGTCTTTCTGAAATTATTGCTAAGACTGACCACAGCTATAAACGTCGTTTTGTAGAAATAAAAGACAAGATATAAAACGTTCATGAATTAATTTTCTTAGATTTACTTAATAAATCAAAATATGATAATTTCGAAGTTTCCAATCAAAATTAAAAAATATCTTTAATAATTTTTTGTCCTGGGTGTTTTGATTTTCAGCTTTAAAAAATGAACTTAAAGTTTTGTATATAACTTCTTCTCTTCGACAACTTGAAGTTTTAGCACTTCATAACCATTTAGAAAACGAGATATTGCATGATACATTCCCGCAAATTTTTAACTTAACAATAAATTTATTTAAGATATTGTATTTTTTTTTTAAGTTCCAAATGATTTTATTTCATACAAATTACAGAAGTTTAGTGTATCATTCATTTTTCAAACATGGCTTACGCCGTCTGTCAGTTGACAATTATTAATACTTAATTAATTAATTTTGTTTAGTATACAAAATTGAAACATAAAATTAAAAAAGTTCTTCTAAGATCCGTTTTCTGTAGTTAAGTGCTAGCTTGGTGTAGTTGTAAAGGGATTCCCAGTCTAAAACTCCGTTTAAGACATCTATGACTTCCTCTTCACTAAGGTAGTTTTTTCCAAGTGTACTCCTTCTGGTTTCCACCAAAACAGGACATCTTCGCACGAAGTGGAACACGTTTTCGCGTTCTCTAGTGTTACATAATCCACACATTTCTTCCAAGTCGCTCCTATGAGGAACATAGTTCAGGGGAAGTATCTCCCCTCATGCTTTTAAAACCAGTGACATGAGATCGGTTAGATACTCCGCCCTGAAGTAGTTATTTCGTAACAGGTTATAGTTTAGCCTTGCATATATGTCCCTGTGTAATGAACTTCTGGCTTTCATAGTATAATCCTCTCTCTTTCTTTCGTCCACTAACGATATGAGGCTGTAGAGTTCGCTTTTCCACGTTTCCATCCTATCGCTTCGGAGTAATAGTGGATGTCCACAGTACTCTGCTAGATCTCTCCATGAATCGAACCATGATATTTGTTTTTGAATCACAAGCATCGTAATTTTCTTTGGTAGTCTCCTATCATCCATTGCTATAGTCTTTAAAATATAGTCTATCTGTATTTTCAGAGTTGAAATAAATAAAGATGGTAGACCTGTCTCTAGCATTAGTATGTGATTCGCAGTACTATTAGGTAGTTTCAAGCTTCTTTTTAAGAAATAGCGCAGAAGCTGCTCAACTTCATCGAACTCCTTATGGCCCCAAACTTCAGCTGCATAACACATGATCGCTTTCGCTGTGGTTTCAAAAATACGATATTTGGATTCGTAGTGAACATCTTTACAGTGAACCACAGTCTTCCATGTTGCGTTTAATGCATGCTTCGATTTGGCCAACTTATCAATCATATGATTTTTCCAGTTCAGGTTTCTAGATATCCGCATACCAAGATAGATAGATAGATAGATAGATAGATATATAATTTTATTTCATTAAAAGGTTTAACAAAAACAATTTATATGCTGGTATAAAAATTAATTATGGCAATAACATAAAGTTGCTTGTCAGGTTTTAAATTTGACGATAAGCAAATTAGTGATTTGAACAAAAAAATTATTATGAAAATTCATTTAATATAAGGTAGCGATACTTCAGTTACGCTTTTAAAAACTTATAGAGATTAAAGTAGAAGCTGCCATTTAAAACGTTTAAGAATTGTGTGCGTGAAAGCACGTCATTTCCAAGAAATATCCTTCTATACATTTTGAAGATTGGGCAGATTCCAACGAAGTGATAGGTATTTTCAGAGGCATCTAAGTTGCAAAGTGTGCATAAACCATTTGTATCTCTTTGGAAGGATCTTCCATTTAGACTTAGAAGTCCACAGCGAGTTTTTAGGATAAGGGAAATCATATCTCGAGGGTTTGAGTCATGAAAGTAGTTTGGTACTTCAGAGTAAAGCAGATTACAGTAATCATCATGGAATTGGGACTGATTGGCGTTGCTGATAAAACTATTCCAATGTTTTTCCTTCAGCTCAGACAAGAGGATCTTATGCAGCTCTTGCCATTCATTTAAATTTGTGGTGAAAGAAAAGTCCATTGACGTGAAATGAAAAAGATCCAGGCATTCCTTGGCCCAGAATATCTTCTTACTAGTTATAGCTTCTGACAAGATTCTTGGTAGCCTGCCATTTGGAAGATGCAGTGTTTTCCGTATAAATGCAAAATGCATGTCTAGGGTCGTTAAAAAAGCTTTAGGAAGTCCAGTTTCAATATGTAAGGCATAGTTTGGTGATGTTTCTGGTAGGAGAAAACATCTTTTAATGAAAAATCGCTGCAACTTTTCAACTTGTGCGTGTTCTCTATATCCCCAAACTTGAGCACAGTACAACATTATAGATCTCGTTGCAGCATCGTGAATTTTATATTTTGTTGAGTGTTGAACTGATTTATTTCTAAGCATTTCTTGGAACTGTTCGTTCCAAGACATATTGTAGTTGAAAACAACTCCCAAATATTTATAATGGTTTGATACAGTAATCTCCGTGCCGTTGAAAAACCATTTCTAACACGCAGCTCTACGTCCTCCGTTTCGCAAAATGACTATTTCAGATTTTCCAAGATTTACTTCAAGATTCCACTTGATGCAGTATAATTTAAAGCTGTCAAGATAGTTGTATTCATTTACGACTTCGATGTTTTGAGCTCCAAATTTCCAGGTTTCACTGCGGCAGTTTCGGCCGCCTCCTCTACGAAAAATCATGACTTTAGACTTCTCTAGGTTCACCTGGAGCCTCCATTTGTTGCAGTACTCGAACAATCTATTGATCATCAATTGGAGACTACCAGGCGACTCCGCTAGCATCACAATATCATCGGCGAACATTAGTACCTTGATTAAAAGATCCGCTGAAACACGTGCTCCACCCTGCAATACTTCTTCTAAGTTATCTATAAATAAAGCAAATAATAAAGGACTCAGACTACATCCTTGCCTCATTCCTATTTCCACTTCGAATTGTTCGGATTGTTTGGATCCAAAAGCGACTGCAGAAGTTGTTGAGTTATAGAGGTTTTCCAAAACGTTCAAAAACTTTGACGATACTCCTTTGCTACACAGCTTTAGCATAAGTGCTTTCCTGTCTATAGTATCGAATGACGCCTTGAAGTCGATGAAAAAGCCGTACAGTTTTCTTTAAGATTTTATAAAGATTTCAGCTATATTGGTAAGCGAATAGATTTGATCTATGGTCGAGTAATTCTTTCGAAACCCAGCTTGCGACTCTCTTAGTAAGTTGTTGTTATGAACCCAATCATAAAGCCGTTTGCAGAGAAGTTTCGTAAAAATTTTCATTGCTGAATACAGCAATGATATTCCTCTGTAGTTGGCAGCATCTTCCTTGTCACCTTTTTTAAAAATTGGGCAAATGATGACTTCTTTGAAATAGAGCGGTAAATAAGCTGAATCGTATGTGTGGTTTAAAGCTTTTGTTAGAGTCACTATAAAAATAAAAGTGTCTATTTTATAGAACTCTTGAGGTATGCCATTCGATCCTGGAGACTTGTTGTTTTAGAGCTCTTTCAATACAAGTCGAACCTCTGCACAGAAAAAGGTGCGTCCAACTCTTCGTTCTCATAAAAAGGTTTGGCAAATTGGAATGTGGAAGAGAAATTGTCTTTTGTTAACGTTTTGAAGTGTTTTGCAAGGTCTTCGATTTCAATGGTTGAAATAACTTGATTGTTACGCTTTTTACTAATTTTTCTAACTACTGTCCAAAACTCAGCAGCATTTCTGCAGTCTGCAAGGTCTTGAGCAAGTTTTCTTGAGTAGGTTCGACGTTTATAGCTTAGTAGCTCTTTGTATTGTTTGTTAACTGCAAGATATTGCGCTTTAAAAAAGACATTCTCTGGAAAACTTCTTAGTAATCCTAGCCAAGCAAAAGATATTCCACGAGCTACCATACAATCATTATCAAACCATTTTTCGTGGTAGTGGATAAAATTGTTGTTTACCTGACATTGCACCGGAATAGACTTAAGGACAATATTGTCCAGCTCCGATAAGCTAAGACAAAATGTTGATGATGATGTCGCTTGAAGGAGAAGACTATTATTCAAACAATGTGAGTACCTTTCGGCAAAAACATTTTTCCACCTGAATTTTCCCGGAGTTACTGAGTCTTCTGGTTGCCTCTGGTTTCTGTTTAGGTTGATTGTTAGTTGGATTGGGAGGTGATCGGAATGAATTGTGTTATGACTTCAAAATCGTCCATCATAGCACTCCAGTCTCCTGACACCATTGCGTAGTCGATTACTGAGTTTCCTTGTGGTCCTATAAAAGTGAAGTCACCTAATTTATCTCCTTCCGCAGTACCATTGCAAACACTCAATCCAAAGGAATTACATAGATCGATAACTTTTTTTACCTTCTCTTTTAATTGTTGTATCTTTTGAACTACGATTCCTATTTTCTATAAGCTTACTTTCACTTTCTAGCGCTCCGGTTCGGGCATTGAAATCTCCAATAAGCATTAAATTGTTAATGTCGATATCAAATAAAATGTCTCCAAGCTTAGTGAAGTCACTTTCCCAGCTGTTGCAATTTAAGTATATAGGGATGAGATTAAGTAAGGATCGATCAGTTTTAATTTCAATGAAATGTGTGTCTCCTATTTGCTTGTATTTGCAACTGACACCTTTAAGATTATGTTTAAAACCCATGAGAATTCCTCCACTAGCCCTTCCTTTTCGGTGATTTTTAAGTGCTGGCATCCATTTTAGTTTGTATTCGACTAAACTTGATTCAAAATTTTGTGTATACTGTTCAGTTACATGTGTTTCAATTAATATAATAATATCATACTCATTTCTAAATTGAATAAAATCTAAAACTGCAATCTTATTTTTTAAACCTCCAATATTATAACTTATAATTCTAATTTTACCTAATTTAAAAATTTGACAGACGGCTTTTACCTAATTACAGTGGTTATAATTAGAATGTGCTATTTTGTTAACACCTAAATCCGAAAGAGCAGAATTCGTTTTGTTTGTAGCCGAAATTGATGTTGATGAACCGCCGCCAACCTCATTTGACATTTCTCGCCGATGGATGACATTGACGTTTCTGGCAATTGACTCATTTTGTAAAAGTTGTAAACAAAAATTTTGAAAGAAATTCTCCCCAAGTTTCTTGTTTTTCTTCCAATTTTTGCAGCCCATGCTCCTTATTTGTAACAAAATCTTGATGCTCATGATTCCATTCCACAACCAAATCATCAATACGCAATTTATCATCACGTAGAGACAATCTCAATCGTGGTTGTTTAGCGTAAATGTGTTTGCGGAGCTGAAGGAGTTTGATGCGCTTTTGCCGAATTTTCAATGGGTAGTCTCGACTTATGGAGATGCCGCGCCGGTTCCTTTCAGCTTTTTAACATTTTTCAGAACATTTTGTGCGTTTTGTTTAGATTTGAATTCTGCCAAAATAGTAACTACTTCTTCATTCGAAGCGATTTGTCTCAGTTCTTGTGCAGTGATTATTGAATTTGAGTCGGATATATTTTTGCAAATGTTTAGAGCTTGTTCTATGGGATTCCATTGTCCATTCTTAACTCGAATTATTAAGTTGTTGTCATTTGCAGCTAACTTTAACTGATCAATCTCGGTTTGAAGGACATTGCATCTTTGGAAGAGTGCACCGACCGCCTCCTTCAATTGCACATTCTCCCTTCTAACGTCACTTAGTTCACCGCGCAAGTCTGAAATGTCATCCTTCGTAGCAACATTTGGTGGCAAACCAACCAACGACATGCTTTTATATTTTTTTGAAATTGATTGAAGATGTATTTCGGGTGATGTTTCTTGAACTTTTCTTTTTGAAATTTTCATCAAGCCTTTAATATTGTGTATTGGTTTTAAACTTATTTACAATTTGCGATTTTTTTGTTTAGGTAGGTAGGTATCTAACTTTTGCAACTTAAATTACAAAAAATTCAATGATTTTTTAATCTCACTTGATCAATAGCTCCTTAAATTGTGCACTTTGTAAAAAAATTATTTATTTTGTTTTTTTGGATTAATTTAAATAAACTTTTTGTCAATAGCTAAACAAATTTAACTTTTAAGCTACACCAGAGTTGCCAAGTTGGATATTGTTTTTGCATCCGCCAAAAAGTTTTCTTTCGAAACCGATTTTATTATGCATTAAGCTCATTTTTACATTTAACTTAAATGACTTAAGGTATAACAAATTTATTTCCTGAACATTATGGTTTCATACAAACTTATGAATTGAACGAAATAATTTCAATTAAACTTCCGAAATTCAATTTTTTGGTGACTAATTTTTCTTCGACCTACCTTTTAAAATTATTCACGCCTCGCCACTGACACATACCCACCTATATCTTTCACTTTCACTATTATATGTACATATTTACATACCTAGGTTCCATGTATGTATGTATGTTCATAAAATATAGCTAGTACCTTCCTAATAATTAAATTTTTATATTTAAATTTTGGTGGGGGCAATACCCCCATTTATTAGGCTTAATACAAGCTAAAATTCTTAATCTAACTTAAGTATAGCTCTTTAATCTAGGGTTAGGAATTGGAAGGATGATTAAGACGGAGTTTGAGGCAGGATGAACTGAGGTTAAAGTCGAAACAGTTAATGTTACAATTAATCCTTCGAAGCATGCGAGTAATAGGTTCGTTGGAGTCGTAAGATGTACGCTGGGTAGGCAGATAGAAGAGACGAGGATTTCTTATATTACGGGAATTTGTGTTGAAAGAGATGGAATTGTAGAGAGTCGTGCAGTCAACAGACCCTGAAAGTAATCGATGAATGAAAATAATGTCGCTTATTGCTCTTCGTTCTTCCAGCGTATTCAAATTGATTAACAGAAGTCGGTCTTGATATGGGGGTAAAATCAGAGGGTTATTCCAAGACAGACCACGAAGGGCGAAACGTAGGAAACGACGTTGAATGTTCTCAATTCTGGATATATGAGTTTGTAGATAAGGGGACCATACTTGACAGGCGTATTCAAGAAGCGGGCGAACTAAGGTTATGTATAAAGAACGGGTCACGTAGGGGTCAGAGAATTCTTTGGACCAACGTTTCAAAAAGCCTAGTGTAGAGTTTGCTTTGAGTATAATCTGGTCAATATGTGTGAGAAAGGTAAGTTCTCTATCACATAAAACACCAAGGTCTCGAATTGACTTAGCGGTGGATATGGGTTGATAATGTAGAAGGTATCGACGGGGAGTGGATCGAATGCGTTTTCGTGAAAAAGTTATTGATTGACATTTGGAAATATTTAGTTCTAAGCAATTTTTCAGGCACCAGACAGAGAAATTGTTGAGATCAAGTTGTAGGAGAGTAGCATCATGTGTGGAAGAGACGGTCTTGAAGAACTTTGTATCGTCGGCGTAGAGTGAGATATGATAATGTTTAATGATCATTTCAATATCGTTTATAGTAAGAATAAAGAGGAGAGGTCCTAAGTGGCTGCCTTGTGGAACCCCAGAGGTAGCTAAGAAATCATCAGAGAAGGAAGATCTGAATCGAACTTTGTAGTAACGGGTGCTTAGGTAGGAAGAAGTCCATCTTAAGAAGATAGGTTCAAGGCCAAGGGTGGACAGTTTGAATAGAATAATCGTATGTGAGATTTTGCCAAAGGCCTTACTGAAATCGGTTGAAACAACATCCACTTCCTTTCCGTTTTCTAAGGCCGAGAGGCTAAAGGATACGAATTCAACAAGGTTAGTCGTTGTGGACCTACCCTTTACAAAGCCGTGTTGTCTAGGGGAAATAAGAGATTTACAACGAAAACTTAAAATATCATACAAAATGCTTTCAAAGATTTTGGGAATATGTGAAAGTTTAGCGATTGGACGATAGTTTGTAATTTCACACTTAGGGCCCTTTTTATGTATTGGGGTTATAAAAGAAGTCTTCCATAACTGAGGGAAAACTCCTTGAGATAGAGATAAACCGAAGATTTTTGAAAGGGGAAGAGAGAGTGTTGAAGAGCATTTTTTGAGAAATATGGCGGGGAAACCATCTGGGCCGGGAATATATTCATCATTGAGTTGATTGAGTTTATTTTCGATGAGTAATGAGTCAATCGTATGAGGTAGAAATGGTCCGAGGGAGAAATTCGGTAAATAATTGAAATAATTACAATCGGGTATAAAAGAGTCGTCGGTAAATGATTTTTTAAAGAAACTAGCAAAAAAGTAGGCAATAGTCTGTGGTTCGTTTGAAATTTCGTTATTGAAAGAGAGAGAGAGGGAGGATAACCATCGGATTTTCGTTTAAAGTTGACAAATTGGAAGAAGGATTTAGGGTCTTTAATAAGATTGCTTTGGGTTTGGATTAAATAGCTTTGATAGAGAGAATTGTAAATTTCGGTATATTGAAGATAGGCACCAAGGTAATTATAGTAGTCTGTTGGAGATCGCGAATGAAGGAAAATTGACCAAAGCTTATTTCTCTTATTACGTATCGACCGTAGCCTGTGATTATACCAAGGTGGGGAAGAAGACGATGTCTTACGACGAGAAACTGGTACATGAAGAGAAATAGAATTAAATATTTCTCTATAAAATGTGTCTATTGCATCATTCACAGTAAGGTTTTCAAAATTAAAGGAAACTCTGGCGATATATTCATTAATTTTAGAAAAATTGGCTTTATGAAAATGATGAGAACATATATTTGGTGGGGGAGAAGTCTGTATAGGAAAATCGTGATAGAACGTTAGTAAAAAGGGAAGATGATAATTATCAATAGGTGTAAGAATTTTGGGGCAGAGAGTGACTGATGAGTTGTCTGGGTCCGTTGAGAAAATAAGGTCAAGTTGTCGGTCCATATTATTTAGAACGCCACTTATTTGACAGAGGCTTGAATCAGTTAAATTATCGACAAAAAAACACTCTTTTGCCGAGGAGGGATTACAAATGTAATGTGATCCGTGGTCCGACACAGTCCATTTAAGGTGCGGAAGGTTGAAATCGCCGCAGATTATAACTTCATCAAGGGGGTCGCATTGTTTCATTATATGATCGATCGCGCGAACAGCAATTTCATATGTTTGTAGAGGTTGGGAAGGCAGTATTTAGAAACACATAAGATAAACAGACGTTTTAAGAAGTTTTATTTCAACTGAAACAAAATCAACTTCAGACGTGTTTGAGATTGAGAAGAGGGATGAGTCAAATGTATTATTTATCGCGATAAGAACTCCTCTGCAAGGAGAGCCAACGGAGGGTCGATCATCATCTCGATAGACATTAAAAGTAGAGGAAAACAACTCTTGATTGTTGTTGCTGGGCGTCAGGTTAGTTTGAGTTAGAGCGTAGATATCGATAGGGAGGGAGTGTGATTGTCTTAAGACTGAGTTGGTTTTGGATCGAAGACCTCTTACATTTTGATAATATATCGTTAGAGGGAGGTGTTGACGTGTTTGGGCGGAGTTTGAATTAGGAACGAAAAAAACGGTTGTGATCATTTCTGTTGCGTTGAAGGTGAGATATTCGCTTAGCCTGTATGTATTGACGGAAAGTATCCAGATCATCCTTTACTTTTTGTGGTGGTAAGTTAAAATTGTCATGATATTTGATGAAAATTTTCATGAGCTTAGAAAATTCTGAAGGGAGACCTCCCTGTTGGATGGAGACCAAAACGCCTGTTCTTGTTTTCCCTTCGTAACAAACAAAATCTGACTTATCGTGCAGAAAGGCCAAGAAAATGCGAACATTTTCATATATCTTTTTGTCTCTGAGTCTAGACAGAGCATAGCGACATTCAGTGGAATCTGCAGTTTGCTGGGTAAGTTTGACAACTGGTGGTAAAAGAGGGTCAAAAGAGTTTTCTGAATTTTGTTGTATAGAAGGGCCTTTGCGAGTGGGAGGTGGATAAGTTGGTCCAATCATCGAGGGTCCAGGTTACACCAAAACGTTGTATTGAACTGACTGAAGAGATGTTTACTCATTCGATGGACATATTCTCAGTGGCATCTTCTGTGATTGGAGTAGAGACAGGTTCTACGTATGAAGGTGAAGTGGGAAGTTGAAGAAGCTAATCATGAAGTGAGACATTTGATGAAGAAAATGGCACAGAATCACCAGTAGGTAGTTGAACATCGGCATGAGCCACATATTCATCCATAGTAACCGGAACTCTTAATATGTTTGATGCTTTCACTGCACCTAGCAGCTCATCTACGCTTTCCCTGGTCGACGCGAGCTCCAAAGAAAGATTACCAATATATTTTACGGCGTCATCGATAAGAGAAAGATTAATTTGGTTATTGTGGGATTTTGTTCTAGAACTAGATTTTAGGTGAATATCAAGGTCTGAAAGAATGGAATTGATAATATCCGCGGAGGAGTTCAAATCACTACGCATCGAATCTAATGCCTTTTTGAAATTGAGTTAATTAATTGCGCAATATATTCCTTTAAGCTCGTCTTTGATTTCGGATTTCAGAGATTCTAATTGGGTAACAAATTTACATGGCTCACCTAACTGTTTTTTCACAATATCAAAGTTCAATTTAAACGATTTGGATATATTTGAAACCATATTGTGTAAGTCATCAGACAGTTTCACCAGGTCATCAATTTTTTCGAGTTCACTGAATATTTTGCGGCACTTATCGTTCGTTTCACTTATTGATAACTTGACTGTGTCGTTGTTGCATTTAATTGCGAGAAGAATGTGGGACAACGATATTTCCCTACATTCGTCACAATAGAAAACGAACCGGGAAGTTATTTCAACTAAGTGATTCATAGCTCTTTTGCTGAGTCCAATGCAAATCGGGTGGAAGAGCTTACCGCAGAGACCGCCGCATGTAAATCGGTCAACATTGACGTCGATATTGCAATCGCAGCTCTTTGCCATTTTTTTTATTATTTTGGTTTTCGAGAATTGGGGACGGTTGAAAATTTTAAAAAAGAGGTCAGTTTTTTTTTTTAAATATTTTTCTTATTATTATTTTTTTTGTTCGCTAACAAAAGGGGCCAGGGTTATTTGTAAATAATTTATTATTTTAAAGAAGGAGCGAAATTAAAACACGTCTTTACTCGTCGACGACTTAAGTAAAAAAAAATTAAAAATAAATTCATTTAAATATACATTTGTAGGTAGGTGCCATTCAACAATTTATTATTCTATTTGAACCTGAATAGGCTATACCTTTCTACTAACAACGTCAATGTTTAGCTATATTAAAGTTGTTAGTAACAAGAGCAAGTTGGTACGAACCAGCATTTGATTTTAATCTGTCCATGTACATTTTTACTTTAATGTCAATTCTTATTCGTTCACTAAGCCACCGTCTTCGATGGTTAAGCGAAGGACTAAGTTTGTAAGTGTGAAATATCAGAAATTCTGTTGTATTATTAGCATTTTGCACACACCATATGGAATAGGTCCTAAACCTTTACTAATTTAGGTGTATAACTTCCTTATTCATTCCTGTTTTTTTAATATACTGCATTTTAATAATATCTTTTTTTTTAAGTTTTTCTTATTTTAAAGTTTTAATACCTACCTATACTTAACAACCTTAAATATGTTTAAAAAACATGCAATAATTTAACATAACAGCAAAGCAATTATAGTAGATAATAGCTATAACATGATACATGACCTAGTTTCTAGGACATACATCACTCACATGTAACCTATTTAAATAAAATATAAAATTAATTAAAAAATTAATTTTAATTAGAAAAAAAAACTCATTCAAAATTTTGATATGCAGAATTAGTTTGCGGCTACCTAGATCTTCTCAGATATAAAGTTTGAGAGAAATCCGCTGCAAATTAAAAAATTGTTATATGAAAGGTGCCGTTAATAGACTTTTCCCACAGACTTGGTTCTTACTAAATGAGAGCTAACAAAAAAATTCTCAAACATTTTTATCAGAATCGTTGGAGCCGTTTTCGAGAAAAATAAGCTTTTCCTTAACGGTTGTATGGCAGGTACCTTTATTTTTAGGCCTAAAAATAAAATTTCAATTTCTCCTCTGAAGAATGCCAAACAAATCCCACGTACCAAATTTGAAGGTAATCACTTAAGCCGTTTAGGCTGCAGCTCGTTATACATACAGACGGACAGACTGATAGACACACATATTTTGGCGATCACATTTATAGGCTTCTCTATGATTGTAATGTCATGTTTGATTGTTAGAATTTTGTTTGTTTTTTTACGAATGCATAACTTGCTTAGTACCTACCTATAATCGTAGGTAAGAATAGTTAGGTATGTATGTAAGTACATTTGTCTTATACATTATAATTTTAATTTACCTACCTACGATTGTTTTAAGCGCGACTGAGTCGCTTTAGCTGAAGTACCTACCATATATCAGAAGACGTCAATTCTAAAAAGCTAAATAAAATAATGCATAGGCACTTAAAATTTGTTAGAATAATTTCTTTTTTTTTCACCAAATCCAAATCATAAAATAACTAAAATCCAAACAATTGTATGTAGGTACCTACACATCCAAACTACCCCAACAATTCAGTACCAAACTTATAATACGTATGTATGTATCATTGTAGGTACGAGTACATATTCACGTATGTACAATCAATAAGCGGTGGAAGTAACAAAATTACTTACTTTGCTACATTAAAGCAAAACGAAAAATAAAATCCATTCATAAGTTCATTGTATTTATGTTCCTCTTTGCCTTATCCTCATATAAAATAGTAAACTACAAATGTGATGTCAAAAAATACACCACATTTGTTTTTCTCCCTTTTATTCAATATTGCTATAAGAACAGAAATAAAACTACCTCATCTCTTCTTTTCCCTCTTTTATTTCTCTGCCCCGCTCTCAAACAAATAAGTGCAAAGGCAAATTTCTCGACACAAGCGCCATCTGCACAGGCACGCTGATGAACAGATTTTCATGTTCCATATTAGTAATATATAAATATAAATACAATGCATTCTTGCACTGAAAAATGCATAGGTATCTACCTATATCTAATTGGATATCTCTGATAAAATTCAAACTAATCAATCAGCAATTTAATTTATTTATGAAAACGTTTAACTTTTTTTTTATATAGGTTTTTACCTAGTTAGGTGAGTAGGCATACATAGTTCCATAATAAACTTCACCAATTATAACGGTCGCTTACATATACCTAGTAGGTAGGTATCTACATTTACTTATCGATCATTCGAGGAACCTTCAAACAATTTATAAATAAAAAAACTGGAAAATTAATCTTTTCAACCAACCGGAATTAAAATTTCTATACCACTGCCATATTCGGTACCTACTACGCACATTCAATTTTTTTTTCAACCTTATTACCACCATGGAAATAGGTACCTACATCTTTTAAAATAATCCACTCAACCACCAAATATAGTTTTACAATTTGTATTACCTAGCGATCATACGATTGTTTAAATGAGAAACATTATGTTCCTTAAAAAGAACAAAATATAGCATAGTTAGGTATTGGCCTTATTACACAATATATACCTACAAAACCTATGCATCTACATTGTATATATACCTACACGTTATTTATTTCTTCGTTTCACCTATTCAGTGATTTAAGACCAACAAATCCAGATGAAGGAAATAACTACAAGTAGGTACCTATATATGGTAAAACAAAATATATTTGTTCCGTTTTTCTATCCTTGTCCGTTCTTCTTATTCTAAAACACAAATGTCACAATGGTAAAGTTTTTTATTTACCTACATCGCAATAAAGCAAATCTCTTCCTCTCTACCTACATTGTAGCTGCTAGGTAACTATATTTATTTTAATTTGGTTTGTTCAAGATGCCTACCCACCTAATTGTAGATAGGGACAATCCCTATCGTTTCGTTTCTTCTTAAGCTTGCAAAATTTAATCAATTACCTTTGTACCTATGTAGATGTTAACATACAAATTTTCATTCCTAATTGGGTATCCACCTTATCTATTCCTTTATACGAGTATTAAAAAAAGCCACCATCTACATACATATCATTATACCCTATCTATATTTCCATATTATATTACCTGCCCCCCAACCTGTGGTTGACGACTCTGGTTCGTAAAGTCTGGTTGACATTGTATTTACGCTCTGATAGAAATCCAATTATTTAATACTAAAAAGTCTTTTGTAAAGTGATATTAACAAATAAATCTCACGGAAGTCATTTACTATAAGGTGAGCTGAAATTTTACTTAGTATAGTAACTTAAAATCGTCATATAAAATGAATGGAATACAAAGAACTCCACCGAATAAAAATAACACGATACCAAAAAAATCGCTTACTTCCAACATAAGCAACAACAATATCCAACAGTCCTACGAAAACAGTAAGAACAACACACAAACAAAAAGGCACGTGTCAAAAAGACCGAGCTCTGCCCTTTGAACAGCTCTGCAGCTTTGAACAATGATTCTAACATCAGTAATATGCAACTGGTAGATTTAAAAACTCCGGAATCTTCACTGGCAGCATTGCTTGATGACCGGCTCAAGAATCTTCCAACAAAATCTGACTTAGTGGAAGTCTAGTCAAAACTGAATTCACTGGAGCGTACTTATGAGACACTTCAGTTTAAGCTGCAACATTTTGAGAACAAATGCTATGCACTTGAGCGACAAATTGCTTTGCTTGAAAAGAAAGCCGACGAAAACAATTTGGTATTACATATTCCAACGCAAGATGACGATCATCATGCAATGGAGAAAGCTAAAAGTGTCTGTCTGGATCTTTTGCAAGAAAATAACCCAGCAGCGATGACGAAAACAAAGATCATTCGATCCAGAAACAACCAAATTGCAAATATCATCGTTGAAATGCAGAAAAGTGATTATGTCCCGCGTATACTCAAGTCGGCCTTTAAATTGCGCCGCACGGGGATCACTATGCACCGGGATTATACCAAAGCGGCCAGAAAAAAACGTAAACACTTATCACAAATAAAAGCAAACATTAATGCCAAGAACAAAAACATTAAGGCATTAATTCGTGGACAACAACTTATTATAGAAAATAAAACATTTTATCTGGATCATAACAATATCATTAAATGCAACGATGTTGACGGATTACTCGTGTTCAACAGGATTATGACAGATTGCAGTGTCAGCACTCAGATGTCAGAAACTTCACAACCGAAAAATGCCGGTAATGCAGTTCAGCACCCAGAGACCAGTGTTAGCGGTAGGAATAGAAAGAGTTGTGTTTAGTAAAAATGCAATCCGCCAATCTACAAGTAATAAAGTAATAAATGTATTAAACGGAAAGACTGAATATTTTAAGATTTTGTCGTACAATGTATGTAGGTTTAAGTAATAAATCTCTATTTATTGACTTTTATAAGTTTGTCAACAGCTTTGATTTAATTTTTTTATATGAAACCTTCACAACGGAAGATAATTATACAAGTATTGAAAACAAAATATTAGATTATATATATTTAAGTGGATTCCTGCGACGCGAAATCACTGCCGAGGAAAAGCCAGCGGAGGGTGGTGTCAAATGCGCGTTTCGGACATACATATTTCGTTCGCAGAATTAAAAATTAACAACAAACATCTTTTAATACTGCCAATGTATTTAAATTGTAATAATTGGAACGATGAGTTCGAGAAATTATTGGAGATATCCAACTTTATTACCCCTACCGATGTGATGATAATTGGTGATTTAAATGCGAGAGTTGGTATTGAACCAGGGGAGATGAATGAGATGAGAGGATGTGGTAGATAATCAAAAGATACGTACTGTAATGCAAGATGAACAAAATTGCTAGATCTTTGTGATTCTTTTGGTCTGCATATTCTTAACGGAACCAGTGTGGGCGATGCATCAGGACAATTTACGTTTATTGGGGGTTAAGGCACATCAGTGATTGATTTTGCCATCATAGGAGAAGATTGGGAACCATTTGTAAAAGATTTTGAGATTAAGGAAGTTCCATTTTCAGACCATCTTCCGGTAGTTGTTACAATTCAACTTTTTGGTCAATCGAATGATGAAGTTACAGGTATGCGGCTTCTTCCCAAACTCGAATACACAAATGCAAAGACCTACGAGTATAGGCATAATCTTGATTTTCAACTACAAGCTCACCAAACTGTAAACTTTCCCTTGCTAGCACAGATTGTAAAGACTACCTACCCTCAACAAGCATACAACTTAGAAAGGTACCAAACAGGAAAAGAACCATGGTTTGATGAAGAATGTCAAAAAGCTCGCAAGACTTCATTTGCATGGCTGAGAATTTTTCGCAATTCTACCTAAGGACTTTTTAAGGATTTCTACATTGAGGCCAACAGAAAATTTAAAAAGCTTTGTATAACCAAAAAACAGATGTATGCGGAACTACAAGCAAGAAGATTGGCATCCTGTAAAAACGCTACTGACTTTTGGAAATTGGCCTGGGAGTTGAAAGGGAAATAATATACTATCCACACAAACGCGGAGGTATTACTCTCCCATTTCAAGAATCTGCTAAATCTGGAACCAACATCAACTAAGTGGCACTTTGCGATACCTGGTTTTACCAACGGAATTCTTGATTCTGCTTTCTCTATGGCAGAGTTAGAGGACACTCTCGTGAGCCTTAAAGATGGAAATGCTGCCGGTGCGAAGAGTGCTATAAGTCCAGTTGAGTGCTATAAATATGGAACGGTCACACTCAAAGATTTTACGAATTTCAAATATTTAGAATAATAGAGGGGGATTTCTCTCCAGACGAATTACGGGATGCCATTATATTCCCAATACTCAAAAAAAGATCGCTACTGGATGCAGTTAAATACACAGGAATCTCGTTTCTAAACGCAACTTATAAGATGTTTACAACGATGTTGTATAATCGAATTCTTAATTCGATAAAATCACGAAAGCTGCTGAAAGAATTCCTAGCTGGTTTTAGAGCAGGATACTCTACTAACGACAACATCTTCATACTCAACAGCCTAGCGGACAACTTTTTGAATCAAGGTAAAAAACTTTGTGTATTCTTCATCGATTTTAAAGCGGCTTTTGACACAATCGATCGAGGCGCGTTGCTATACAAACTATATAGTCTGGGTTTATCACTGAAGTTTTGACGCGTTCTTGAAGATCTCTACAAAGGAACAAAGGCTGCAGTATGGATGGAAACAGAACTCTCTGATTGGTTCGCAACCACAACAGGAGTGAGGCAAGGTTGTAAACTAAGCCCGACCTTGTTTGCGCTCTTCATGGATGACCTTGTAGACTATCTTCCTGGTGGAGTTGAGTTCGCTGGAGTGCATATGCACTGTTGTTTGCTGATGATGTAGTCATGTTTGCGTATTCGCCACAAACACTACAGCTCATGATAAACAAAGCATATCATTACTGTAAGCTATGGAACCTCATAGTTAACATCGAAAAATCAAAGGTGATGATATTTAAAAAGGGTGGTGGGCATAATGCGGTAAATGAAAAGTGGAATTACAATGGAGAAAACATATAATGCGTAAACGAATACAGGTAGCTTGGGATTACTATAACAAAAAACCTAAATATGGAGAAATATTTTAAGGAGAAAATGCAAAAGGCGAAAAATGCTATCAATCGCGGCTCGTAAGAAAATTAGCTATTAAAACTATACAAGATCGTAATAGCTGGTGCAGAGAGTGGTTATTTCTTGCAAATGGATGTCATACACATTTTAATTTAAATATATAAGATTTATCAAACAGTAAGGCCCTCTTTATGACGTCATATCAAGGGTTGATGAAAGATGTAGAGCTGTATATATAGCTGAAGCTTCTGACTCCATATTCAGAACAACGTACAGTAAGCTAAATCATAACCTGGCTGAAAACAACTACTTTTGTGATTCCTACAATGCACACGTTATTGCTACAATGGTAAGACTTCGTAGTGAGCAACTCAATCTGAACTACATTCCACACAGGCCTGACTTACCAATCGAGTGTAATATGTGCAACTTGGCGGAAAGAGAACATGTTATTCACTTTATTGGAAGATGTCTCAATCTCAGGGAAATTAGAAGAGACATATTTGGAAGTGACATTTTATCGGAGGAACAAGTTGTTCGTATGTTGAACAAAATGGATGAAGTCAAACTCTACGATTACTGCAAAATTGCACAAAGGTATAGGACTGCAATAATGAATGAAAACTTTTGATTCCCTTTTTGTTAATTTTTTTAAATTAAATTGTTTAATTTCACAATATTTTTAAATAGCTTAATACATAAATTGTTCTGAATTGTCAATCTGGTAGACGGCAAATGTTATGCTTAAATAATTTTTTGTTTATATAATTATATAAATGTAAATTAAAATGTATTGCAATACAAATTTCTATCTATCTATCTATCTATCTATCTATCTATCTATTACCTGCCCCAACGCTCACACTACACCAACAAAATGGTTCCATTTTCATCCCTCCCTACGATTCATTCGTAACTAAAGTGCGACAAAATGTGTGTAATACTACGTTTTCACCTACCACTTAATCCAGATTTAAGTGGATTAACCATAAATCCTCTTTGAGATCTTTTAAATCTTGAAGTTTTCCCATACAAATTATAATCTCCTTAAATGAAGATTAGAAATTAATCTCATTGAAATCTTCTTCGAAGTAGAAGATTTTAAAAAGAAAAAAACCTTATTTCATAGAACACGCCTATTCTAATATCATATTTTCTCCATTGACATTCAACAAAAAAAAAAAAAACTGTCCAACATTATTTAATTTGTTTTTTCTGGTATAATTTGTCGTTGCCTTCAAATTCTGTTTTTGTTTATAAATAAGTATAAAAATAAAAAATGCAATAAAGCTACAAAGATCAAAGCGGTCGGAGCCTCGAATTTCGAATGGAAAATGTTTTAGCTATCCTACAATAATACTTTGAAGTTGTTCTTTCCCAAATATATAAAAACGAAAACCGTGCAAAGGCGACTACAGTATTTATGTAAATATACTCGTATCTATATGCTGCAAGATGTTGGGATAACAATATTTTAAAGTTATTGCTCATTTTTATTTATTGAAATTAAATTTGTTCAATGCGCCGAAATTATTATTCTTCTTCCCAATTATTTTGTTTTTGTCTTGTTGTATGACTTTTGAATGACAATTTATAGTGAAAACGTCAAACTAATCTTTTTTTCGCTGGTGAAAACACTTGAAGATTAATTTTTAATCTTCTCAATTTAAACCGGATTATCTTTAGGTTAGCATAAGCTAACGAATACGTTTTTTTTTACTAAATTCATTCGGAAAATGAACACGATCAAAATGACGATGTTCAAAAATGAACATGGTGAGTCGCGAAAAAGTTCAGTTCGTTGTGATAACCTGCGTTGTGTTCGTTTCGACTGTGGCAAGTAATACCCAACCCGTTAATGAATTTATGTTCTTATATTTTATAAAGCAAAAGCTCAATATGTCAAAATGAGGGAGATGAGCCTTGCGCAAATATGTTTATAATATGCATGTAGGTATTTCTATTAATTTAAAGGTTATATGCATTTCTTACATTTTTTCTATTATTAGAAAATTGATGAAATTATTTGACGTTCGTGAAAGTAATAAATATAATTCCATTTTCTAAAGAGAACTGAAAAATATATCTCATTCAATAAACATGAGCATTTGATTGATTGATATTGAAGATATAAATAATATATATAAGAACCCCTTTTTCCGTGGATCCAATAAAATGTTTATTAATTTTGTTATTAAGTTCTTAATTGGCTTACATTTTCTTGATATAAAACAAAATTTTTAAAAATGTTTAGATTTTTTTCCATAATTGGTATGAACAAATTATTTATTCTCTAAGCAAAAGTTCAATTATTCAAAAAGATTCATTTTAAAACTAAACATACTTTACGGAAAAAAAATCGTAATTTTAATAATTAACGACCATGCCTTCTCGTTAAAAGATTTTTGTTATCATTTTCCATTTTAAAAGTAAAGCATTATGTACAGTTATCATTTTCGATTTATTTAACGCGTGATTTAGATTCTTTCATGTTTTATTAGTCTATTACTGTCAAAATATTTATACCTGTTCATAAAAAAATAATCAAAAAAGCAATATTAATGAGACCCTTTTTTTGTTTTCTCCTATGGGAAATAAATTCATCGTCAAATCGAAAAAAATCTATCTCCAATTGTAAGTTCAAGCCCTGACTGCCATGTGCCGTGACACCATTTGTCTAAACTGATACAAAATATAAATGAACAACGCGTTAAAACATCAACATAAATATAAACATTAAAATTAACGTCAAGTGTGAACGTCTAGTGTAAACCTACTCCTGGTTTGTGTAGATGCCGTTCGCCTTGCCGATCACTGACTACATCCATTTACGAATTGAAAGAAGATTCGATTTTTTTTTATTTCGAGTTTGTGGCCAATATTTTGTGGCGCATTTGGAAAAGGGCAATATTTTGTGGCGTACATTGTGAATTGGTATTCGTGGTCAATATTTTGTGGCGCATTTCCGAAGAGGCCAATATTTTGTGGCGCATATTGCTGATTTCGAGTTTGTGGCCAATATTTTGTGGCGTACATTACGAATTGGAATTCGTGGCCAATATTTTGTGGCGCACTTCTTAAGACGCCATATATATGTGGCAGATTTTCAACTGGACGTGTTGTGTGCTGAATAACCAGTGCTTCCATTTTGTGTTGAACGCCAACTTTCTGTGGCATATATCGGCCAATATTCTTGTGCCGCACCTTTAACGACGCCAATTATTTGTGGCAAATTTCAACTATAACTATAATTGAAGAGAGAGAGGGAGGATAACCATCGGATTTTCGTTTAAAGTTGACAAATTGGAAGAAGGATTTAGGGTCTTTAATAAGATTGCTTTGGGTTTGGATTAAATAGCTTTGATAGAGAGAATTGTAAATTTGGGTATATTGAAGATAGGCACCAAGATAATTATAGTAGTCTGTTGGAGATCGCGAATGAAGGAAAATTGACCAAAGCTTATTTCTCTTATTACGTATCGACCGTAGCCTGTGATTATACCAAGGTGGTGAAGAAGACGATGTCTTACGACGAGAAACTGGTACATGAAGAGAAATAGAATTAAATATTTCTCTATAAAATATGTCTATTGCATCAGTAAGGTTTTCAAAATTAAAGGAAACTCTGGCGATATATTCATTAATTTTAGAAAAATTGGCTTTTGAAAATCATGAGAACATATATATGTGGGGGGAGAAGTCTGTATAGGAAAATCGTGATAGAACGTAAGTAAAAAGGGAGGATGATAATTATCAATAGGTGTAAGAATTTGGGGGCAGAGAGTGACTGATGAGTTGTCTGCGTCCGTTGAGAAAATAAGGTCAAGTTGTCGGCCCATATTATTTAAAACGCCACTTATTTGACAGAGGCTTGAATCAGTTAAATGATCGACAAAAAAACACTCTTTTGCCGAGGAGGGATTACAAATGTAATGTGATCCGTGGTCCGACACAGTCCATTTAAGGTGCGGAAGGTTGAAATCGCCGCAGATTATAACTTCATCAAGGGGGTCGCATTGTTTCATTATATGATCGATCGCGCGAACAGCAATTTCATATGTTTGTAGAGGTTGGGAAGGCAGCATTTAGAAACACATAAGATAAACAGACGTTTTAAGAAGTTTTATTTCAACTGAAACAAAATCAACTTCAGACGTGTTTGAGATTGAGAAGAGGGATGAGTAAAATGTATTATTTATCGCGATAAGGACTCCTCTGCAAGGAGAGCCAACGGAGGGTCGATCATCATCTCGATAGACATTAAAAGTAGAGGAAAACAACTCTTGATTGTTGTTGCTGGGCGTCAGGTTAGTTTGAGTTAGAGCGTAGATATCGATAGGGAGGGAGTGTGATTGTCTTAAGACTGAGTTGGTTTTGGATCGAAGACCTCTTAAATTTTGATAATATATCGTTAGAGGGAGGTGTTGACGTGTTTGAGCGGAGTTTGAATTAGGAACGAAAAAAACGGTTGTGATCATTTCTGTTGCGTTGAAGGTGAGATATTCGCTTAGCCTGTATGTATTGACGGAAAGTATCCAGATCATCCTTTACTTTTTGTGGTGGTAAGTTAAAATTGTCATGATATTTGATGAAAATTTTCATGAGCTTAGAAAATTCTGAAGGGAGACCTTTCTGTTGGATGGAGACCAAAACGCCTGTTCTTGTTTTCCCTTCGTAACAAACAAAATCTGACTTATCGTGCAGAAAGGCCAAGAAAATGCGAACATTTTCATATATCTTTTTGTCTCTGAGTCTAGACAGAGCATAGCGACATTCAGTGGAATCTGCAGTTTGCTGGGTAAGTTTGACAACTGGTGGTAAAAGAGGGTCAAAAGAGTTTTCTGAATTTTGTTGTATAGAAGGGCCTTTGCGAGTGGGAGGTGGATAAGTTTGTCCAATCATCGAGGGTCCAGGTTACACCGAAACGTTGTATTGAACTGTCTGAAGAGATGTTTACTCATTCGATGGACATATTCTCAGTGGCATCTTCTGTGATTGGAGTAGAGACAGGTTCTACGTATGAAGGTGAAGTGGGAAGTTGAAGAAGCTAATCATGAAGTGAGACATTTGATGAAGAAAATGGCACAGAATCACCAGTAGGTAGTTGAACATCGGCATGAGCCACATATTGATCCATAGTAACCGGAACTCTTAATATGTTTGATGCTATCACTGCACCTAGCAGCTCATCTACGCTTTCCCTGGTCGACGCGAGCTCCAAAGAAAGATTACCAATATATTTTACGGCGTCATCGATAAGAGAAAGATTAATTTGGTTATTGTGGGAGTTTGTTCTAGAACTAGATTTTAGGTGAATATCAAGGTCTGAAAGAATGGAATTGATAATATCCGCGGAGGAGTTCAAATCACTACGCATCGAATCTAATGCCTTTTTGAAATTGAGTTTATTAATTGCACAATATATTCCTTTAAGCTCGTCTTTGATTTCGGATTTCAGAGATTTTAATTGGGTAACAAATTTACATGGCTCACCTAACTGTTTTTTCACAATATCAAAGTTCAATTTAAACGATTTGGATATATTTGAAACCATATTGTGTAAGTCATCAGACAGTTTCACCAGGTCATCAATTTTTTCGAGTTCACTGAATATTTTGCGGCACTTATCGTTCGTTTCACTTATTGATAACTTGACTGTGTCGTTGTTGCATTTAATTGCGAGAAGAATGTGGGACAACGATATTTCCCTACATTCGTCACAATAGAAAACGAACCGGGAAGTTATTTCAACTAAGTGATTCATAGCTCTTTTGCTGAGTCCAATGCAACTCGGGTGGAAGAGCTTACCGCAGAGACCGCCGCATGTAAATCGGTCAACATTGACGTCGATATTGCAATCGCAGCTCTTTGCCATTTTTTTATTATTTTGGTTTTCGAGAATTGGGGACGGTTGAAAATTTTAAAAAAGAGGTCAGTTTTTTTTTTTAAATATTTTTTTTATTATTATTTTTTTTTTGTTCGCTAACAAAAGGGGCCAGGGTTATTTGTAAATAATTTATTATTTTAAAGAAGGAGCGAAATTAAAACACGTCTTTACTCGTCGACGACTTAAGTAAAAAAAAATTAAAAATAAATTCATTTAAATATACATTTGTAGGTAGGTGCCATTCAACAATTTATTATTCTATTTGAACTTGAATAGGCTATACCTTTCTACTAACAACGTCAATGTTTAGCTATATTAAAGTTGTTAGTAACAAGAGCAAGTTCGTACGATCCAGCATTTGATTTTAATCTGTCCATGTACATTTTTATCTTAATGTCAATTCTTATTCGTTCACTAAGCCACCGTCTTCGATGGTTAGGCGAAGGACTAAGTTTGTTAGTGTGAAATATCAGAAATTCTGTTGTATTATTAGCATTTTGCACACACCATATGGAATAGGTCCTAAACCTTTATTAATTTAGGTGTATAACTTCCTTATTCATTCCTGTTTTTTTAATATACTGCATTTTAATAATATCTTTTTTTTAAGTTTTTCTTATTTTAAAGTTTTAATACCTACCTATACTTAACAACCTTAAATATGTTTAAAAAACATGCAATAATTTAACATAACAGCAAAGCAATTATAGTAGATAATAGCTATAACATGATACATGACCTAGTTTCTAGGACATACATCACTCACATGCAACCTATTTAAATAAAATATAAAATTAATTAAAAAATTAATTTTAATTAGAAAAAAAAACTCATTCAAAATTTTGATATGCAGAATTAGTTTGCGGCTACCTAGATCTTCTCAGATATAAAATTTGAGAGAAATCCGCTGTAAATTAAAAAATTGTTATATGAAAGGTGCCGTTAATAGACTTTTCCCACAGACTTGGTTCTTACTAAATGAGAGCTAACAAAAAAATTCTCAAACATTTTTATCAGAATCGTTGGAGCCGTTTTCGCTTTTTCTTAACGGTTGTATGGCAGGTACCTTTATTTTTAGGCCTAAAAATAAAATTTCAATTTCTCGTCTGAAGAATGCCAAACAAATCCCACGTACCAAATTTGAAGGTAATCGCTTAAGCCGTTTAGGCTGCAGCTCGTTATACATACAGACGGACAGACTGACAGACACACATATTTTGGCGATCACATTTATAGGCTTCTCTATGATCGTAATGTCATGTTTGATTGTAAGAATTTTGTTTGTTTTTTTACGAATGCATAACTTGCTTAGTACCTACCTATAATCGTAGGTAAGAATAGTTAGGTATGTATGTAAGTACATTTGTCTTATACATTATAATTTTAATTTACCTACCTACGATTGTTTTAAGCGCGACTGAGCCGCTTTAGATGAAGTACCTACCATATATCAGAAGACGTCAACTCTAAAAAGCTAAATAAAATAATGCCTAGGCACTTAAAATTTGTTAGAATAATTTCTTTTTTTTTCACCAAATCCAAATCATAAAATAACTAAAATCCAAACAATTGTATGTAGGTACCTACACATCCAAACTACCCCAACAATTCAGTACCAAACTTATAATACGTATGTATGTATCATTGTAGGTACGAGTACATATTCACGTATGTACAATCAATAAGCGGTGGAAGTAACAAAATTACTTACTTTGCTACATTAAAGCAAAACGAAAAATAAAATCCATTCATAAGTTCATTGTATTTATGTTCCTCTTTGTCTTATCCTCATATAAAATAGTAAACTACAAATGTGATGTCAAAAAATACACCACATTTGTTTTTCTCCCTTTTATTCAATATTGCTATAAGAACAGAAATAAAACTACCTCATCTCTTTTGTTCCCTCTTTTATTTCTCTGCCCCGCTCTCAAACAAATAAGTGCAAAGGCAAATTTCTCGACACAAGCGCCATCTGCACAGGCACGCTGATGAACAGATTTTCATGTTCCATATTAGTAATATATAAATATAAATACAATGCATTCTTGCACTGGAAAATGCATAATCTAATTGGATATCTCTGATAAAATTAAAACTAATCAATCAGCAATTTAATTTATTTATGAAAACGTTTAACTTTTTTTTTATATAGGTTTTTACCTAGTTAGGTAAGTAGGTATACATAGTTCCTTAATAAACTTCACCAATTATAACGGTCGCTTACATATACCTAGTAGGTAGGTATCTACATTTACTTATCGATCATTCGAGGAACCTTCAAACAATTTATAAATAAAAAAACTGGAAAATTAATCTTTTCAACCAACCGGAATTAAAATTTCTATACCACTGCCATATTCGGTACCTACTACGCACATTCAAATTTTTTTTCAACCTTATTACCACCATGGAAACAGGTAACTACATCTTTTAAAATAATCCACTCCACCACCCAATATAGTTTTACAATTTGTATTACCTAGCGATCATACGATTGTTTAAATGAGAAACATTATGTTCCTTAAAAAGAACAAAATATAGCATAGTTAGGTATTGGCCTTATTACACAATATATACCTACAAAACCTATGCATCTACATTGTATATATACCTACACGTTATTTATTTCTTCGTTTCAACTATTCAGTGATTTAATACCAACAAATACAGATGAAGGAAATAACTACAAGTACGTACCTATATATGGTAAAACAAAATATATTTGTTCCGTTTTTCTATCCTTGTCCGTTCTTCTTATTCTAAAACACAAATGTCACAATGGTAAAGTTTTTTATTTACCTACATCGCAATAAAGCAAATCTCTTCCTTTCTACCTACATTGTAGCTGGTAGGTAACTATATTTATTTTAATTTGATTTGTTCAAGATGCCTACCCACCTAATTGTAGATATCATTGTCCCTATCGTTTCGTTTCTTCTTAAGCTTGCAAAATTTAATCAATTACCTTTGTACCTATGTAGATGTTAACATACAAATTTTCATTCCTAATTGGGTATCCACCTTATCTATTCCTTTATACGAGTATTAAAAAAAGCCACCATCTACATACATATCATTATACCCTATCTATATTTCAATATTATATTACCTGCCCCACAACCTGTGGTTGACAACTCTGGTTCGTAAAGTCTGGTTGACATTGTATTTAAGCTCTGATAGAAATCCAATTATTTAATACTAAAAAGTCTTTTGTAAAGTGATATTAACAAATAAATCTCACGGAAGTCATTTACTATAAGGTGAGCTGAAATTTTACTTAGTATAGTAACTTAAAATCGTCATATAAAATGAATGGAATACAAAGAACTCCACCGAATAAAAATAACACGATACCAAAAAAATCGCTTACTTCCAACATAAGCAACAACAATATCCAACAGTCCTACGAAAACAGTAAGAACAACACACAAACAAAAAGGCACGTGTCAAAAAGACCGAGCTCTGCCCTTTGAACAGCTCTGCAGCTTTGAACAATGATTCTAACATCAGTAATATGCAACTGGTAGATTTAAAAACTCTGGAATCTTCACTGGCAGCATTGCTTGATGACCGACTCAAGAATCTTCGAACAAAATCTGACTTAGTGGAAGTCAAGTCAAAACTGAATTCACTGGAGCGTACTAATGAGACACTTCAGTTTAAGCTGCAACATTTTGAGAACAAATGCTATGCACTTGAGCGACAAATTGCTTTGCTTGAAAAGCAAGCCGACGAAAACAATTTGGTATTACATATTCCAACGCAAGATGACGATCATCATGCAATGGAGAAAGCTAAAAGTGTCTGTCTGGATCTTTTGCAAGAAAATAACCCAGCAGCGATAACGAAAACAAAGATCATTCGATCCAGAAACAACCAAATTGCAAATATCATCGTTGAAATGCAGAAAAGTGATTATGTCCCGCGTATACTCAAGTCGGCCTTTAAATTGCGCGGCACGGGGATCACTATGCACCGGGATTATACCAAAGCGGCCAGAAAAAAACATAAACACTTATCACAAATAAAAGCAAACATTAATGCCAAGAACAAAAACATTAAGGCATTAATTCGTGGACAACAACTTATTATAGAAAATAAAACATTTTATCTGGATCATAACAATATCATTAAATGCAACGATGTTGACGGATTACTCGTGTTCAACAGGATTATGACAGATTGCAGTGTCAGCACTCAGATGTCAGAAACTTCACAACCGAAAAATGCCGGTAATGCAGTTCAGCACCCAGAGACCAGTGTTAGCGGTAGGAATAGAAAGAGTTGTGTTTAGTAAAAATGCAATCCGCCAATCTACAAGTAATAAAGTAATAAATGTATTAAACGGAAAGACTGAATATTTTAAGATTTTGTCGTACAATGTATGTAGGTTTAAGTAATAAATCTCTATTTATTGACTTTTATAAGTTTGTCAACAGCTTTGATTTAATTTTTTTATATGAAACCTTCACAACGGAAGATAATTATACAAGTATTGAAAACAAAATATTAGATTATATATATTTAAGTGGATTCCTGCGACGCGAAATCACTGCCGAGGAAAAGCCAGCGGAGGGTGGTGTCAAATGCGCGTTTCGGACATACATATTTCGTTCGCAGAATTAAAAATTAACAACAAACATCTTTTAATACTGCCAATGTATTTAAATTGTAATAATTGGAACGATGAGTTCGAGAAATTATTGGAGATATCCAACTTTATTACCCCTACCGATGTGATGATAATTGGTGATTTAAATGCGAGAGTTGGTATTGAACCAGGGGAGATGAATGAGATGAGAGGATGTGGTAGATAATCAAAAGATACGTACTGTAATGCAAGATGAACAAAATTGCTAGATCTTTGTGATTCTTTTGGTCTGCATATTCTTAACGGAACCAGTGTGGGCGATGCATCAGGACAATTTACGTTTATTGGGGGTTAAGGCACATCAGTGATTGATTTTGCCATCATAGGAGAAGATTGGGAACCATTTGTAAAAGATTTTGAGATTAAGGAAGTTCCATTTTCAGACCATCTTCCGGTAGTTGTTACAATTCAACTTTTTGGTCAATCGAATGATGAAGTTACAGGTATGCGGCTTCTTCCCAAACTCGAATACACAAATGCAAAGACCTACGAGTATAGGCATAATCTTGATTTTCAACTACAAGCTCACCAAACTGTAAACTTTCCCTTGCTAGCACAGATTGTAAAGACTACCTACCCTCAACAAGCATACAACTTAGAAAGGTACCAAACAGGAAAAGAACCATGGTTTGATGAAGAATGTCAAAAAGCTCGCAAGACTTCATTTGCATGGCTGAGAATTTTTCGCAATTCTACCTAAGGACTTTTTAAGGATTTCTACATTGAGGCCAACAGAAAATTTAAAAAGCTTTGTATAACCAAAAAACAGATGTATGCGGAACTACAAGCAAGAAGATTGGCATCCTGTAAAAACGCTACTGACTTTTGGAAATTGGCCTGGGAGTTGAAAGGGAAATAATATACTATCCACACAAACGCGGAGGTATTACTCTCCCATTTCAAGAATCTGCTAAATCTGGAACCAACATCAACTAAGTGGCACTTTGCGATACCTGGTTTTACCAACGGAATTCTTGATTCTGCTTTCTCTATGGCAGAGTTAGAGGACACTCTCGTGAGCCTTAAAGATGGAAATGCTGCCGGTGCGAAGAGTGCTATAAGTCCAGTTGAGTGCTATAAATATGGAACGGTCACACTCAAAGATTTTACGAATTTCAAATATTTAGAATAATAGAGGGGGATTTCTCTCCAGACGAATTACGGGATGCCATTATATTCCCAATACTCAAAAAAAGATCGCTACTGGATGCAGTTAAATACACAGGAATCTCGTTTCTAAACGCAACTTATAAGATGTTTACAACGATGTTGTATAATCGAATTCTTAATTCGATAAAATCACGAAAGCTGCTGAAAGAATTCCTAGCTGGTTTTAGAGCAGGATACTCTACTAACGACAACATCTTCATACTCAACAGCCTAGCGGACAACTTTTTGAATCAAGGTAAAAAACTTTGTGTATTCTTCATCGATTTTAAAGCGGCTTTTGACACAATCGATCGAGGCGCGTTGCTATACAAACTATATAGTCTGGGTTTATCACTGAAGTTTTGACGCGTTCTTGAAGATCTCTACAAAGGAACAAAGGCTGCAGTATGGATGGAAACAGAACTCTCTGATTGGTTCGCAACCACAACAGGAGTGAGGCAAGGTTGTAAACTAAGCCCGACCTTGTTTGCGCTCTTCATGGATGACCTTGTAGACTATCTTCCTGGTGGAGTTGAGTTCGCTGGAGTGCATATGCACTGTTGTTTGCTGATGATGTAGTCATGTTTGCGTATTCGCCACAAACACTACAGCTCATGATAAGCAAAGCATATCATTACTGTAAGCTATGGAACCTCATAGTTAACATCGAAAAATCAAAGGTGATGATATTTAAAAAGGGTGGTGGGCATAATGCGGTAAATGAAAAGTGGAATTACAATGGAGAAAACATATAATGCGTAAACGAATACAGGTAGCTTGGGATTACTATAACAAAAAACCTAAATATGGAGAAATATTTTAAGGAGAAAATGCAAAAGGCGAAAAATGCTATCAATCGCGGCTCGTAAGAAAATTAGCTATTAAAACTATACAAGATCGTAATAGCTGGTGCAGAGAGTGGTTATTTCTTGCAAATGGATGTCATACACATTTTAATTTAAATATATAAGATTTATCAAACAGTAAGGCCCTCTTTATGACGTCATATCAAGGGTTGATGAAAGATGTAGAGCTGTATATATAGCTGAAGCTTCTGACTCCATATTCAGAACAACGTACAGTAAGCTAAATCATAACCTGGCTGAAAACAACTACTTTTGTGATTCCTACAATGCACACGTTATTGCTACAATGGTAAGACTTCGTAGTGAGCAACTCAATCTGAACTACATTCCACACAGGCCTGACTTACCAATCGAGTGTAATATGTGCAACTTGGCGGAAAGAGAACATGTTATCCACTTTATTGGAAGATGTCTCAATCTCAGGGAAATTAGAAGAGACATATTTGGAAGTGACATTTTATCGGAGGAACAAGTTGTTCGTATGTTGAACAAAATGGATGAAGTAAAACTCTACGATTACTGCAAAATTGCACAAAGGTATAGGACTGCAATAATGAATGAAAACTTTTGATTCCCCTTTTGTTAATTTTTTTAAATTAAATTGTTTAATTTCACAATATTTTTAAATGGCTTAATACATAAATTGTTCTGAATTGTCAATCTGGTAGACGGCAAATGTTATGCTTAAATAATTTTTTGTTTATATAATTATATAAATGTAAATTAAAATGTATTGCAATACAAATTTCTATCTATCTATCTATCTATTACCTGCCCCAACGCTCACACTACACCAACAAAATGGTTCCATTTTCATCCCTCCCTACGATTCATTCGTAACTAAAGTGCGACAAAATGTGTGTAATACTACGTTTTCACCTACCACTTAATCCAGATTTAAGTGGATTAACCATAAATCCTCTTTGAGATCTTTTAAATCTTGAAGTTTTCCCATACAAATTATAATCTCCTTAAATGAATATTAGAAATTAATCTCATTGAAATCTTCTTCGAAGTAGAAGATTTTAAAAAGAAAAAAACCTTATTTCATTGAACACGCCTATTCTAATATCATATTTTCTCCATTGACATTCAACAAAAAAAAAAAAACTGTCCAACATTATTTAATTTGTTTTTTCTGGTATAATTTGTCGTTGCCTTCAAATTCTGTTTTTGTTTATAAATAAGTATAAAAATAAAAAATGCAATAAAGCTACAAAGATCAAAGCGGTCGGAGCCTCGAATTTCTAATGGAAAATGTTTTAGCTATCCTACAATAATACTTTGAAGTTGTTCTTTCCCAAATATATAAAAACGAAAACCGTGCAAAGGCGACTACAGTATTTATGTAAATATACTCGTATCTATATGCTGCAAGATGATGGGATAACAATATTTTAAAGTTATTGCTCATTTTTATTTATTGAAATTAAATTTGTTCAATGCGCCGAAATTATTATTCTTCTTCCCAATTATTTTGTTTTTGTCTTGTTGTATGACTTTTGAATGACAATTTATAGTGAAAACGTCAAACTAATCTTTTTTTCACTGGTGAAAACACTTGAAGATTAATTTTTAATCTTCTCAATTTAAACCGGAATATCTCTAGGTTAGCATAAGCTAACGAATACGTTTTTTTTACTAAATTCATTCGGAAAATGAACACGATCAAAATGACGATGTTCAAAAATGAACATGGTGAGTCGCGAAAAAGTTCAGTTCGTTGTGATAACCTTCGTTGTGTTCGTTTCGGCTGTGGCAAGTAATACCCAACCCGTTAATGAATTTATGTTCTTATATTTTATAAAGCAAAAGCTCAATATGTCAAAATGAGGGACATGAGCCTTGAGCAAATATGTTTATAATATGGATGTAGGTATTTCTATTAATTTAAAGGTTATATGCATTTCTTACATTTTTTCTATTATTAGAAAATTGATGAAATTATTTGTCGTTCGTGAAAGTAATTAATATAATTCCATTTTCTAAAGAGAACTGAAAAATATATCTTATTCAATAAACATAAGCATTTGATTGATTGATATTGAAGATATAAATAATATATATAGGAACCCCTTTTTCCGTGGATCCAATAAAATGTTTATTAATTTTGTTATTAAGTTCTTAATTGGCTTACATTTTCTGGATATAAAACAAAATTTTTAAAAATGTTTAGATTTTTTTCCATAATTGGTATGAGCAAATTATTTATTCTTTAATCAAAAGTTCAATTATTCAAAAAGATTCATTTTAAAACTAAACATACTTTACGGAAAAAAAATCGTAATTTTAATAATTAACGACCATACCTTCTCGTTAAAAGATTTTTGTTATCATTTTCCATTTTAAAAGTAAAGCATTATGTACAGTTATCATTTTCGATTTATTTAACGCGTGATTTAGATTCTTTCATGTTTTATTAGTCTATTACTGTCAAAATATTTATACCTGTTCATAAAAAAATAATCAAAAAAGCAATATTAATGAGACCCTTTTTTGGTTTTCTCCTATGGGAAATAAATTCATCGTCAAATCGAAAAAAATCTATCTCCAATTGTAAGTTCAAGCCCTGACTGCCATGTGCCGTGACACCATTTGTCTAAACTGATACAAAATATAAATGAACAACGCGTTAAAACATCAACATAAATATAAACATTAAAATTAACGTCAAGTGTGAACGTCTAGTGTAAACCTACTCCTGGTTTGTGTAGATGCCGTTCGCCTTGCCGATCACTGACTACATCCATTTACGAATTGAAAGAAGATTCGATTTTTTTTTATTTCGAGTTTGTGGCCAATATTTTGTGGCGCATTTGGAAAAGGGCAATATTTTGTGGCGTACATTGTGAATTGGTATTCGTGGCCAATATTTTGTGGCGCATTTCCGAAGAGGCCAATATTTTGTGGCGCATATTGCTGATTTCGAGTTTGTGGCCAATATTTTGTGGCGTACATTACGAATTGGAATTCGTGGCCAATATTTTGTGGCGCACTTCTTAAGACGCCATATATTTGTGGCAGATTTTCAACTGGACGTGTTGTGTGCTGAATAACCAGTGCTTCCATTTTGTGTTGAACGCCAACTTTCTGTGGCATATATCGGCCAATATTCTTGTGCCGCACCATTAACGACGCCAATTATTTGTGGCAAATTTCAACTATAATTGAAGCGTCTAGTACCAAATAACCAGTAGTAGATTGGGAACAATATTTGTGGTTACCCATAGCCCCGAAGCAAGACAAATCGACGGAGGATGGCCAAAGAAGCTGCGGAATGCGTGCAGAGGTGGACACTGATGAAATGGTACAGTGTGACGAGTGTGACGTCTGGTACCATTTTAGCTGCGCTAAGGTGGACGCCAGCACTACCGATAGTGACTGGGCTTGTGGGGGTTGCGTCGCAAAACAAAACGAGGATGGCAACCAGACCATTTTCCAACAAACAGTGACAGCAGCAACCCTAAAGATACGTACAATCAATCCTAAAAGTAGTGTTGGGCAAACTGTATCTAGTCGGTCAGTGAAATTGCAACTGATGCGACTCGACGAAGCTCCCATCTCTTCGTCATTTGTTCCAAATAGCGTGAACGTTTACGCTCGTTATTTAGTTTCGAAGGAGCTCCCTACATTTAGTGGAAGGCCAGATGAATGGCCACTCTTATCCAGCAGTTTTGAGACTTCAACTCGCCTGTGCGGTCTCTGCAATGAAGTGAATCTTTTTCGGTTCCAGCGTTCCTTAAAAGGCAAGGCATAAGAATATGTTAGCCATACCCTTACATTACCTGACCTTGTTCCCGAAATCATCTCAAGTCTGCAGATGGTATTTGGTCGCCCGGAGCACATAATCAGCAATTTGTTGATAAAAATACGCGCTGCACCACTCGTAAATATGAATAAGCTCCATTCTTTAATTAATTTCTCACTTGAGGTAAAGGGCATAGTCGCGACCATGAAAGCTTCATAGTTAACTTCGCATCTGAATAATCCTTCGTTTATTCAGGATATTATAGATAAGCTGCCAGTTCAAAAGCGTATTGACTGGGCTATATATTCGGAAAATATTCTAGACGTTAATTAAAGTTAAATAAGACTTTAAGTGATTGGCTTTTCAAGTTTAAACAGGCAGCCAGTAGAGTTATATCTCCCGCGGCTGGTACGAGTGGAGCAGATTTAGAGAAACGAAGGGTAAATCGTGTCAACCTACATGACAATAGTTCCAAAATAAATCAAAGTTCGTCGCAGAGCGTTAAATGTTACGCAGGCGAAGAAAAGCATAGCATCATCGAATGTGAACGATTTAAAGGCATGAATTATAACAGCAAATGGAACGTTATAAATGCGAAGAAGCTGTGCCGCTCTTGTCTTAAGCATCACGATGCAAGATTTTGTAGGGATCGCAAAGAATGCCAGGTTGAAGGGTGTAGGGCTAAGCATCATCCACTACTATATAAGTCAAAAGCTGCTGAGCGATCGGATTTCTCTATGGTGGCCGTGCATAATTTGCAAACGACAGGGCTGATGTAGCGCATAGTGCCCATAACTATTTTTGGAAAAAACACCTCTTTGGACGTTTATGCCTTTCTGGACGACGGATCAGGTCCTACACTAATTGAGCGAAATATTTTGGATGAAATCGGTGCTCAAGGTGACCAATCTGATTTGTGTCTCAGATGGACAGATGGCACAGTTCGTATAGAGAAGAATTCGCAACAAGTCGACCTATCAGTGGCATCGAAAGGCAAGTAACCAAACGTTATTATTAAGACTCGATTTACTAGGTCAAACCTTGAAAATGGAGGAAATAACTAATGAATATAAACATCTAAGAGGGCTTCCAGTGGACCATATTTGACGAACTGGTTCAAACCTCCGATATAGGCATGGTCTCCAAGAATATCAGCATGAACCTGCATATATGTGAATATGACGATGACATCGCCTTACAAAACCTTATGATGGCACATATGAAGATCGAAAACAAAGACCTAGAATTAACTCGATGCGAAGGACTAAAGAAGAGTACGGACATAAGTCTTCAAAGCCATATTAAACGTGAAGGTGACCGGTTCACAGCGAAACTGTTATGGAAGTCCGAAGGCATAACACTTCCGAATAATGATGATATGGCATATCGAAGACTGTGCTGCTTTGAGAAAAGACTTGAGAAAGATCCAGGTTATTGAAGCACTAGGTTGTTGAAGCACTAGGAGAAGCCGGGAGTACAGACAACTTTTGTCGAGCTGGAAAGATGGTGGAACAGGTGGCGGAGGCGGAGAAGGTTCTCGGGATGTGGTGCCATACTATTAGCGACCGCTTTGCGTTCAGCGTGAAATACACGATGGCTAGTGAATAAGTCCTACGAGGAGAAAAGTTACCGACCAAGAGGCAACTGTTGAGGCTCTTATGTCAATCTTTGACCCGTTGGGTTTTTTTAAATGTCTTTACAGTATGCATGAAAATTTTGCTGCAGGGTATTTGGCGAAGCGGTATTGGATGGGACGACGCTATACCTCAAGAATTCTCGGATGCTTGGAACAGGTGGCTCTATGCCCTTCAACGAATTGAAAAGGTTAAGTTACCTAGATGTTACTTCAGGTTGGCAACAGTGACTCGAGTAAGGTACAGTTACACGCTTTCGAAGATGCTAGTGAGGCGGCATATGCAGCAGTAGCATACTTCAGAAGAGAAGCCAGAGGAGAGACGGAAGTGGTACTGGTCTGCTCCAAGACAAAAGTGGCTCCATTGCGTCCTATCTGAATACCTCGTATGGAACTCAAAGCAGCTGTACTTGGATCTCGCCTTGGAAACATGGTAGCCAAAACACATGAACTAAGAATCCAATCGACGTATTATTGGTCTGATTCAAGAACCGTGTTGCTGTGGTTTCGAGCGGACTCAAGAGCGTATACGCAATTCGTCATGTTTCGTGTGGGAGAAATTCAAGAATCAACAGATGTGACAAGCTGGAACTATGTACCGCCTAAGCAAAACGTAGCTGACCTGGCCATGAAGTGGAATCAGCAGCCAGACTTTATTCCAAAGAGCTCATGGTTTTCCGGTGCGTCGTTTTTATTTAAATCACAAGACCACTGGACATCAAACCAACTCTCGTATACTAAGGCAACTACCGAAGCCGAACTCAGACAACATCCTAAAAGCCAACAACATATGCAGTACAAACCTATAATGAAGATCCAATGGTCGACTATCATCGGTTCTCAAAATGGGAACGGCTCTTCTCCTGCATGGCTTATGTGAAAAGACAAATCTTACATCCCAAAAGAGACTCACAGGAATATCTATCAAACATTCTAAAACCACCGTAAACCTTAACGACGTTCCTTGCCTCACCAAAGAAGAATTGAATTGGGGACACCAAAACCTCTACCGCCTTGCTCAGTCCAAAGCCTATAACTAAGATATATGTCTTTTATTAAAAAACTCTCATTGCATTTTACCGAAGTCAAGCCCTCTTTGCCGCATGTCTCCGTTTATAGACGACAAACTGATAATCCTTATGCCAGGTCGTTTAGAAAAAATGACTTTAGTAAGTAACACGAGCAAAAATCCAATCATATTGCCTAAGCCCTACTACATTACTGCGCTCATTGTCGACTGGTGTCATCGAAAGTTGAAACATGTCAATCACTAGACAGTCATTAACGAAATCTTTCAAGTTTATCATATATCAAGTCTACGTACACTTTTCCGCACGATTCGCAGTAAATGCCAACCATGCCAAATTCAAAGAGCCACTCCACAGCTTCCAGAAATGGGATCACTTCCCGAAGTACGATTATCTCCCTATACTAGACCATTCTCATATGTTGGGTTTGATTTCTTGCGCCCATTCTTTGTAACAATTGGCAGACGCACAGAGAAAAGGTATGGTGCTGTCTTCACATGGCTTACCTAACGAGCGGTCCATATTGAGCTGGCCCATAGCTTAACAATGAACTCATGCGTTATCGTCATCCGAAATTTCATTGCTCGTCGAGGGAACCCAATACAGTTCTATAGTGATAATGGAACTAGACTGAGAGCAGCCGAAAAGGAGTTAAGAGAGGCACATGATAAGATCGACGTCAACGGCATTCAAGCTGAGTTCACTACACATCATATGATGTGGGAGTTCATTCCACCAGGGAGTCCACACTTGGGAGGTGCATGGAAACGAATGGTTCGCTCAATTAAAACCGTGCTCTAACAAGTTATCACTCGTGACACAAAAATGACCGATGAAACACTGAATAACGTACTTATAGATGTCGAAAGCATAATAAACAGCCGGCCACTCACCTATCTGTCATTGGACACTGCGGACCAAGAGGCCCTCAGACCCAACAACTTTTTGCTAGATTCATCGTCTGGATGTAAGCCATCTGGTGAACTTGAAACTACCGACAAATTCGTCAAGTCGTCGTGGCGCCATTCGCAACTATTAGCTGACATGTTCTGGAAGAGATGGTTGGCAGAGGTTTTACCTATATTAACACGACGGACCAACTGGTTCGACAAAGAGAAACCAATCGAGGAAGGAGATGTTGTAGTTATTGCAGATCCTGAATTACCCAGATACTGCTGGCCAAAGGGAGTTATAGTCAGAACCGTCCTAGCAAAAGATGGAAAAGTTCGGAGCGCTATTGTTCTAATGGCAACTGGAGAGTACCACCGCCCTGCAGCAAAGATAACAGTTCTGCACGTCGGGCAAGATGGTAAGAACGGTTCTTCAGCGGGATGAGTATTTACTCTCGAGGGGGGAGTGTTAACAACGCGTTAAAACATCAACATAAATATAAACATTAAAATTAACGTCAAGTGTGAATTTCTAGTGTAAACCTACTCGTGGTTTGTGTAGATGCTGCTTGCCTTGCCGATCACTGACTACGTTCATTTACAAATTGAAAGAAGATTCGAATTTTTACATTGAAAGCAAGCAGTCGAATAGTCGAGAACTAAAATAAAATATCAAATTGAAGTAATAAAGAAAAGCGCAGGATAAACAAGGCAAGCGGCATCGACCGAGACTAAGAGTAAGTAAAAGAAATTAAACATACATACATTATATTATTAACAAATGAAATAAAGTTTTTATAGTTATCCACAAATTAGCGAATTTTGCAAGTTGTTTGGATTTCTCATAAAGCTTGGGAAAAGTAAAAAAATATAGTTGTCGGATTAACGACAAACAGGTTTCTGGCTTTTAGAAAATCTATAATTGTAGGTGTTATCGTTGTTTTTAATATTTTTTTTTCATTTTAATTCATTTTCTTAGAAAATTGCCCCTCGCCCTTACCAGGGAGAAGTAGACCGCTCCCTCATATTACTAAATAAAGGGAAAGCTCTAACGAGAGGACACTCATTGTCGCTTAATTTTTGTCCGGTTATGAGAACTGTCCGGTTAAGGGAGAGAATAAGCAATGAAATGTCTGATAAAATGAGTAGCAGAAGGAAAGGAAATGACATATGAAATAATGGAAAGCCATCACAAAAGGTGAACTATACACTTTCAAATTTACATCAACCTAGTTACCCGGGAAGTTCCCAAATAAATTTTCAGCAAAACATCGCTCTGTATGGTTATTAGAGCTTCGCGTCCGTTTGTCGGAGATTTTCTATGGATTTTCTTACGTATCAAAAATAAAATACAAAATATACTGAGAACAGTCCTTTCGTTTTTTTGGGTGTTTGATTTGTTGATAAGAAATAATCGCTCAATAAAATTATGTGTCCGCCTATGGCAGGTTTTCTATATAAAATAACCATGAAAAGGTGTGAAAAGGTGGTGAAAGTAATTTTTATGAGAAATTCAAAAAAGAAGTTTGTTGGCGAAAATGTGTCCGTTTAAGGTAATTGGCCGCTTATTGGAGCTGTCCGCAAGTAGAGCTTTCACTGTAACTGTTCTACATGAATCGATTTTTATTTTTGGCCTCTAAGTTATGGTACTCTCCCCAAATTGTTCGATAATATTTTAATGGTCGCAGGTATATAGGTATCTACCTATTTTATTTATTGGAAAAATCTAAGATATTTATTGTGAGACGTGCGTCGTGAATCTTACTTTTCAAAATATTAAAAAATAAAGCAAAAGACCACATAGGCATTTCATTCCGAACCCTGGAAATTGGCTCCGATGTTTACAATTTTTTTACTGTGGAAAATTAAATTTAGAAAAAAGTTTGCAATACAAAATTGTTGTTAAATGAATAATTTATTAAATTTCAAATACATGCCTTACCAAAGATATAAGAAAAAACATGTGCGTTTCGGGACGCCCGACAGAAGTGATAACATTAACCAATCTAAGCTAACCTATTTAATATTGAAATTGTTTAACTTAAAAAAAGCTTTTAAAGTTATTCGTTAACTTGATTAATTTCAAAAGTTATCTGTATGCGTGAGAGAAAGGAACACCAGACAGACTAGCGCCGCGCCGTAACGCTTTACGTCTACTTACCTATATACTTATGCTAGCAATTATGTAGACGGTGGCTGGGGCAATAACTTTTTGGAATATTTTTTTTTTTTAATGTTGAAATTTTTCATTAACTTTTGCATTTAGGCCCGCTTGCTGATACGAATCATAAATATTTATGTTCAACTTAAAACGCTCATTGGCTACTTTTTTCTCTGCGTAAACTGTCACATAAGTGCTTAAGTAAAACTTAAATGTTTATCAGGAAACGGGCCTTAGAATGTCAAAAAACCCAATTAAGCTATAGGTACATATAGTAAGACATTCTTATTTTTTTATACCGGCATACAGCCTCAAGCTTTACCTTAATTTTAAGACCTGTTTTAACAATTAAAACAGACGATATTAGCTCAAAACAACCACATGTTTTCTTTTTAAACAATTTTCAAGCATACCTGTTCTTCTACACTGAACATCGATGATAGGAGTAGGCAGGCAATTTTGAACGTTTTTCTTCTGTTTTGAAATAAAGATGGCAAAGCTTGTATAGCTCATGATTTGATACATTAAAACAATCGTCATATTATTATTGTCTGCTTATTAATTAAAGAAAAACCAAATGCATATATGGAACCAGTTAAATGTAAATGACTGATATGTCTAATTATCCTAATATTACAGTTTTCTTACGGTTAGTTACATTCTAGGAATCCAACATGCTTACCAA
Organism: Philhelius pedissequus; assembly: GCA_910595825.1. Taxonomy (NCBI): domain Eukaryota; kingdom Metazoa; phylum Arthropoda; class Insecta; order Diptera; family Syrphidae; genus Philhelius; species Philhelius pedissequus. Next base: position 167,090,632 of record OU343160.1, read on the forward strand.
ACATTCAAGTCATTATATTGTGTCATTCCTGTTCATTTCAGATTCTATGTCCACTACTTAAAAAGATAATATTCTTTTCTTTTCATAACGAAGCGGCTTATATATATATATATATCTATTTAAATGTGCGATTCGAACCCATGCTCTCTATCAGGAACCAGAGCTTAAATCTAGAGCCTTGGACCGCTCGGCCAACCTGAATTTTGAACAATGGCTATCAAAAACCGGTTTTGTAGTTTTTGTATAGGAAATTTGCATTCATTTAAGTAGTTAAAATTAAAAATAAAACCAGGCAATAAGAACTAAATAGTTGTAATATTGTACTCAATTAGAATTACATTAACTTTGCTTATATCAACAGGGAAATCAGATAATTTTATGACACTAGCTTTAAGAATGTGTTTACTGAAACCCAATAATGTTTCAATCGTACGATTGCTATCGAAATGTATTTCCTCTCTGTTGTAAATTTCAATCTCCATTGCATTATAATTGGCGTCCATTATAGATATGGTAGAATTGCGCATTAGTAATTTCTTAGCAATATATAATATGATGCAATATTAAAAATTTTATATGCCCCTACTGAAATTTCAATTTCATGTTCTCCTATATGAAACCAATTGTTTTGTTTATCAACATTGGGCATTTAATTATGTGTTTGAAAATCAACTAATGTACAAACGTATAATCTTGCTCCAGATTCAAGGGTTTGGTACCTCAGCTCAAATTTAGTATTATATTTCTCATTTACTCAATAGTTAATAAATTATTACTACATGTCATTCAACTTGCAAATGGCCTAGTGGCTAGAGCTTACAACTATCAATCCAGATGTACCCAGTTCAAATCCAACAAATTCATCAAGTATTTTTATTTCATAATTTAAGTCAGAGAAAGGAATGCTGAACGAAACGCGTTACGTAACGTATCCGTTTACCCACCCATCCGATGTAAAACAGAAACAAAAAACTAATAAATAAAACACATTTTTTCTCCACACTTTGACTCATCTCTCACTCTAACCCTTCCTCGATACACGTTCCACAACAAAAATAAAACGGTGATCGACATTAACATTACCTATCGTAACAAAAACAACGCACAATCTTTTATACATAATTAATTTCGCAAAAGAAGCAGAAAAACTTCCAACAGATGAGCCAACAAATATATATAAGTATGTACATACATACGTATGTATGTGACCACGAACTTCCATCTTTTGGAAGTTCGTGGTCGAATCTTTTGAACTTTTCAGTACGAATTTACTGTTTATTATCGATAGTTTTTCTTCATCTGTCTCTCTTTTGCGATAGTCTAGTCTTATCTGTTCATTTATTGCATTTTTCATTATGGACTTCAAATGCTCAAAGTGTAAAATGTTAACGTCTTAAATTGATTTGATTTACTGTGGCTTGTTTCAAAATGTTTTCCAATTAAATTGTGCTAAATTGAGTGAATTGCATAATTCCGCACTTAAATCAAATGAAAATTTTATTTGGCGATGCGATAGTTGCAAAACCATTCCCTATCTAAAATCAAAGATTTTTATTGTTCCTGTGCCGATCACAAAGCTGAATTTCAAAAGTCGTCAGTGAAAATGCAAGTCCTAGTGCATCGAAGCCACCCCGATTTACCTGCTCTAAGAGAAAAAAGTTGGCCATTAAAAATAACAACAACAAAAGTTTTCAACTAACCAAAGAGAAAAAGCTTGCGTCTTGTCCTCGATAATCATCTTCATCGCTAAACTTATATAAAACGAAAGTTACTCCCCTTTCATCTCAACTCACTAAAAGTGATGGTGTTAAAGATTTTTCTCAAACTAAGAAACCGGTATTTCTATCGAAACTCGATCCGAAAACAAAACTCAATCCAAACTCTTTTATCGAGAGTCTGACAGTTAATAAAGCTTCCTGCAGTGTTGGTGTGCGTGAGAGAAATAGTAAGGCTATTTTTTTTCTTCTGCTGATGCTCCTGCACACACTTTGTCTGATGTGTCTAACAAGTCTGATGAGAATAAATGCATTAGTTCTAGCCAACTTAATACTGAAGATGTAAATGTGATTGATGTTGCTATTGTTGATAACTATACATTGATAAGAACGATGTTGTTCTTATTGTTGATGAAGTTGCTGGTGCCAGTGAGGCTTCACATGAAAGCCATGTTATCGTTGCTGCTGTTGATGTTGTTGCTGAGACTGCTGTTCTTGTCGGTATAGATGTAGGCAAAGATCTCGTTCCTCGCCCCGCTCTCAAAAGCCATGCAGAATTGTATGATTTGTATACACATAAGCCCACACTATTAGGTGATATTAATGTAACTACACTTAGTGAAACACATTAAAATAACAAACTACATAATAATACAAATCACTCAATGGAAGGTGTTGCCGTCATTGGTAATAATTCTGATTCTGAAGCGTTAAGCACAAATTTTGGTACAAAAATTGCGTTAGTTTCATCTAGCCAGTTTTAAAACTAACTAAAACTACAACTGCGGATAGATATAACTTCATATATTTCGTCGAAGACCAATATTAATGCATTTTTTTTCGATTGTTATAAGCTGGTAAAACTTTCGGCTGACCAACAAAAATCATTGGAAGCCAAAATCAAATTTTGTAAATTTTAAAATTGGAATCCTATTAGAATTTATTAACACCATCTACAGATCTGAGTTTTAGCCAAATGGAGTTCAAACTCACTCATTTAAATATTTTTTTTTAAGAAATGCAGAGAATGGTTTAAAAAACGACAATCTACCGCCGCCACCGCCAACACTGAGGTAAAAACTGCTTTAGATTATATTAATGCTTATAATATACATGATTCGAACGGTCTTGATGATGTTGATGTTGTGCCTGTTAATATTGTTGGAGATAGTGTGAGCACTAATATTCTACATGAAGATGCTTACGATGATGCATTAATTGTTGCTGCTGATTGTGTTGTTGCTAATGATTTTGACATTCAAGTTGTTGTTAATAATGATTATGTTATTGCTTCTGTTCCTGACTGTAGTGTATTCACTGGCATACCAAGTAAGCGTCTTAAGATAATTAAAACAATTCAATTTAATCACATTTCTAATATAAGTAATATCGCAAATTATCTTGATCTAAGTTCCTTTGTAGTTAGGTGTATTAGGTGATTTCAACTTAAGTAATGTCAAATGTTTGTATTCTTATGATGATAAATGTTTGTCTTCGATTAACGTCTTAAGAGATTTTGAAATTGAAATAATAGATTGTATGCTTGCTATGAGCTTTTTACAAGTAAATGCAATTCCAAATAGAATTGGAAGAATTTTAGATTTATTCAGTTTTGTATCATTACATACTTGCTTTTAAAGCACTTTTTGGTGTCATTTAATGACTTTGAATGCCCAACAACCATGGTTCAATACACGATGAAGGTTCAAGAAGTTGTTCAATTAAAATGAAAAAGGAGACCAGCACCACTAGAGCAAAGGAATCTGATGATCGACCTTAGCAAGTCGTGAAAGAGCTATAGGGAAAGTGGTCACCCTTCGTACATGGGGCACATTCGTACAGTAAGTATAAAAGAAAAACTAAACGGCGTACACACACGTGTTTGCTTGTGAGCATAGACAAACACGCCGCCATGTTGCTCAGTGAAACTCGAGTCAGTTGTGCAACGGTGTGAGAGCTGACTACACGCAAAGTGTTTCCTAGTGCTGTGAGTAATTTTCTTTACCGAAGTCAACGATCGCATTGTAAGTAAATTTTGTATGTTTTTGGCAAAATAGTGATGACGAATTAATGTCAACAGTGTTGATTTTGTGTTTTAATTATTAATATTTCCATAGTAAACTAGAATTCATAAAAAGTTGTCATTTTTATTTTGTGCATAGCCTGGGGAACATTCGTACAGTAGTACAGGGGGCACATTCGTACGCGTACGAATGCTCCCCTTTAAATCTTACTTACGAAAATTATAATTAAAACATCAAATCGATGTTAATGAAATAAAATAAAACCCTTTAAAGTTTGTTTTACGCATTCTATTATTGATACCTACTTTTTATATAAATGTTTCATTGTAGAATCATGGTGCGGAAATATAAAAAAAGGGCACACGAACTCATGAAGTGGATGAAGAATCAATTAAGGCAGCAGTTGACGAAGTAATTCAAAGACGGTTGTCTTATAGAAAAGTCGCGTTGAAGTACAACGTAAAAACATCAACTCTACAAAGCAGAGTTATTAAATTTAGGGATGACATTAGTAAAGGTAAACAGCCTCGTACTTTTCATTTCAGTCTTCTCCTTGGAAGAAGAGGCGCGTTTAAATGAATATATAATTAATTGCTGCAAGATGCATTATGGACTCACGACGGTACAAATTCGAAAAATTGCCTATGAATACTCAAAGGCGTTGAATTTAAATTATCCACCACAATGGGATGAAAATCAAATGGCTGGCTTGGAGTGGATGCGTAAATACAGGGAAAGAAACAACAACCTTAGTTTGCGAAAGCCAGAAAATACCAGCGCTGCTCGAGCATTCGCTTTTAATAAGACTGCAGTGACAGAGTTTTATAAAAATTTGACCGAAGTCTTGCAGCGATATAATTTTACTGCCGACAGGATATTCAATTTTGACGAATCGGGTGTATCTACTGTGTTAGACACTCCCAAAGTCTTGGCTCCTAAGTCACAGAAACAAGTAGGGCAGATCGTTTCAGCCGAAAGAGGCGAACTTGTTACATTTGGTGCTATTATTTCTGCAAACGGAAATACTATACCACCGCTATTTGTATTTCCACGTGTGCACTACAAAGACCATTTTCTTGAAGGTGCACCTGAAGGAAGCATCGGGGCTGCAAATAGAAGTGGCTGGATAAACACTGATATATTTGTGTCAGTATTAAAACATATCCAAAAGTACACATTGAGCTGCAAAGATCATCCGATTTTATTATTATGCGATAATCACGAAAGCCACATCAGCTTAAGAGCTATAACCTATGCCCGAGATAATGGAATAACTTTTGTGTCTTTTCCACCACACACAAGCCATCGCTTGCAACCATTAGATGTTGCTGTTTTTGGGCCGTTTAAGTCAAAGTTGAAAATAGCGTTCAATAATTGGCATATGACAAATCCAGGGAAAACAGTCAGCATCTATAATATTCCCAAACTGGTTAAACTAGCATATTTAGAAAGTTTTACAGCGAAGAATATAACAAGTGGATTTGCTAAACCAGGTATATGGCCGTTCAATGAAATGGCCTTTAGCGATGAAGATTTTGCTCCCATTGACGTTTATGCTTCGAATATTCCACCAAACCCGGAAAGAAGTTTTGCTGTTCCTTCTATAGATATGAATGATAGAAATCCGTTTTTATCCTCGAATAATACTCGTGAGCTCACACCTACTTCCTTGCTTCAAAATCTTGAACAAATTAGAACCGAAACTTTCGAACCATCCACTTCTACAGCTCAGACGCAACCTGAACCAACTACATGCGAGACATCTTCTTCTACAGCTCAGATGCAACCTGAACTGACTTACGAACCTTCCAGCTCTAAAGCTGATACTCAACCTAGACCAGCTACTAATGTTCTCATAACACCAGAAGCTATAAGACCATATCCTAGAGTTGTACGAAACAAGCAAACTAATAAAGGAAGAAAATCAGGTAAATCTCGTATTTATACAGATACCCCTGAAAAAAATGAAGTTGAGGAAAGATTCAGACAGAAGGAAATGAAAAAAGTACAACAGGAACGAAAAGCCAGAGCTAAAAAAATTAAAAGTAGTTTGGTGGAGCTTAATTCAACTCAAAAGAAAAAAAAAGTTAAAAAAGTAGAAAGTGATGAAGATTCAGAGGAATCCGGAGGATCGCATATAAGCTTTTGGGAAAGCTCTACGTCTCCATTTGATTTTGAAACCGATGAAGATACTTATGAATTCAATACCAATACACATGTTAAGGTGACACCAGAGAATATAAAAGATAATTCTTTTGTTTTGGTCAAATTTGAAAAAACAAAATCTGTTGTCTATTACGTCGGAAAAGTTCTCAGCCATTACTCGCCAACAGAGCTAAAAGTCTCATATCTTCGAAAAAACCGGGATCATTTATGTCATTTGTTTTTCCTGATGTGGAAGACATACATAGTTTATACATCATTGACGTCGCCATTATCCTGCCTGATCCTTAACCAAGACCACATTGTACAGCTAGAACATCAAGGCTTTTTACTTTTGCAATTGATTTAAATAATTTTAATGTGCAATGACTTCCAAAGTTACAATTAAATGTTTAACTACTAAGGTACATACTTAAAGTACAAATTGTCAAAGACATTACTATTAATTAAAGATCTCATATCTATAAACTGAATTCCTAATAAATAATCTTAATTATTTTTTTTTAATGTATTTCTTATTTTATTGTTATATTTCTTTATTTATTATTTTTTTTGTAGATGAATTTAAGTTAACTATGAGTCATGTTGAATATTATTAATTAAGTTTTAAGATCATTACTTTTTTTCTTACTGTTTAATAAAAAATTATCAAGATAAAAAGTTTGTTTTAATAAGGTGTACGAGTCTTCCCCATGTTGTACGAAAGTACCCCATCTGCTGTGCGAAAGTGCCCCACCGGTGGGGTACATTCGTACAAATATCTTATCTGAGAAAAATGTCAGTAACTCTTTAACCGTTTCACATAATAGTTTCAGAGTTTTTTGTAATAAACTGCGATATATTTACTACACATTAGTGTATTAACCAGATTTTGAAGTGAATTAATTATTAATATAATAACAAAAATGTAAAAAGTGTACGAAGGGTAACCACAACATTGCAGCCAAAAATAGTTGAGAAAAAAAACTTGGTACCACACTCAAGTTGTTGTTGAGCATCCAAAGTCATTAAATGATACGAAAGAGTGCTTTAAAAGCAAGTACGTAATCATACAAAACTGAATATAATACAAATAAAAAATTACCAGTGCCAAAATCTTTCACAAAAAAATCTCCCTCTTTATACGAACAACAAAAATGTTGGCTTATAAATGAGTAAGGAGAAAATAAGGAAGAACCCGAATAAAAAACAACAAACTTGTGTGGCCAATAAAAGCGCTAATCGTTTAAATGCAATTGATAAACAGAAAAACCGGCATTAGGTTGGATCTGATCATGTTGGCTGGGTGGCGTGATGCGAAGTGCGTTGGCTACTAAGCGGCTGGTCATGGTTTAATACACGATGAAGGTACAAGAAGTTTTTCAATTAAAATGAAAAAGTAGATCAGCACCACTAGAGCAAAGGAATGTGATGATAGACCTTGACAAGTCGTGAAATAGCTATAATTCCAGCCAAAAACAATTGAGAAAAAAAACTTGGTGGTAGCACACTCAAGTTGTTGTTGGGCATTCAAAGTCATTAAATGATACGAAAAAGTGCTTTAAATGCAAGTATGTAATCAAACAAAACTGAACTCGCCGTGGCGCGATAGTTTTGTGCTCGCCTGTCAACCTCGTGGTTGCGGGTTCGATTCCTGCCGTTGTCTATGCCTTCTTATATTCCATTAAAAACCAATTCTAAAAATTGTCATAAAATAAGTTACTGCTTTGCTCATTGCATGCTGTTTAGGCATAACACTAACTACATGTTATTGAGTAAACTGGCATACCCATAAAAAAATATGACAACGAAGTAAATAAAATAATGCGAATTATAAGGGAAATAAATACATAAGCCACGGTAATTTTCTCTGCATTAGTTCAGCCGCCATCCCTGGAGATACATCTGAGACAACAACCAGCTCTAGTCTCAGAACATCGCGCCACACATCTTTCCTATCCTTCTATCTCTTCTTTCACCGGATGCCCGCGCTGTGTTAAGAAAACCATATAAAGGGTATTCATAATCCCTTGAGCGCGTGCAAAGTTATAAAAAAAAAATATCTTTAATACAAATAAAAAATGACCTTGGCTTATAAACGAGTAAGGAGAAAATAAGAAATAACCTGAATAAACAACAACAAACTTGTATGGCTAATAAAAGCGCTAATCGAAGGCACAAGAACTTTTTCAATTAAAATGAAAAAGTAGACCAGCACGACTAGAGCAAAAGAATCTGGTGATCGACCTTGGCAAGTCGTGAAAAAGCTATACTTTCAGCCAAAAATTATTGAGAAAACAAACTTGGTGGTAGCACACTCAATTTGTTGTTGGCCGTTCAATGTCATTAAATTTTAGATTTAGTTTTTACTTATGAAGACTTAAATGTAGTTGTAAATGAAGATGATTTTTTTTAACTAACAACAGTATATATCAAAAAGCTTTAGTTATCTCATTTGATATTTCTTTTTTAAATTGTTTTTCCATTTATTAATTATGATTTTATTTATGAGAATACATACTTAGCTACTGTCTTTTTTATACGACTTTTTTTTCCTTTATCTAAAGAAAGATCACAAAAACAACAAAATCAAAACAAAAACAAACAATACCAACAAGTGATGGAACACAAAAAATTCAAGAAAACAAAATATATGACAGCGAATTTGCGATACCTATACCTATTTACCATTTTTTATACCTACGAGTATAATGTGCAACCACTAAACATGCCCAAAGTGAACCAAAAAACAAGTCCTGCTATATACGATTGACTACATCACACTCAAATCACGATCCCCATAACCTTGCATCATAATATGTACCTACCTACTAGAAACAAAAATTATTTCTAAGAATTTTTTTTTATATTTTCTGTTATGGTATACGCAAGCCCACAAAACAAAGAATAAAAAACTACATAATCCAAGACACCACCAACAAAAACAAAAAACAAAAAGAAATAACTCTGAGAGAGGATGGGCGGGCGAAATTCTTTTGCAAAGAATTCTCTTCCTAACTGCGCCCGGCTGATATTGCAATGGAATTATTCGGAACTGAAAGCTTCTTTGTGTGCGTTTGTTAAGAAACTTTTTGTTAAAAAACACAAAAAAGACCTCTTTTGTGAAATTAAAATTAGGAAACCCAATCCAATTAATTGTTTGTACATTGAATCGGATTTCAAAAACAACAAGCAAAAATAAAACAAATAACTAAATATTTAATAGGCTTTTAAGCTTTCAAAAAGCGAATGCTAATTTGGTTATTTTGAATTAATATTTCAAGTGATAAAAAACTTTAAAAAAAATAAAATAAACTAATAGGACACAAGACAATGAAGTAAACTATACATTTAAACAAACAAAAATGCATAAACATAAAAACTAGTAGCCATGCCTTTGTAAAAATATGAAATATGTGAAATTTTGGGGTTTTTCCCTTACCAAAGTTTCAATTTAAAAAAAAAATTGATCGTTCTTTTGCAAATTGAAAACTCTAAACATAAGATCTATATATCTTTTTAAATCGTTAAATTAAGTTCGTACCTGAAGGAACTACCTTGGTTTTACACGCCCGAAAACGGTAAATAACCTCAGAATGAACAATTTTTTTTTGAATGAATAAAAATTAAAAAAAAAGATCAATGATAACCTCGCTCTTTATTTGTTCACTCTTGTTTAGAAATAAAAATGAAAAAGTAAAAAGTTGCGTGGTTTAGCAAAATCATACTCCCAATGAAAGTCAGTCTATGTTTACGAAAATTTAGTCGGTATTTTTATTTTCATAGCCAACAAAAAAAATCAAATAAAATTTAACAAATGTCAAATGTCATTTGCATAGGCAACCCAGCCTTAAAGATATTATATTTCATCTGTTTATTTGTTTTTTCTTATATATTTGTATCTTTACTTTGTGTAGAGCTTTTCTTTGTTAGGATATTCCCACTAGGTAAATACTAGAAATAAAATTCCCCTCCTCCACCCGACTGGTGCTGTGTAAGGATCGCCGTTGGTAACATGGATACATGCTTACACATAACTCTATTAGTACACCAATTCGCATAAGGTTGATGTAACCAGGCTTCTTTCTTTTCTTTCATCGAAGTCTGAAGCGACTGGCTACGTAACATAACAGAGTAAAAATCATTCTGCTGCCACTACAAAAACGTACAACGTTTTGCCTACGGCTATCATTCTGGTGAACGTTAGATGGCGGGTGTTTACGCCGTGCCGTGCTTTTTTACACTCTGGGTCACAGATTTCTTTTACTTAGCTGCCCTATTTTTCGCTCTGTATTTCGTTTTTAAGTTGTATTTTTGTTTTTCTTAAGATCTATGTGAAAAACAATCAAAATAGTGAATTTAAGCTACTTTAACACTGGTGAAATTCTGGTTTGCATTGTGTAATTGATTTGTTGTTTGTGCAAAGTGTTTAAAAAATTCTAATTCTTGAACATTATATCTTTAAGTGGTCTTTGATTGACATTTCGATAACTGTCAAAGTGGGTTTTCTTTGATTAGCTCTGTAATTAAATAAAACTTATGAATTAAAAACAAAAATTAAATTAAAAGTTTATGCGCAAGCAAATTCTTAAACTACCACCTTTTTGAAAGTTAGAGTAACTCATATAAATTAAATCACACAATTTAAGAAAAATTACCGGCATTAAAATAACCGCACATATGCACAAAAGACTGCGAGAAAAAACTTCGCCTGATCATTCACCTATACAAAAGCGTCATACTAAAGAAAGTTTAATTTTACTATGGCGGCAAATGGTATAGTATTGTGTATAGTAAAGTATTAAAATGATGAATGAAATTTTGGAGGAAACAATTACAAATTTCTACACGAACTTTTCACTAAAACTGATCTTCACGTGTTGTATTCAGATCTCAGCGATTTAAGATTTAAACACGAAGAAGTTTGTGCTAAAGTTGTTTACTTGGAGGAGAAAAATAGATGGCTAGATTCGCAAATAGAAAATCTGGTACAAAAAAGCACTGAAGAAATTTTGATTGTCCACATACCAATAGAGACAGACAAATATCCGGTCGAGAAAGCAGAATCTGTTTGCCTAGACTAATTGGGGAGTCAAGGAACCATTGCTGACATTGCGTCTGCGTATCGAGTAAATGGAAATGACTCACGCAACGCAATTGTAGCTGTTAAAACTAGGTCCCACAACACAGTGGGGGTCGCAGTGGCGCGATAGTTGTGTGCTCGCCTGTCAACCTCGTGGTCGCAGGTTCGATTCCTGCCGTTGCCTATGTCGTCTTATTTTCCATTAAAAATCAATTCTAAAAATGGTCATAAAATTAGTTGCGGCTTACTCATTACTTGCTGTTCAGGCATAACAACATGCGATTGAGTTAAACCAGTAAACCCATAAATATGACTAAGAAATAAATAAAATAATGCGAATTTTAAGAGACATAGATAAATCAGACATAGTAGTTTTCTTTCAATTAGTTCAGCCGCCATCCCTGGAGATAAATCTGAGACAACAACCAGCTCGCGCCACACGTCTTTCCTATCTCTCTTTCTCTTCTTTCATATGACGCCCGCGCTGTATTAAAAGCATATAAAGGGTAATCATAATCCCTTGAGCGCGTGTAGGATTATAACAAAAAAAAACAGCTTTCAGCATTCTACGTAATGCAATGAGTCTCAAAGGCACACACATAAGTATCCACAAGGATTTGTCTTGAAATGTCCGCCAAAGAAGGAGCAGGCTGGTTGCTATCATGAAAGTTCTCCGAGAGCTCAACCCAAAGATGAAAGTATTATTGGGGGATGATAAAGTGTTGGTAAACGGCAAAATGTTTTCTTAGCATGTGGCTGCAGGTCTGAAATCTGGCATGCAGGGTAGTTTGATCGATTTAACTCTTATTATTGGAGAAATACCGACATGTTTACTAAACGTAATTAAAGATTTAAAAAAGAAAGATAACAACGCAACGTCAAGTAGATCAACTGCCACATCACCACCAAATGCAATGGATCCAGCTACGGTGCAGAACCCGGATGTTCGTGCGAGTGGAAGTTCACACGGTGATGTTTGTTATTGATCCATTCCTGTCTATCAGACATCTAAGCTTTGAACTTTAAAAATCTTAAGTTATAATGTTGCAGGGCTTAAAAGCAAATTTTCATATGTAGATTTTTTCAACTATGTAAATCAATTCGATGTATTTGTATTATTTGAAACGCCTGTTTTAGAAAAAGAAGTTATAAGGCAGGCACCTTGTGGTGCGAAGGCTTAAGTTTCAAAGACTCATCTGACCTGCTGGCTTGAACGGTAGTAAATTTTAAGATCTGCCCCCATAATCCATGGTGTAAGGTGGACCGTGTCCATTGGATGGTTTGCAGTCACGGGGTATACCGACTGTATTATAACGGTACCTCTTTGAAACCATATCATGCGGACCCCATTATTTCTCTGGCTACTCATGGGGACAAAAATTGATGCCCGAACAACAAAAACAAAAAAATAATAAAAAATTCAACACTCCGCGGGATGTTACCGCAAGTGAATACGCAGATCGAATGGAGAGAGATCTCCCTGGAGACGATCTGAGGCCGGAAAATAGTAAGTGCCTGAAGACTATGGTCAAAGGAGAACATCTCCTAGACAAGAGGAAAGCATCCACTAGCAAATGGAGAATACCTCCCATGCAAGTGAATACTGTACCTCCAAGTGCCACAGAAGGCGCAAATGATGGGAAGTTACCATCGTCAAAGACCGAAATTCCACCAAAGAAGCCGCGGCACCGACGAACTCACCCGCTTCCGGAACTGGGTGCCCTGGACCACCCGTATAGGAAAGGGCTGAGTGAGCAGGAGCAAAATGGTATCGCCGGTTCCTTGCCGAGAGGATGTCCCCGCAGGAATCCAGGAATAAGGTGGATGCGAGGAAACATGCATTTACCAGTGAGACAAAAAACAGTTGTCGGTACTTGAGGAGGCCATTATTGAGGAGGTTTCACTTGGCTGGACGCACAAGCTGAAGTTCAATACCATCCACTTCAAAACCAAAGAAAAAAAATTGTGGTCGAATGTGCTGGCACAGAAACAGCAGACTGGCTTAAAGAAAGTGCACCAAAATTGAGCACTTGGAAGGGCATCGAGTTAACGTCCTGGATGGGAGACCAAATCCCCAAAATGCAGACCATCACGATATTATTGCCAAGAAGTATGGGGCAAGATGTCAAGAAATCCTTGGCACCTGTTCAAGTCCAAAATGAGGGAATGTTAAGGCCTGGAGAGTGTTGAAGAGCGAAATTGAAGGCAAAGGGCAACTGCTGGTGATACGCATCGATGCCAAGTAAACTGAGACAATTGGCAAAGCCAACCACCAGCTCGACTACAAATTCGGAAAGGTAACGGTCTCTGGCTTAAAGAAATCAGCCCAAAGCACCCCCTTTAAACCAGCAATCCCTGTCCACCCACCACCCAATTCCCTACACCATCACCAGCCATTCCATCATCTACAGCTCCGCTGTCATCACTGGTAAGTATAAGACTGGGTCAAACAGACAAAGAAATAGAGGGCATAGACCTCTCTGAGAGTAGTATGGACGAAGTACTTTCCACCTAAGAGGAGGAATAACACCTGCTAACAGATTATTGGGCACTCGCCCCAATCTGTTAAACAGATCACTGGAAGCGGGATCAGTACAAACCTAGTCCAACCAAACCTGCGGACAACTTAGGGTTAGCACTGATCCAAGAAGCCTGGATATACAAGGGTCAGGTAAGAGGTTTGACAAGTAGCGATTTTAAACTAATATGGGACACGAGAAATGACTCACCCAGAACCTGTATAAAAATAAGGAATAACATAAATTTTATATGTCTTTCAGAATTTATGACTCGGGGTTTGGTCCCGATACAAGCCCAAATATACGTCGAGCGGAAGTATCGGACAATGGTTATAGCAGCAGCCTACTTTGACGGTGACGAGGCGGTGAACATTTCACCGACCGAGGTACAAATGCAAGTGGACTACTGCAGATAGAAAAAGCTACCATTGCTGGTCGGATGTGCGCTAACGCCCACCATACAACATGGGGTAGCGCCGATATTAACCATAGGGGTGAGTACCTTTTAAATCGGTAAGGAACACTGTTGTGAAAGTGTTTGGTTCAATTTTTATATCGCTCCGGCAATTTTCTTTTAATTAAATTAGTTAAACTCACAAAAAGTACTTAAAAAACTAATAACATCCAAGGTTTATCAAAATATTTTTCAAAAAAGTGTTAATATAACAGATAACCTTAGTTATATACGTTTTTAAGCAAATCCCGAAGTTGTCTTACTTGTCACATGACTGAAAACAAAAGAAAACTAATCCAAACTTCACCAGAAGAATACCCTTATTCCAAGGCACCAATTATAAACAGAACGCAAATAGCTTATAAATCGCACCGCACCATGTCTATCTGATACCGATCTTAGAAAAATAAAAAATATTATAGAAAAATCTCTGCACACAGAGCTTGAGAAAGCAACTGCAAAGTTAGCTACAAAAGAGGATTTTGCAAAGCTGAATGCTGAAATAAATTTACTACGGACACAAAATGAGGATTTATCCATGCAGGTTCGACATTTCGAAGCTATGTGCAATGTTTTGGAAGAGGAGTTGGAGATGCAGGGCAGGGAGTTAAAAGGAAAAAACATCTTCACTATGCCGAAAGAGAATATTGATCCACAGATGAAAATACAATCTCTCAGTCATCTTTTACTTGGCGAATCGCATCGAATGCCGGAAGTAACAAGACTAACCGAAAACGAAAATATCATCAAACTGAAACTTAACACCGGCTCGAATGAAAATGTCACAAAAATGCTCCAAAACACCTCTAAGCTCAAAGGCACAGGTGTTTTTATACAACGAAACCTAACGAAACAATCACAACATAAACGTCGGATCCTTCTTGACTACAAAAAAATAATTAAAACAAAAAAAACAACAGAAGGAGTAGTAATGAAAAACAACAATTCGTTAGTAGTTTCGGATAAAACATTTTATTTAAATAATGTCAATTCACTTAAATATAAAAACGAAGATGGAGAAAACAAACTACGCAAAATGTTTGGTGAACTTAATTTCGAAACTGTCAAAGCCATATCAGCAATTAGGCGTCGCGGTGAATGGTCTAGACCAGTTGATGTAATTACACCAGGAATGCCACTTTACTCAAATTTGCCGAGTTCTAATACTTTAGTACAAAATTGAAATTGTAATGTCGTCAGCTCAGCACCATTATATTCTTTTTAAATTTTATCATATAATGTGTCAGGGCTAAATAATAAACTTTTATTTATAGATTTTTTTAACTATGTTAATGATTTTGATATAGTTTTTCTTTACGAAATACATGTTAAAATATTTAAATGGATTTAAATTTGTTTCAAATGCGGCAGTTAAAACATATACAAAAGGACGTGCAAGCGGCGGAACACTGTATTGTATAAAAACATCTGTACTAAAAATGTACACTTTTGAACAATTGGATGATGTTACTGTTGTAAAACTTTTACACAAAAATGATAAGTACATTCTTCCATTTTACATCAATTGTAATAAGTGGACAGCAAACTACGAGCGGTTTAGCAACATCATGTTACATTTGTCAAACAAAAGTGTTCTTATAATAGGTGATTTCAACGGAAGAACCAACAACTTCCAGGTAACTACAATCCACAACTCAAATAACCCTTCAATAAACCGCAACAACAGAAATTCCAAGGACAATGTATGCAATCAAAATGGTACCAACCTTCTTGAAGTCTTGCAGATGTATGACTGTATAATTTTGAACGGTTGTACTAACACAGATACTGAAGGTCACTATACATTTATAGGAGTTCAAGGCAAATCTGTTTGATTATTGCGCTGCAAATAGTAAATGGATTGAGCTTATAACAAAAATCGAAGTACAAAGTAAGAACTACTCAGACCACATGCTTATTGCTGTTGAATAGTCAGAAGAAATAACACCATTTCAAAGAAATCTTCGGCTGATTCCGAGGCTCAGATGGAAACAGGATGAATTATTGGCATACCAAAACAAGCTTGATATACATCTTCAGAGACTAAATGAGAGGACTAACTCAGCGGATGAATGTGCAAATCAATTTGTTTCTTGTATAATAAACTCTGTAACAAGATTACCTTCTAAATTTCGTAAGGCTTTTAAACAAAAATGGTTTGCAAAGAGTGTATGAAAGCTAGAAAGAAGTCCTCTGTCCTTCTAAATGCACTCCGGAACTCAAACTGTCAAAACTTGAAAAATTGGTAAAACATGGCAAATAAAAGATACAAAAATCTGTGTTTCAGGAAGAACACTGAATTCGAATACCATCTAGCCGATAAACTTGGTAAAACAAGAGATTCAAGAGAGTTTTGGAAGGTGACAAAAGAAATAATTGGACCGAATTTTAAAATAGGACCAAGAGTATCTGCTAACGAACTTTCAACTCACTTCAAAAATATTTTTAAAAAATTAAGCTGACCTTGTATTTTCTTATGCACAACATTTTTTTGTTGACAATATATTGGATAGTGAAATCACTGTAGCTGAAGTACAGCTTGTTGTCGTCAAGGCAAACGATGGAAAAGCTCCGGGAAAAGATGGGATTCCATACGAATATTTCAAGAATGCCACACCAACCTTTATATGTCAACTTACATCCTTTTTCAATGAAGTGTTTTCAAAAGAAGACATTCCTACATCATTTAAAAAGTCTGTTATATTCCCTATTCACAAAAAAGGAGACATCAACAATTATAGAGGCATATCGCTTATGAACGTCATCGCAAAATTGTTCTGTCGAGTACTTGTTAACAGATTGGAGACATGGGTGGAATATAACGATACATTGATCCAATTTCAAGCTGGCTTCGGGAAAAATTTTTCAACCATTGACAATATCTTCGTACTAACCTCCATCGTAAAAGTATTTCAAGCGAGGGACAAGCAAGTCTATGCATTTTTCGTAGACTTTAAGTCTGCTCTTGATCTTGTGAATCGAAATTCACTTTTCTACAAGCTCTCACAACTAGGCATACCTTCAAAGTCCATCCGTGTACTAAAGAAGATGTATGCAGAATCAAAAGCTGCTGTGTGGGATGGATCAACTTATTCAGAATGGTTTGAAGCAGATTCTGGTGTTAAGCAAGGATGCCTATTAAGTGCACTTCTATTCGCCCTTTTTATAAATGAAGTTGAATCTTACCTACCTGGAGGTATCCGGATTGCTGATTTGACTATAAATGTCTTTGTATATGCTAATGACTTAGTGATACTTTCTGAGACTCCAGTCAATCTCCAGCTAATGATTAATCGTTTTGCGGATTATTGCAGGAAATGGGGACTTACCATTAACGCAGATAAATCAAAAGTAATGGTATTCTCAAGATCTGCCCGGTATCAATCAACATATAATTGGTACTACAATGGAAATCTTTTAAAGGTAGTTTCTGAGTATAAGTACCTTGGAGTAATTCTTAATAAAACTATAGATTTCAACAATCATATAACCATCAAAGCTAAAACTACACAAAGTCTGTTAAATCTATCTTTGAGAATTATCTTTTCGAATCAACGAATAGTACTTTCAGCGAAATACAGGATATTTGATGCTGCTGTTAGGAGTTCACTTTGCTCTGCTGCCCAAGTATGGGGAATTAACGAATACGAGTCGATAGAAAAATTTCACAGATGCTTTTTGAAGAAACTTTTTAATTGACCTTTAAACACACCGTACTATGCTTTATATCTGGAAACAGGGCTACCCAAAATTTTAACTGGCACTTTGAAATCACAGGCAGACTACATTATCAAGGTGTTGTCTAATCGCAATGACCGACTGACTAAAACGAGGACTGGTGGGTGTCAAAATGGAAACATCTGGGAAACAATTGTGGTGAAGTAGTATCGTTATATTCACAAAATTTGAGTCATGTAAAAGAACAGCTTTACAAGATAATATAAGCGCACGAAAACTCTGAACGCGATGAGTTTATAATACAAGCTCGAGAATCAGATAACAGACTACTCTACTCACAACTGGAACTTAACCTTATGCAATCAAACTACTTTAATGGTTCACCTAATTATAGGGAAATATCTTTAATATTTAAAACAAGATGTGAAGTTCTTAGGCTAAACGGATCTCCTTACAACAACAGTCTTAACCAATTTGGCACTTTATGTAATTTGAAAGCCAAAGAGGACTGTTTTCACGTCATAGGTATGAGCCCCATTTTTGCTTCCCACAGAAAAACATTCGTTGGAAAGGAAACTATGACGCTCCACGAAACTATTTCAGTGCTAAATGATTCCGACTGGAAAAGACTCTATTCTTTTTTGAAAGTTAATTATAAATATAGGATGTAACTTCTTACCGAATTTGTTTAAATATTTATTAAAAAAAGAAAAAAATTAGTATTAATGTATGTACTTAATTTGCTAGCCGAGCTGACGGCAATGCCATAGCTATAAAATTAATCAAAAATTATAAACATTATATCAAAAACGAAAACGAAACAATAAACAAATTCCTTACTTACTTATTTAATGAAGGGAATACACCTACTTTTGTTACTAGAACAAGAAATGTTAGGCATAACTTTCGGAACTCCGAACCTAGGCTGTCTAATAAGGGATTGGAGAGTATCCAATGAAACCTCATTGTCTTATCGTAGAATAATAGTGTTTAACTTGGAAGGCCATCGCAGAGAGTATACTTCTATAAGGAATCCCAAGAAAACAAACTTGGACATAAACAAAAATGTTCTTAAATCAAATCTAGGGAAAATAGGCCCGGTAAGCACGACACATAGTTCCCTTGAATTAGAATTTATAGTTTTTTTCACACTATCAGAATTGGTCGAAGAGAGCTTATAGCAAGCCCGTCTTGCGATCAATGGTTTACCAATACAGAAAACTATGTTATACCGCAGGCTCATCATTTAGTACAGTGTTAGTTGTTAGTAGGCAAACTCTATTACAAATAACACTTACACAAGTACAAAATGAAAATCTAAACAAATAATATTACGTCAATACAATATCAAAGAAACAACATTTAGGGGCGTGGAACACTGGTTTTGAATAGATTTTTTAGTTAAATTTTACAAAAATCAAAAATGTTTAAATTTAAATTTAAAAGTTTACCCATACGTTTCAAGGGCTCATGCATCCCATAGTTGGTCCTATGTGTTGGGACTTTAATCACGTCGAGGTCACGGCGATTATAACCTCCTTGACAAATAACACTTACACAAGTACAAAATGAAAATCTAAACAAATAATATTACGTCAATACAAAACAAGAACACAATATCAAAGAAATAACATTTAGGAGCGTGGAACACTGGGTTTGATCAGATTTTTTAGTTAAATTCTACAAAAATCAAAAATGTTTGAATTTCAATTTAAAAGTTTACCCATACGTTCCAAGGGCTCATGCATCCCATAGTTGGTCCTATGTGTTGGGACTTTAATCTCGTCGAGGTCACGGCGATTATAACCTCCTCCCCGATAATTAAAAAAAATTGAACATAGTAGGTCTGGTGTATCTGAGACGCCAGTTATTATTTGGTGGAAGAATATCAAATCATTGTTAGTTCTTCTCTTTGCAAATGTTATAGATAAACATTGGTCATAAGGGAGGTCATTAGAAGGATCAATCCACTGTAGCCCCAATGCGAAACGAGTAAAGTTCCTTTGAACAGATTCTGGTCTCTCAATATAAATATCGTAAAGAGTAGTCCAAACCCGCCAATTTCAAGATGGGGACGAACCAAATTGTTACATAAGGCACGAGTAGAATTGGGATCAATAAATTCTTTGGACCAAAGCTTGATAAGCCCTAACATTGAATTGGCTTTGTTAACGATTATATTAATATGAACAGAAAAGTCTAAATTGGACGTAAAAAGAACTCGAATGTCTCTTACAGTTAAAAGGCGAGTTAAAATGTGCCGTGAGGAAATATAGTCATGAGAAGAAGGAGAACGTTTTTTCGAAAATTTCATTTTTTTATATTTAGTCGGGTTAAGATTCAAACTGTTCTTTTCACACCACAAGGCAAAGTGGTTAATATCCTCTTGATATAGAGTTTGATCCTTTGAAGATGATATATTTCTATAAATCTTCTCTGCAAAGATAACAATTTCGCTATTACGTACACAAAGAGGAGCATCATTTATTGCCAACGTAAAGAGTTGTGGTTCCAAATGGCTACCCCGCGGAACTCCTGATTTCGCAATAAAGGCCCTTGTATAAAAATTTATGAATTTGACTTGATATAACATATGTATCTTCAAAATACGAGGATATCCACTTGATGAAAGATAGAGGAAACCCGTATGAATTAAGTTTAAACTTCATAATCTCATGAGACAATTGATCAAAAGCTTTCGAGAAGTCACACAATCAACTTCTTGACCACTTTCTAGGGAGTTTAAACATTTATTCAAAAAGACAACTAAATTAGTAACAGTAGAACGTTTCTGCATAAAACCATGTTGTTGGTTGCAAATAATATTTTTACATATAAATGTCAAACTATCACATACAACTTGTTCGAACAGCTTTGGAATGCAAGAAAGTTTAGAAATTGGTCTATAGTTGTTAATATTGGTTTTGACTGCCTTTTTAAATACTGGTGTCATAAATGCATTCTTCCAAACTGAAGCAAATGTATTTACTTTCAAAGATAGTTCAAGAAATATCCTTCTATTAGGGGATTTTAATCTTCCTCACATTGAATGGGTTCCCTCTGATGACGAATCCTATTTGGAAGCTTCCACAAGTTCATGCCAACAGGAGCTCAAAATGTTGGATAATATTATCTCTACAAATTTACATCAAGTTAGCTATATACAAAATTTTAAAAATAGACAACTTGAACTCGTTTTTTCATCTAGCGCCGTTAGTACAGTAGTGGTAGAATCTACCTCTGTTTTATCTAACATAGATCGTTATCATCCGACTCTTGATATTTTTCTTGACTTGGTTGGTCACTTACAAGAAACTAGTGATCATGACTGCTCCCATACTTTTAACTTTCTTAAAGGTGATTTTCAACAGCTCTTGAATAGTTTAATAAATTACGGTATAGAACATTTACCGATTTCTAATGATATTGACTGAACTATTTGAAGGTTCTATTCTATTTTGAAGAGTTCAAAAAACCCTCTACCGCACTCTATAACAAATATCTGGAAACCAGGGGGAGTTCTTCGAATTTAGACCCGAAAAACTATAGATCTACAGAAACCACCCTATACGTGCTCACTAACACCTTACAAAAAGCTTCAGATTCAAAGGAAACGACATTAGCTGCCTTCCTAGATATAGAAGGTGCTTTTAACAACACCTCCCATGATGCAGTCAACAAAGCTCTTGTTAGAAATAGTGTGTACCCACCACCATAACCAGATGGATTAGAGACATGTTAGTCATCACAACAGCAGAGGCAACAGCAGGAACTATGGTTCAGAGCATAAGCACTACAAGAGGATCTCCTCAGGGTGGGTTATTATCACCCTTGTTGTGGAGTTTCGTAGTCGACGAACTGCTAGAAAATCTGAAATCCCATGGTATACACTGTATTGGTTTTGCCGATGGTATATTTATTACATCCCTAGGGAAATTTGAAGAAACTTTATGTGATATAATCCAACGAGGATTAACAATCATAAGGAAATGGTGTCTTTCTGTAGGACTAAATATCAACCCTATAAAAACGACGATTCGCCCATTTACCAAGAAAAGACTTCTACCACACCTGAAACCTATCCGGATAGCTGGCGAAGTAATAGAAACTAAGAGGGAGGTAAAATACCTAGGTATCACACTAGATAGTAAACTCCTCTGGAACAAACATATAGAATCAACCGTCGAAAGTCCTTAGATGGATGTACATCATGATGGTAAGACCCATCATTACCCAAAGATTGTTGTCAAGAGTGGCAATGTAACTTCTACCGCAATTTTTAATATTAATAATGGTCTTCAGCAGGGAGCGGTTAACTCGCCGATTCTATTCAGCATTTACACCAGCGATCTGATAGGTAGTCTAACTCAGGCAATTGCGTACGCCGACGATCTAATTGCGTACAGAACAGCTAATACAGTTGAGGTCATCAAAAGTCTCTTGCAGAGTGACTTCGACAAGATTCAGCGATATTGTGATGACTGGAAGTTGAAAATCAACTTCCAGAAATCAGAAACTATTTTGTTTAGGACTCTGTTGTCTAGCGCCTCAAGGGATACGAGAAAGAACTGGCGCAAGCTGGTGATCGTAGGGCCACATGGACATCAACTGGCGAGTAAAAGTGTAGTAAAGTACCTTGGCATCTGGTTAGATCAGTACCTGTATTTCGGCAGACATATAGGTGCTGCTTTGGCCAGGGCTAGGGGAGCCTTTGCCTTGACAAAACGACTGTTTTATAGCAGCCGTCTTGACAGCAGGGTGAAGGTGATTTGCTACATGGCCCTAATCAGGCCGATGATTTCCTACGGATGCCCGGTGTGGTTCAACGTTGCCCCATCTCAAATGGAAAAGATTCGGGTGTTTGAGAGGCAAGGTCTTAGACGTTGCCTTGGATTACACAGAACACCAGAGTCGGAGTACACAAGATATTATTCCAACCAGGTTCTATACAACGGAGCCAACATAAGCAGAATAGATAATTTTTTGTTCAAGCTGATTCGGGGTCACGTTGCAAGAGCGATGTCCTCAACTAACAGCTTAATTTTTGGGGCTTATTACCCCAATAACGAATATTTTGAGAGTGCGCGGTTAAGTGGTTACATCCCTCCCGGGGCATTCCTCTATTTAGACAGTCGAGGGCTGATACAGGATGGAGGGGCGGTTCCGGTCATCTACCACGTCAGCCGGAAAACTGTGGATAGGCGACTCCTGTATGGTCGAGACGTCATCGCTCAAGGTGGAGAAGAGCGCCTTCGGTTCAGTAGGACTGTGTCCGATCGGAACCGGAGGGATAGGGCAAACAGGAGAACCAGTTCTGGTGGCTCTCTGAACAACATCGTGATATTTAAAGTCGATGAAGATGGTATATCTTGGCCGACTTACATAGATTTAGGCAATTAGGTATAGGGAACAGTCGGGGTGGCACCAAAAAAAACTCAAAATATGTATGTATGCGGGGCATACGTGCATGTATCTGCGTGTCTGTACATGTATGTGCGTACGTATATGTATGTGCGTACGTATATGTATGTGCGTATGTACATGTATGGGTGTATAAAAAATAAACGAAAAAAAAAATTTTAAAAACGAAAAAAATGCTGCTGTGGCTGTTCTAGTTTTTAAGTAGTCTTAAGTATTATTAGGTATTTTAAGTAGTTTAAGTTATTTTTAATAATATTTTTAATCTATATTTAGGTTAAGTTTATAAGAAAAAAA
Organism: Philhelius pedissequus; assembly: GCA_910595825.1. Classification (NCBI taxonomy): domain Eukaryota; kingdom Metazoa; phylum Arthropoda; class Insecta; order Diptera; family Syrphidae; genus Philhelius; species Philhelius pedissequus. Next base: position 167,113,962 of record OU343160.1, read on the forward strand.
AAAAAAAAATGATAAGTTACCAAGTTTTTTTGTGAAAGTTTCCTTGGAAAAATAAAATAAAATAATTAGATTTAATTAAAATAGTTTTTAGGTCGAAAGACATTAGTTCTAAGAGTTATTGTTTAGTTTAGAATGCCCTTAAAGGGCCAGTAAATTAGTGTAAATTAGTTGTAAGTTATTGATAAGTAGGCTAGTTTTAAACATTTTTGTCTAGCTTTAAGATAGTTATAAGTGAATATGAAATAAAAATGAATTTACAAAAAAAAAACCCCCATCATTACCTATGGTGCGGCCGCATGGCACAAATGAACCGAAGTATTAACAACTATAAAATCATTAGATAAAATACAAAGGTAAGCATGCTTAGCCATAACTGAAGCAATGAGCATCAGCCATGGAGGTTATACTTCAGCCTCCTCTACACGAGGTTATTGGAAGTGCTGCAAAGGGAGCCATTATGAGATTTGCCAAAGAGGGAACTGGGACTGGCATATGTATAGGTCTCAGGGTAAGAGACAACATTCAGAAGTCTTCAGTAACAGACCTTATTGACATTCCAAGAGATGGTATGATTAAAAAATATAACTTCACACGAAGTAAAGTAAGAGTGGGTAGGGGAAACTGTTAACTACATTCTGAAAGCAAGCACCATCAAGTGGTACACTGATGGATCGAGCACGTTGGAAGGTACTGGTGCAGGAATCTTTGTGCCAAACTACTAGTATTTTCCAAGCTGAAGTACAAGCTATAGGAAAATGTGCAGATCGTAACGTCGAAAGAAATTACAATAAACAAAATATAGCCAACATGTCAGATAGCCAAGCCGCATTCAAAGCTTTGAGCTCCTACTCTATCAGTTCGAAACTGGTATGGGAATGTGTAGGCAGGTTAAATGAACTCGGCAAGAATATTAATATCACACATCATTGGTTATCTAGCCACGTAGGTGTCCAGACAATGAGTAGGCAGACTACTTAGCAAAAACGGGTGCGTCGACTCAATTAGGAGCTAGTTATAGCTTTCATTGAAACTCATAATTGAAAACTTTGACTATCAATACTGAGGCACTTAAACAAATAAAACTGATGTCGTTTTGGTACCAAAATTAAGGTAACAAGATATATAATGTTTTTTGTCAAAAAACTATTTTATTAGCTCTACCACTTTCTTTTAAATTCACTTTTGATTTATCAATGATCATTGAATGGTCATTGAAAACGCTTTCCATCATTGAAAAATCAAAAGTGAATTCACTAGCAAGTGGTAGACCAAATAAAATATTTTTTGACAAAAATATTATATATTTTGACATCGTAAATCGAATCACAAAGGAAATCAAAGACCTTCGTACTAACTTCCTCCAACGACTCAATACCATAGAGGACAGCCTATCTGCTTATATCAACGAAGCAAACACTAATATGGCAGCTCTTAAAGATCGAGTAATGAAAATAGAAATACGCCTAGAATCTGTCACGATCGTAAATGATGAAGTAGCAGACTTACAAAGGAGATGTGACGTACAAGAACGCAAAGAAATATCCACGGCATCCCTGAACTTCAAAATGAATACATCTCATCGTTCTTCAACAGTATATGTAAAGCCATTGAAGAGAAATTACAACTCTCTGCACAATTCTCCCATCATTCTTAAATCTGTCACTCCGAATGAAAGTAACATGGTTTTAATATGCATTGCTAATTTTCATAAAAACAAACAAAGGCAAATTATTTTTGGAAGACATAGGTGTTAATGTGCACGTCAAAAACAATGCCAATAACAACAACAATATTTATCTGCATGCGAGCATGGCACCCATGGTTTATTATTCAGCGTGATCACACGGTCCGGCATAATATATGTTAAGAGGAGTGCAGGCTCAGAGAGATTACTGATGAACATTAATGGAATTATGAATGCACTTGCCGCGACGACGACGACTGTTAATGATGAAGTCCACCACCAAGTTGAAGGTTAAGCGAATCAGAACATCATTAGTTATAAGGGGTTTTCCAATCAGAGGTGTTATTTTGAATAGCCCGCTATTTCGGTAGCTGTCACTTTTGAAGCTGTCATTTTTTGACATTTGACAAGTAGAAACTACGCTATTAATAAAAATGGAACGATACACGCTTCAACAACGCAGTTCTTTTTTTTTGAATATCACAAAAACGCCTCTTATTGGAAAACCCAAGGGTTTTACAATAAGCGGTGTTATTTTGAATAGCCCGCTATTTCGGTAGCTGTCACTTTTGAAACTGTCATTTTTTGACATTTGACAAGTAGAAACTACGCTATTAATAAAAATGGAACGACACACGCTTCAACAACGCATTTCTTTTTTTTGAATATCACAATAACACCTCTTATTGGAAAACCCAAGGGTTTTCCAGGGGTTTTACAATAAGCGGTGTTATTTTGAATAGCCCGCTATTTCGGTAGCTGTCACTTTTGAAGCTGTCATTTTTTGACATTTGACAAGTAGAAACTACGCTATTAATAAAAATGGAACGATACACGCTTCAACAACGCATTTCTTTTTTTTGAATATCACAATAACACCTCTTATTGGAAAACCCATATATAATTTTCTCTCTTAAACTCTATTTCCCTGTTTTTTTAATATATTCTACACGTTCTCAAAGGATTATACTAACCTTTAAATGTTTCAACACAGCGCGGACGTGGGGGTGAGGTTAAGGAAGAGAAAGAATGATAGGAAAGATGTGTGGCGCGATGTTCTGAGACTGTAGGTGGTTGTTGTTTCAGATTTTATGTCCAGGGATGGCGGCTGGACTAATGCGGAGAAATGTCCGTATCTTATTTATCTTTGTCCCTTTTAATTCGCATTCATTTTTTTTTCTGTTTTGTCATATTTTTATCGGCATGCTAGTTTTAATCAATAACATGTTGTTAGCTCTATGCCTAAACAGCATGTTATAAATAAACCAGCAACTTATTGTATGACATTTATTTTTAGAATTGGTTTTTAATGGAAAATAAGAGGACATAGACTACGGCGGGGATCGAACCTGTGACCATTAGGTTGACAGGCGAACACACAACTATAGCGCCACGGCCACCCCTTTTCCTTTTTTACCAACTACATTATTTTTTATATTAAATACAAATTCAGTTATTACTCTGGATTGTATATTTTATATCTCTTTTACCTTACTTTTCGTTTCCTCTTTACTCGTATCTTAAAATAATTTCTCTTTTATACATTTAACGATATTTTTTTATTTTTGTAAGAGTTGTTGCTCTGTATAGGTATGTACGATTGATTATATGTATGTTACATTTGTGTCGTTGAAATCTTACCTGCAAAGAGTCGAGTGAATGTGATCTGAGTTTCAGAGATAACAGTGGGGATGTTTTATTAAAAATTGTGCTTAATGTTTTTTGCAATCCATCTATGGGCCTAAAAGTTGTCCACATTAATGCACAGAGTTTGTTCCCTAAAATCGATGATTTTCGATTTTTGTTTGACAAATCGAATATTGATGCAATTTGCATCTCAGAAACATAGTTTTCTAATGACATTGAAGATGTTTCTTATAAGTTAAATGGTTACAGAATTTTTCGGTCCGATAGATGTAGTCGTGGTGGTGGAGTTACGATTTACGTTAAGGAAGGGTTAGCTTGTAGAAAGGTGTGTTGCTCTCCAGCGGAGTCTACCTATGAATATTTATTTGTAGACATAATTGGTATTGAGAGTCGTCTTCTTCTGGGGGTTATCTACAGACCTAACAGGCATGTTGTTCTGGAGCCTTTTTAAAGTATTATTGAAAAAATAACTACAAAATCACCAAATTTAATAATCTGTGGTGACTTAAGCAATAATATCCTAGATGATGGTAGTTTTAGTGAACAAATGAGTTCCTTTGACCTACAACTAGTAAACTCCACGGTACCTACATATTTCAGCAAAACTTCAAATACTCTTCTGGATATCTTTCCAGTTAATAGCAGATATCAAATTTTATTCTACGACCAACTTAACGCTCCTACTTTTTCACGGCATGACCTCATTTTTCTCACTTTTGATTCTAAGACGGTACGAATACCGAACAATCATTTGTTCTATAAACGAGACTTTCAAAACATTAATTGGTCTTCTTTAGAAGAGGACATTCGTTCCATATCGTGGGAAAATATTTTTTTTAATGCTGACACCGAACGACCAAGTTGAGTTCTTAAATAAAAACATTTTAAAACTACACAGCGCCCATGTCCCATTAAAAGAAAATAAAAGACTTACAACTTCGCAACCCTGGTTTACAAACACGATTCAAAATCTCATTCATCAACGTGATCAAGCTTATAGGCGGTGGATCTGTTCTAGGGTAATAGAACTTCATGCAGCTTATAAAGTACTGCATAACAGATTTATCCAAGAGATAAGGACATGAAAAACCCAATATTATTCAAATTGCCCTCACACTAAAATGAATGGTGGGAAACTGTGGAACAATCTACGTGAAATTGGACTTGGTAAACAAGGACCTCACTTTCAACTTAACATTGATAGTGATGAACTCAATCGAAAATTCTTAATACCTCTAAGCACCCCACTATCGATTGGTAGAGAGTTTCCCACTGCAAATTTTTCATTTTCACAATTCGGCTTCTCTGGTATTATTGAACTTGACGTTTTAGAAAGCGTTCTTTCAGTAAAATCGAGTGCAGTTGGAGTTGACGAGATTGATCTAATATTTCTTAAAGCCATAATTACTTTTTTGTTGCCAATTGAACACACATTCTTAACACTGTTCTCACAACCGGTATTTGTCGAAGTCAATGGAAGTTGGCCAGGATTATACCCATTCCTAAAAATACAGCATGCGTTTAATTTAGACCGATATCAATTCTGCCCTTTCTTTCTAAAGCTTGCGAAAGAATAATGCAAAAACAATTAAACGAATACGTTATGAAAAACAAATTGTTAGTTGATATTCAGTCTGGAATTCGACCTAAACATAGCTGTACTACTGCACTATTGAAAGTGATTGAGAATATCGGGAGAGGTCTTGATAAGGATGATGTTACTTTTTTGGTTCTCTTGGACTTTTCGAAAGCCTTCGGCATGGTCAACCATTCTCTGCTCCTAAAAAAATGCAACTCTCCTTCAATTTCACGTCTACCGCATCCAAGCTAATTGCTTCTTATTTAAGTGGCAGAATGCAAGCCGTGCATGTAGATAATAATTTTTCAGGCTTCCATGGGGGTTTCCCAAGGATCATTCTTGGCTCCACTCCTTTTCTCATTATATATCAATAAAATTCCTTCTATCGTCCTCTAAACATCTAGACACTTTTACGCCAATGATATCTAAATTTACAAAAATTGCCCCCTAGGACTAATAGAGAATTGTGTATTCACAATTAATGAGGAGCTTAGTGTAATCTCTGACTAGTCAATCAGTAACGGCTTAAACCTCAATGCTAATAGATGCAAATGTTTCAAAAAAAAAATCGATTTAACATATTTTCCTTCAATTGTATTAAATAGCACTGTACCAGAATTTGTAAGCACTGCTAAGAACTTAGGGACTGTCTTTAACAGAAGTCCTACCTGGAACAATCATATCTATTCCATTGTCGACAATGCATATGGCGTGCTCCATACGCTATGGACTGACTTGCCATCATTTTATACCACTAAATACACAAATTATGCTTGCTAAAACTCTAATTAAACCGATTCTTTCGCATGGCTGTGAAATTTTACTAAATTGTGATTCAATAGCAGTACTCGGTACATTGGACTTAGGAAATATGATCATGTTCCTCATTTGAGTATGAAGCTTCTTAATATGTCATTTGAAGACTTCTTAAAATTTCGCACCCTAAAAATGATTCATAATATAATATTATCACACGAACCACATTATCTCTATGAAATTCTTCACTTCGCGAAATCAGACCGTGTAATTTTTTAACATTTCCCCGATTGAATTGCCTGAACTCACATCCCGCCTACCTGAGGAAAAATTGTGTAACACGAAATATTTTCACAACTAACTATCCATCCTCCTACACAACCAAAGCAACTAACTTCAGTTAAGATCCCTATTTCTTTTCCTACTTTCGTATCCTCTAACCGTTTTCAGTTTCTCTTTCTTCTTTCTGCCACCCTATGCCATCTATACATACTCGTAATATCTACTATTTTTCTAAGATTTGTACTTTTAATAAATTATTATTTTATTATTATATCCTACAAGCTATCACTATTTTATAAGAATTATCTTACTGTGTTAGCCAATATACATAATAAATGAAATGAAAATGAAAAATGAAAATTAAATATCTTATTACATTATTATTAAATGAAGATTTTGGTACCCAAACGACATCAGTTTTAATGAAAGCTATAACTAGCGCCTTAGTGGGGCCTGAACTATACTGCGGAATAGGAGAAAATGTGATTAGAAATAAAATCAAAAAAGAATAGGACGTCATAAGATCCAACAATTGGAAAAAATTCACCAAACAACGTTTCACAGACGGTATAACCTTAAGCAGAAACGACATGAGAATATAAACGGGTATCCTTACAGGACACGGCAAATTAAAAAGACATCTAAACATCCTTAGCCTAGTAATGAGTGCAACATGAAGGTTCTGTGATATAAAAGAAGAAACGCCGGACCATATACCATATTCTGGGAAATTGTGATGTGCTCCACCAAAAGAAAAAACATCTGGGACCATACCAAGTGGAAGAGAGCGATTTACCATCTCTAAGAATACTCCAAATGCTCAAATTCATGAGGGAAATACATTTGGAGAAAGAGCTAAAAATAAGCTATCCTTATCCAGCTCTAGGCGGAGCACAATAGATCTCAAATTCGCAGTGCAACAACCCCATAATAATATTCATTCATTCAACTATAAATTAGAGCTTACACCAGCGGAAACAAATCATTTATTTGGAGAAGGGGGGAGCTCGCCACCGACCGCGAGCTTTTAGGCTGTCGTAAATATTTAGACGGTTTACAGATTAAACTTTAAAAAATTGAAAACAGCCTTTCTGGAACTCAAAATAAAAGAAATCAATCATCACATTGTACCAGTCCATTTAAATTGTCACTGGCAACTAGATTATGAAAAACTTCGGGTTGCGTTCAATAATTTATCGTTAATAAACCAAATACTAGTTGGTGATTTTAACATAAAGATCGGTTTATCTTATCGCAAAACAACTTTACAGTTGGGTGTTTGAAGGTGAGTGTGGGATTCTCTTGATGAATTGACTTTCATACGAGGTTCAGCGCGTTCAGTCATCGACTACTGTTTCTTGTCCAGTAACTGGTTGGGAATGTTCAGTGAGTTCTGAGTAGGTATGAAAAAATTCTTAGACCACATTCCCTAGGATGTAGCGTTTAAAATATCAAAAAGTCAAGAAGCTGAAATTACTTGCCAGCTGGAACGGATTTCAAAAATTAAATGGAGGGATAACCATCGTAAAATATTTCAACGAAATCTAATTAGAGAGATTGAACGTTTAAATATTACGGGTAGATTTGCAGTAAGTCCAAATGTTGATAAACTAGAAGAATTGGTAAAACATTCTGCCCCAAATGAAAATAATCTAAAAAGTTTCGGCAAAGAATTTAAACAGAAGTTGTTTGATAAAGAATGCAGAAAAGCTAGAGACATTTCATTTGCATTCCTACGGATGTTTCGGAAAACCAATAATAGTATATCACAACCAACTATGCAACGGCCAACAAGAACTATGAAAGCTTATGTGCTGCCAAGAAGAAAATTTATGATCAAAAAAACATAGATTATATAAATACAGCCAGACCACCAGCAGATTTTTGGAACGCAGTGAAAGTGGTAACAGGAAGAAGAAATAGCTTAACGGAGGGTATTTCTGTAGACCAACTAAAAGTTCACTTCATTCAACTTCTCAACGCAGAACAATATTCATCAATAATCCTTTACGCATCGCCTCTGATACTGGATGAGCAGTTATATTCGCCAATGGCCTTACTAGAAATAGAAGATGTCTTTTATAACTCTAAGCTCAATAAAGCAACAGAGTTTTTGATACGACTGAAGTTTCTGTGTCATTTCACAATCAATAATAAAGAGTTATCCATTTTGCGGTTTCAAAAGTATACGGCTGGAACTCGACATCTGTCAAACTAAGTTGTTAAACCAATTTTTTTTCCAGTTGAAAGTCTGACATTTACGAAAATGGATCGCTAAACTATCGCACAACGCATAAAATTGTTAAAACCTACTACAAAAATGGTACAGCCACATATCGTGCTTTATGAGGAGATTATGGTTTACATAATCATCCAACTACGCAGTAATTGGCAAAATTGTGAAGAAATTTGAAGATACTGGATTGATTACCGATATTGTAAGGCCTGTGCATCATCGTTTCGCTCGTACCACTGAAAATAACACTGCTGTAAGTGAAAGCGTTGCCGAAGACCGGAATGTGTCGATTCCTGGTCGTTCTCAGGAATTAGGACTGTCTTACGGCACTTTATGGCGTATTTTGCATTTGGATCTACACCTACATCCATATAAAATGCAGCTCACACAACAACTGAAGCTAAGTGACGATTCACAGCATCGTAGATACGTCGAATGGGTGCTTGAACAACAGGCGCTGGACGGCGATTTTTCGAACAAAATTTTCTTCAGCGACGAAGCATATTTCTCGCTCGGTGGGTATGTTAGTACACAAAATTGTATTCTTCAATAGCAGGCAAAAAAAGTCGGTTATCATATGACCATAACGTTTCGAATTGACGGTGACAGTCGTTCCATCGTCGTTTTCGAAAGAGTAAGGTCCAATCACTCTTCCGGACCAAAGAGCGCCCCAACCAGTGATTTTTTGTGGATGTTATGGCCTCTCTTCAATTACCTGAGGATTCTCAGAACCCTAAATACGACAATTTTGTGTATTAACATACCTACCGAGTGAGGAATGTGCTTCGTCGCTGAAGAAAATTTTGTTCGAAAAATAGCCGTCCACCGCCTGTTGTTCAGCACATATTCGACGTATCTACGACGCTGTGACTGGTCAGCTGGCTTCAGTTGTTATGTGAGCTGCACTGTATATGGATGTAGGTGTAGATCCAAATTCACAATACGCCATAATGTACCGTAAGACAAACCTAATTCCTGAGAACGACGAGGAATCGACTCATTCGGGTCTTCGGCAACGCTTTCACTTACAGCAGCGTTATTTTGAGTGATACGAGCGAAACGATGATATAGGCCTTACAATATCTGTAACCAATCCAGTCTCTTCAAATTTCTTCACAATTTTGCCAATTGCTTGCGTAGTTGGACGATTATATAAACAATAATCTCCTCTTAAATCACGATATGTGGCTGTTACAGAATCACCATTTTTGTAGTAGGTTTTTTGTGTGCGATAGTTAAGCGATCCATTTTCGTAAATGTTAGACTTTCAACTGAAAAAAAAATTGGCTTAACAACTTAGTTTGATAGATGTCGAATTCCTGCCCTATACTTTTGAAACCGCAACATGAATAACCCTTTATATACAAGAAAGATATTGCACACACCTCAAAGCAAAAAATATTTCATGCAACAGCAACTGCCATAATGCTCTATGGTGCAAAATTTGAGGATTTAGATTTTTTGAAGCAGTAGAAAAGTTTCTCCGCTATTTCATCAGGAGATTTTATAGATTGCCCAGTAGTTCTTAAGCATCTACTGCCGACAGGAGGAGGGTGTGTACAAGAGTGGAAAAAGCTGGCAGAAGAGTGTGGATACACTTTACTGATTACAACTGATGACCAACAGGAAACTGTTAAATCGAAATTTGAATTGCTGAAAACTTCATGAAAGAAGCGCAGAATTCGTTGTACAGATCATACTTTAGCAAACTAGATAATTACTTGAATGAAAAAACCTACTTTTTAGCAAACCATTCTACGGAATATATAGCCACGATCTTTGGTTTAAGAGGAGAGTAACTGAACCTGAACTATATTCCAAACCGTCCAAAACTACCTATCTTATGCAACTGTAGGGAATGAGAAGATGTTTTGCACTTCATTGCTGTTTGTCCCATTTTAAGAGAGTTCCGGGTTAAATATTTTGGATCAGAGTCGATCAACTTGGGGGAAACGCTAAAAATTCTAAATGGAGAACGTGTATGGGATGTACTTTATAACTACACAGTGAGATTTTACGCTACCGAAATTGTATAGTTAATGAAAATTTTTGAAAACAAAATAATGTTAGATGTAATCAAAAAAAAAGAAGTTATTATATATATAAATTATGTAAGTCATGTGGACGGCTTTCAGCCAAAACAATAGACTTTAGTCCAAAAATCAAAATATTAAATTGAATGTATTACTATTTTATAAGTCATAAACTAAACTAAACTAAACTAAATCTTTAATTGTTCTTTGGCTTGTTTTATTCTATCTCTTCGAGTTAAGTTTTCATTTCTTTCTCGATAAATATTACTAATATAAGCCGCATTTTATAATGCACGAAGACCCATATAGGTCAGAGCTTTGCATGCATTACAACAACACTACAAGATCTTGATATTTATCCAGTTCAATATTCCTGACCCAGAATTTAATTACATTTCTCACCACCAGGGTTAGTTTTTAACTTGTACAGCCTAGTACTCTGCTGATGCGAAACGAACATTTTCGGTGGTCTCCACTAGAAGACCGAAATGCTAACGAAAACCACAGCGGAAAAATATTTGCGGAGAATTTTATAAGCTGCCAAAAACAATTGACAAGTTGTAAAAAAAAGTAATTTTGTCACCAAATAATTTTAGATGGAATTTTTTGTCACCAAATTACTTTTAGATGTATTTTTTTAAAAATAATTTTTGGATTTAAAAATGGTTCTGGTTACACATAAAGGATTTAAAATAAAACTCAGAACCGTTTAAATGATCCAAATTAAGCAATTACTTTTTGATTTATAAATTTTTTTATCTGCCGATTTGATGAAATTTCTATCAATTTTAAGAAAATCAATGAAATTGGGAGGTAAACCACACTATACTTCGAAAACTACGTGCTTCATTGGGATGGTGTAAACGGTTCTGAGTTCTAGTTCAAGTCCGAGAATTATTTCAAACAAAATACATACAAAAGCAGTTTTGTCACTATTTTTAGATAAAATTTTTTTGTCACCAAATTACTTTTAGATGTAATTTTTTTGAAATAATTCTTAGATTTAAAAATGGTTCTAGGTACACATAGAGGATTTAAAATAAAACTCAGAACCGTTTAAATGATTCACATTAAGCAATTTCTTTTGGATTTATAAACTATTTTATCTGCCGATTTGATGAAATTTCTATCGATTTTAAGAAAATCAATAAAATTGGGATGTAAACCACTCTATAATTCAAAAACTATCTGCTTCATTTGTATGGTGTAAACGGCTCTGAGTTCTAATTTATGGTTTCTTACTAATTCCGGATACCACTTTTAAGTCCAAGAATTATTTCAATAAAATTACATCTAAAAGTAATTTGGTGACAAAAAAATTACATCTAAAAGTAATTTGATGACAAAACTGCTTTTGGTTTTGTTAATGCTTCCTTTGAAAGCATGAAGTCTTGATTCTAAAAAGATATTGCTCGCCTTTATTGGACAACCCGTTCCAAAGATATAGTCCAAAAGCTATTCACTGTTCACCTTGAGATACATAATCTGAAAATACTTTGGAGTGTATCTTTGGAACGGGTTATCCTAAAAACTTGGTTGATACTTTTTTGTAATCTACTCTTGATACTCTCAAAATCGGCATTAAAAGTTTTTAGATAGAAGGCTTAATGCAAAAAATCACTTTTGAAATACGCATATTTAGAATGATGTATGCGTATTTCTGGAGATATTTTTTTAATACAACTTCTTTGCAAAAAATGTTGATGCTTCCTTTGAAAGTATGAAGTGATTCTAAAAAGATATTGCTCGCCTTTATTGGACAACCCGTTCCAAAGATACACTCCAAAAGCTATTCAGTATTCACTTTGAAATATAAAGGGTTACCCATTTTGCCTTTTTAAAAGTAAACGTAAATAAAACACATATAAATTATTTTTTTTCATGATATTTCTTTTTTATTATAAAGTTTGAACGTTGGCGTTATGTGTGAAACACTACATTATTTAAGTGAACACCACGCGAATTGTTGCAAGCATCCATCCTTTTGAGGTAATTTTCGACTACTTTTTGACATATATTTGGCTGCGATACCAGCCATAACTTGACGAATGTTGGTTTTCATGTGCTCAAGAGTTAGAGGCTTATCTGCATAAACACCGTCTTTCCCGTAGCCCCACAAAAAAAGTCCAGTGGTGTCAAATCGCATGATCTTGGTGGCCATATCGCCACGACGAGAAATTACGCGTCCAGAAATGTCTCTTGCAATAAGAGACTGTTGTTCAAGCACGCATTCGACGTATCTACGACGTTATGAATGGTCAGCTGGCTTCAGTTGTTGTGTATGCTGGACTTTATATGGATGTAGGTTTAGATTCAAATGCGAAAAATGCCATAATGTTCCGTAAGACAGTCTTATTTCCTGAGAACGACGAGGAATCGACACATTCGGGTCTTCGGCAAACACTTTCACTTACAGCAGCGATATTTTCAGTGGTTCGAGCGAAACGATGATAAACAGGCCTTGCAATATCTGTAACTAATCCAGTCTCTTCAAATTTCTTCAAAATGTTGCCAATTGCTTGCGTAGTTGGACGATTATGTGAACCATAATCTCCTCTTAAAGCAGGATCACTATTTTTGTAGTAGGTTTTAAAAATTTGTATGCGTTGAGGGATAGTTAGGCGATCCATTTTCGTAAATGTCAGACTTTCAACTGAAAAAAAATTGGTTTAACAACTTAGTTTGACAGATGTTGAATTCCAGGCCTATACTTTTGACACATAACCCTTTATAATCTGGAAAATATAATTAAATTATATCTCAAAGTGAACAGTGAATAGCTTTTGGAGTATATCTTTGGAACGGATTGTCCAATAAAGGCGAGCGATATCTTCTTGCAATCAGCACTTCATACTTTCAAAGGAGGCATCAACATTTTTTGCACAGAAAATGTATTAAAAAAAAATAGCTCCAGAAATACGCATACATCGTTCTAAATATGCGTATTTCAAGAGTGCTTTTTTACAATTAGCCTTCTACCTAAAAACTTTTGATGCTGATTTTGAGAGTATCAAGAGTAGATTACAAAAAGGTATCAACCAAGTTTCAAAGATACACTCCAAAGTATTTTCAGATTATATATTTCAAGGTGAACAGTGAATAGCTTTCGGACCTTATATTTGGAACGGGTTGTCCAATAAAGGACAAGAATCAGCACTTCATACTTTCAAAGCAAGTATCAACACTTTTTTGCAAAGAAGTTGTGTTTCAAGAGTGATTTTTTCAATAAGCCTCCTACCTAAAAACTTTTGATGCTGATTTTGAGAGTATCAAGAGTAGATTACAAAAAGTTATCAACCAAGTTTTTAGGAAAACCCGTTCCAAAGATACATTCCAAGGTATTTTCAGATTATATATTTCAAAGAGGACACTGAATAGCTTTTGGAATATATCTTTGGAACGGGTTGCATTTTCACTTGTTGATCAGTATGAAATTTACCCAAGGGAGAACGCAACCATTGTAATTCAATATAAGTTTTATTTGAATTCTTATTATTTATAATTGAAAGTTAAAGCCGATCTAATCGGGTCAAAGAGTTTGCGATAACTAACTTTTACTTTATACAATTCAAAGAAGTGTAGTTATTAATTTAATTATATAAATTGACTTACATATAAGAAGTGTGATAGAGATAGCATTATTATAAGATATATAATGAGCTATAAGAATATAATGCATTATGTAATGAAAATGATAGTGTTACATGAGGTCAATTTTCAATATCCTCCGAACGGGCCTGCTGCTGAATTTCCAAGGGATAGAACAATTGTATAGCACGTCGCATTCTCTTGCCGTCAGAAAAACGGATTTCACAAGCTCTCGCCTTTCCATCTCTTCCAGGGTAACAGCATTCAACTATAGCTAGTCTCCAATGTATTCGAGGGGTGGCATTGTTATAAGCCAAAACAACGTCGCCTGTTTGAATTTTTTTTGAAAAACTATGTTTCGTATGATGCGCCGAACGCAGAAGGTGAAGATACTCAGTTTTCCATCTTTTCCATAAAAGAGCGGTGTACTGAACTCTAGACTTCCACCTCGCTTGCAAATCTGCTGCATTGATTTGATTAGTTGTCGCTTTGTTCTCAGTATCGGTTATCATAGAACAACTGATAAGAAAACTTTCTGGTGTTAGCGGGTTCAAATCCATCGGATCATCACTTATGTATGTAAGTGGTCTCATGTTGATTATTCATTCAGCCTCTGTGAGCAATGTTTGAAGCTGTTCGTTGTTTATCTTAGCCTTCAAAATGATTACTCTTAGGACATTCTTCATACTTTTCAACAAACGCTCCCAGAAACCACCCCACCATGGTGCTCGTTCCACGCTAAATTTCCACATGATGCCTTGGTTAGTCAAAAATCCATGGAAGACTTCGCTGTTCAAAATATCTCCAACCGACCTTAACTCTGTTGCTGACCTTTTAAAGGTCTTAGCGTTGTCCGAATATATAACCACCGGTACTCCTCTACGGGCTATAAATCGCCTTATGGCTAATAGGCAACTTTCGGTAGTGAGATTTAGTACCAACTCGAAGTGTACGGCACGAACTACTGCACACGTAAACAGCATTACGTAGACTTTACTTCTGTTGACATCGTCCTGGTCAGATTTGGTGTAGAGGGGACCTGCAAAATCTACCCCAACGTTCTCAAAGGGCCTCGATGCAAGTAAGCGCTCCCTTGGGTAAATTTCATATTGGTGCCGAAACCCGGGAACCACCACGTGTACTCGTATTTATAATTGAAAATCTAACGCGATTAACTAAATAAGTAAGGAAGTCGTTCTCATAATGGAGCAACTAGCACGAGCTGGCTATAGAAGCCAAGTTAAAAAAATAGCGAACGAAGCGAATGAGTATTTAAAATAGTCCACCGTAAGGGATATAGAAGACTTATCCCAATTGGATACAATCGAGGAAGAACTATCTTCTTATTTTCAACCGCTAACAACAGCACACGAAAATCTTTGTGCCATGAATCAAGAATTTCAGGCTAAGGGTTTGGAGAACAAAAATCCGTTGAGAACGTTGGGGTAGATTTTGCAGGTCCCCTCTACACAAAATCTGACCACGACGATGTCAACAGAAGGAAAGTCTACTTAATGCTGTTTACGTGTGCAGTAGTTCGTGCCGTACACTTCGAGTTGGTACTAAATCTCACTACCGAAAGTTGCCTATTAGCCATAAGGCGATTTATAGCCCGTAGAGGAGTACCGGTGGTTATATATTCGGACAACGCTAAGACCTTTAAAAGGTCAGCAACAGAGTTAAGGTCGGTTGGGAGATTTTGAACAGCGAAGTCTTCCATGGATTTTTGACTAACCAAGGCATCATGTGGAAATTCAGCGTGGAACGAGCACCATGGTGGGGTGGTTTCTGGGAGCGTTTGGTGAAAAGTATGAAGAATGTCCTAAAAGTAGTCATTTGGAAGGCTAAGATAAACAACGAATAGCTTCAAACATTGCTCACAGAGGCTGAACGAATAATCAACATGAGACCACTTACATACATAAGTGATGATCCGATGGATTTGAACCCGCTAACACCACAAAGTTTTCTTATCAGTTGTTCTATGATAACCGATACTGAGAACAAAGCGACAACTAATCAAATCAATGCAGCAGATTTGCAAGCGAGGTGGAAGTCTAGAGTTCAGCACACCGCTCTTTTATGGAAAAGATGGAAAACTGAGTATCTTCACCTTCTGCGTTCGGCGCATCATACGAAACATAGTTTTTCAAAAAAAATTCAAACAGGCGACGTTGTTTTGGCTTATAACAATGCCACCCCTCGAATACATTGGAGACTAGCTATAGTTGAATGCTGTTACCCTGGAAGAGATGGAAAGGCGAGAGCTTGTGAAATCCGTTTTTCTGACGGCAAGAGAATGCGACGTGCTATACAATTGTTATATCCCTTGGAAATTCAGCAGCAGGCCCGCTCGGAGGATGTTGAAAATTGACCTCATGTAACACTATCATTTTCATTACATAATGCATTATATTCTTATAGCTCATTATATATCTTATAATAATGCTATCTCTATCACACTTCTTATATGTAAGTCAATTTATATAATTAAATTAATAACTATACTTCTTTGAATTGTATAAAGTAAAAGTTAGTTTTCGCAAACTCTTTGACCCGATTAGATCGGCTTTAACTTTCAATTATAAATAATAAGAATTCAAATAAAACTTATATTGAATTACAATTAGTGAGTTTTCTCAGTGAGTTTTCTTTGTGGGTCTGTACTTGACCGCTCTGCTATGCTGCGTTTATGCAATTCGTTTCGCAAATACTCTTTGATCGCTTCCCATTTTAACTATAGTTCTTGCTTCCTCAATTAATACCAAAATCGAATGAATAGTATAAATGAATGGCCTTATAAGTCCAATCCAATCTACACGTGACCAGCTTGAAAGCAGCTTGATTTGCTATCAAATCCACGAGCAGTGCATCTGCCATACAATGGTTCAATTACATTAAAAACTTCGTTCAGAAAAACAAAGAGAAGGTAGCGATGGCAATGCGAGGTAAGTGATTTGTCATCATCTTCTTTCTATCACCACCACAAAGGACTATCGAAGTCATCACCAGAAATTGTGGCTTAAACAGATTGTCTGAGCGGGAGAAATAAGTTCTGGGATATGGTATAAAATCGCCAACCAATGGGATCAGAAACACGCTTCCTAGATAGAGAGCTATTTTGAGGTGGGTATCGTTTAAGATGGCCTTTTTGCAACCAAACTTTATTGTGAGAACGATGATTTCCTTAATTGTCGTTGGAGCAGCGGTAGGCCGCTTACCTTTGGCTTCCAGCCTAGATACATCTTGTCCGGACCAGATCGGAAATTCATATTCGTACTGACAGTAAGGGGCTGTCGATTTGATTTTTTCTTTGTGGTAATTGAGTTAATTTATGTGTTGAAAGTATGTAGTTAGAAATGGTGAGTGATTTTTGATATCTGTATGGTGTCAAAGGTCGCATAGAATTTAAAAGTTGGAGTAACAAATGGATTTTAAAAATCGTGACATGGACAGTTCATTGCAAAACAAATTACTCAATCTTCTTTATAATAATTTTATTTAGTAGTCACTTAAAATATTTTGATTTTAAAAGAACATAGGTTATTTTTAATCTAACCACTAGCACTATGTATGAGAAAAGTCGGTGTTGCCAAATAACCGAAAAACTATTAATTTATTAAGTCTGCTTCAACACTAGTGCATTTTTTATGTGGTTTCCCATTGGTAAAAGCATGTTGCCAAGTTTAATGCTTCCATTGGGCAAACAAAAATTTGTTTCTTATTCTGAATCAATTTTGCAGATCCGTATTTTTCTGTGGATCAACCTCTCTTTTTACTAACACTAGTACAAGTGAATGCATTTACGTTGACAACTAATAGTTTTATATACATGAATACAATTCACACAAAATCATTTCAAACCGCTTTCCATTAAATTCTATATTTAGCAATGGAAATGGAAAGTAAAATTTACTTTTGTTCAAGTAAAACAGAGTCATCTCTCCGCAATCCTTATTCTTTACACAAACATAAGGAAAAGCACAACGAAAAAAGAGCGATAACACATTAATTTTATTTACCCCCGCCACCAGCTTTCGAAAGATACTATTACGCGGTGCAATACAATTCAAACACCCGTAATTGGATGAACAGAATGAAACGCGGTCGATCTCGCGGCACTTCAAAATTCGATCTGTCAAAGTTAAAATACTTGAAACTCGGTTGGGTGAATACAATGGAGACGCGACCGCGTGTTGGGACATTAGACATTTTTAAACTGTTTCCGTTTTTCCGCGCGTCGTTTGACAGATAACTAAAAAAAAACATCTTGTTGGTTGTTGCATCCACACAATTGTTGATCTTCGTCGGTGCTCTCTGACGCAAAAATACACATTTAGAATTAATTTACAATTTAAAAGTTTGCAAAAAAAAACTACAAAATCAATTAAAAACACGATAGTGTGGTCTTTAGGACGCGACTCCATTAGAAATATTTATTTCGGCCATTATTGCAGATACTACTACTAAAAATTTATATTTCTTTACATGAATCGTGAAATTTCATTCTTTTCCAAGAAGCGCTAAGCGCTTTATGTACTTTAGAATAGGTATAATCTGTTTTTTAAATGAATTATTAAAATTTAACATGAAAATAAGTGAACTATAAACAAGATTCAATGTTTTGTGAGAAATTTGTATACGATTAATGTGGGATGTCATGAAACGTCAAATTTCTCATGTCTAAAAAAAATCCAGACATAAGGGGCCTCCATATGAAATATAGACTTAATGACACATTTCTTGCAATCATTGTAATGGCACGAACCGGACGAGTGGAAAACCCAAAAAATAGGTTCCATTTTAGCATCATTTATTTTTTTTTTGCAGGTCAAAAATCTTTTTATAGACGAAATCTTCGCGTCCGGTTTTGCATTGAATTCATGCATATGAAAAAGGATTGTGTATTCATTAAAGCTTTTTTTGTTCGTGTCTATTCTCTACCTTCTTACTTGAGGTAAGCACAACATGCTTCTTAAATGGCAACGTTTCGTAAGTGAAATCAATTATAGTCCCCCCTATATGACCGCTGTCATATAGGATTTCATCAAGGCATGTTTTCATTGAAGCCTAGTATGCTGCTGATGCGAAACGAAAAATCCCATACATAAAAATCAAATCATGAACGAAAAATTTCGCTCTACTTTTCGTTTTCCAGTACGCTGATGAACGACGTAATGTGTAATTTTAGTATATAGCTGTACTAGATTTCTTAGTACAATTCTCCACTCCTTTCGTTCTCAATTTAATTGACCTGCATATTAATTGCCAGCGAAATTTTGACGTTATTATTCATACACTTTTATAAAAAAGATATAACATATCTTTTGTTCATAATTAATAAATATCGATTGAAACGACGCGACGAGATATGTGCGTTACATGAATATACAAAAATGATCGGCGAAGAAGCTGAAAGTAAGAGATAATTAACAGAACTTAACGATTTGCTTAAAGATCGTCCGGATATAATAGCATCCGAATTGGTAATAAATAAAATTCGGAAGCGCAAAGAGAAATAATTATTAAAATTGATAAATATATATAAATATAAAATAGTAACAACAAACACACACGGTCCAGCTAGCCTAAGTTAGGCAAAGTACATAATTCGAAAACTTTGACGATGTGCTATTGCATGCTACACTCATAATATGAAACATGTATTTTGATGAAGTATCAGTAAGTTATTTTCTAAGTTTTTGTTTACCTTTGTAAATACTACATGATTCATTAGATTACAACTTTAGTTCATCTAATTTTCATTTTAGGAATTACCGGCGAAATCGCTCCGTTATGTTTCATTGTCAGTTGCACTATTTTTTGTCATTTTCTTTTCAATATAGATACATGTGTCCGTATAGTGGACCTTTATTTGGAGTGCCTATTACCACCAACTATGACTTTTCTTTCGTTCTCTGCCACAAAGGGAGATAGACCAAATAATTGTGGTAGATGTGCCATTAGGGACAATTGAGTCGAGTTGAAAAAATTGCAGGTTCTACATAGCGACATGACAATGGTTATGGGATCGAGATCTCTTGCAAAGATTCCAGAACAATATGGTTTGCCCACAAACAGCAGAAACATTCTCGCCGATCGACTTGTGAGAAAATCATGTCTCATGCATTTCCATTTTCGTTAGTGGAAAAATTTTTCCATTTAACTACACTGAGAAGTTTGCCATGAACCGTTGGGATGTCTTATGATAGTGTAGGGTAGATTGGGAGTACCCAACGAGATTTGAACATTATCTAAAGTGAATGCCAATTACGCTGTAAGTGATACCGTTATCCAGCAATTTGGGCAGTTCCTTTGTGCGCTTCAGATGATCTTTTGATTTTTTAAGCAAATTCTGGTATTTAAAAATGGTTCTGGTTACATATAGAGGATTTAAAAAAAACTCAGAACCGTTTAGATGATCCAAATTAAGCAATTACTTTTGGATTTTAAAAAATTTCTATCAATTCTAAGAAATTCAACGAAATTGGGACGTAGGTAAACCACTCTATAATTCGAAAATTACGTTCTAATTTGTGTTTTATTTGTAATTCCGATACGAATGAAGCACGTAGTTTTCGAATTATAGAGTGGTTTACCTCCCGATTTCAGTGATTTTCTTAAAATCGATAGAAATTTCATCAAGTCGATAGATAAACCAGTTTATAAATCAAAAAGTAATTGCTTAATTTGGATCATTTAAACGGTTCTGAGTCCTCTACGTGCAACCAGAACCATTTTTTAAATCCATGAATTATTTATACATCTTAAGGTAATTTGGTGACAAAAAAATTCCATCTAAAAATATTTTGGTGACAAAATTACTTTTTCTTTACAACTTGTCAATTGTTTTTGACAGCTTACAGAACTCTCCGCAAATATTTTTCCGCTGTGGTTTTCGTCAGCATTTCGCTCTCCTAGTGGAGACCACCGAACATCTTCGTTTCGCATCAGCAGCTTACTAGGCTTGAGGAGTGAATTTCCTACTGGGTTAGTGTGTTTGGAGCCGAAAATTTCGCAATAGTATGGGGGAGCCTTAATTGATTCCTTTTATACAACTGGCAACAAACTGACAGAAATGCAAACAAAATTCATGTTCGAATCATTTGAAGACAATTTTTATTTTCAAAACGCAAATTTGATTGATTTTCTTTTTTCGATGCTGGGGATTCTTGAGTACATGTGACTTTTTCAACAAGTATTAGCATTTTTCGAATAAGATCCTCAATTGGTCCGGCCTAAAGCAGAACTTTCAGTTCTTTTATTCACCATTAAACTGAAATCAGATTCTGTTTAATCTAACGACATATATTAACCGGGGTAGAGCTTACGATTTAGTATTGTTCCGAAATCGATGGTTGGGTGTACAATATCCAGATAGTAGTGCACTTTATTTATTTATTATGGTTTATTATTTTATATTTATTTAACTATAATAAAACAAGCAAGGACAACTTCCGAGCACCGCAGAAAACAATTTATTTAATGTAAACAAGAAATGAAATGTCGAAAGGTAGTCACAGCTGACAACCATGCAAAGTAAAAAATGTTCAAGACCCAGATCGTTTTATTTTCACGGGGTAAACTATATGGGTTATTGAGGATAATAAAACGCAACTATTGTCTACATTATCTTGAGTGAGTAATTTTTTAATGCCGTTTTCTTACTTTTTTGGCAAACATCAACTAATAAAAAACTAAACTAGGTAATTGAGATTATTTCCTATTGCATACATCTAGGCAACTAATTACAATAATTTTAAAAAATTTTGTGACTTAATTTTTTTTTATAAAAATGAATTTCCTGCATTGCAATGGAATAATTAGGAGTGGTGACAAAAAGTGCAAGTGTTGGATTTGGGATATCTTGCTCACATGAAGTGTTTATGCCTCCATGTGAAGATGATTTGGGGCTTTTTAAAGTTGGAAATGGTTTGCGAATTATATTTATCCGTCGGAATTAAAAAAGGTTACTTCAAAAAAATATATTTTTAAATGTTAACTTTATTTCCTTTTCAACAAATAAAATATTTAAATAGTTTTTACATACATAGTTCTTACATACTATTCTGCAACTGCTCGCCACTCCTTCTGTGTTGAATCTTTTATATCGTTATCCTGATGAGTTGGTTTTCTTATCGTCAGGGTTTATACTTTTTGTATCTTTATCTTATTTGGTTGGTCATAAAACATCTGTTATGTATTTTATTTTATCTTGTTTTGTTATTATTATCTTGATTGGTTGATCATAAAATATCTGTGGTAATCTTTATTCGGATGTTTGTAGATCATTAGTGATCTTATTTATTTTATTATTTCCTCTTATTTCCTGCTTGAGATACAGTTGAGTGTTAATAACTCCCCCCATCGCTCAAAATGAATCGCCCCGATTCATCAATATGTTTCTGAAGCAAGGCAAGTCCTTTTTCTAATGTCATCTCTTGTTGTGGAGCCGTTGGTTCGATTATATGTTGCATCGGTATATTGTTGTTGATTTTGATTTCTTTTTTCTTAAAAAATAAGGTTAATATAATAATAATTACAATAATTATACTTATAGTACTTATTCCAATAACTGACTTGGATTTTGTTATATTTAAGTAATTTAATGTGTGAATATTCTCAAACTTAAATTTTAGCTCAGTATTTGGGTCTATTATGTATGACTCAACAACATAGTCATTTATGGCATGTGTTTTTATATAGCTAAGTATTTTTTGAGTAGGGTTTGTATAGTTTTTATTATCTATATTAACAGTTTCGTTAAATGTTATTAAATAAATACCATTAATTTTATCATTATTTACAGTGTGGTTATTTTTTAATAAAATTGCTCTATCTTTTATAATTTCAAATTCTTTTTGAATTTCATTTGTTTTATTGCATTTGGTACGAATTTTATTTAATAAATCTGAAAGACATGATTTTTCATAATTTATTTTGCAAAAATATAAATTTATTTCTTGTTTACAATCCTTAATATTGTAAAATGATTCATTGCATTTTGCTATATTCTTATCAATTATTATTTTTTCTTTATTTTATTCGATTGCTCTTGTTTCAAATATTTTACAATTTTCATAAATTATTGGGTATTTTATTAATATTATTATGACATCTTTAGTTTGAACAATCTTAAAATCACTAACATCTAAAAGATCGGATATTGACATAGTTCCATGTTCATTATTTGTTATTTTTTGTATATCTTTTTTATTTAATATGATTGGGTTTAAAACTTTAGCTTTGCTTAAGGCAATAGTTTGAATAAGGTTTTGTAACTCTAGTATTATTAATTTGTTTCTTTCTTGTAATCTTCTTGTTTTTAGTGTATTTTTTTCAGTATTTAAAACTTTAGTAATTTCTTGGATAGCTTGAAAGATCTGTGAATTGGTAGTTGCTTGTTTATTATTATTATAAATTAATTCATTTAATTTGTTTTCTACTAGTAAATGATCATCATGGTCAGGTACTCCTGATATCCAACTAAGTATTGTTCCTATAGTATTGATTGCTCTTTTGAACCTGGTAATTCTAACTTCATCTATTAGTGTCCTCATTAAGGTTATTTCTGACATTATTTCTGCGTTTTCGTCTAAATTTAAGGTGGTAAAATCATACTTTAAGTTTTCTACGGTTGATTCTTTTTCTAATTCCGCTATGATTTCATTAATATAAGTAATGTTTGTCATGTGGAATAACGTTCCATATTCTTTATAAACTGCTGTATTACCATTTTCTATAAGTAAATATTCACTCCTAGAATAATCTATTACGTCTGATCTTATTAAAATAATATTTCTTATTGTAATAAAAATAATAATATGTTTTATGAGGTCCATTTTCTGTAAAGAAAAAAATCTACGATTTAATATTATCTTTATGTATTTTACCTTTGTTAGTTAATATCTGATCTTTTTTATCATCTATTACTTTGGTACGATTAAACCTCTTTTTTAATTTCTTTCTTTCAGTGCCGTGGTTTTTCACATAAACTATTTCGTTTTTCTTAAACTCTCGACTTTCACGATTTTCATTATGTGCCTCTAACATTTTTAATTGTTTTTCTTTCAAAATCTCCCTAAGATTGTGTTTTACCTTGTTGAATAACACTTCCTGGGGTTTTAGGCCTGTTACAGAGTAAACCGTTTCGTTATATTTATGTGCTGCTTCTAGCACTGCCTGCTTATCATCTATTATGTTGTATTCTGCTTTAATACAACGTGTTATTTCGATTAATGTACTATGAGTACGTTCTACTTGTCCGTTTGTCGTAGAATGACTAACCGGTACGTAATATATTTCAATTTTCTTTCTTTCTAATGTATGTTTAAAGAACACGGATTTGAAAACGGATTCGTTATCACATATAACGTTTTTCGCATAAGGAAATATATTTAAAATTTTTAGTAATTCGAGTTCGATACCGACTTTAGATTCAAGAGGATGTACGACTAAGAACTTTGAATAACTATCTACGACTGTAAGGTATATTTCTTTGCTTGCATAAAAAATATCTATATGTAGCTGTTCACCTTCTTTTTCTGGTATGGGTTAGTACCTATAGGAAATTTTATTGGTTTCCGATCGTATTTGTTTTCGTTGCAAATAACACCGGTATTTGTATATGAAGAAATTTGTTTCTTCATGTTTGGCCAGTAGTATATTGTCTTTATTTGATTATAATTTTCAAGAGTTCCTCTGTGTGCTCTTTTGTGTGTAACAGTGATTATGTTCAACTGGTCTTCTTTGTTCGGTATATCCTGTGCATATATTTTAGATCGTAAAAATTTATTACTGAATGTTTCGAAGAGTTTACTTTTAACTTCGTATAGATCTTCATTTGAAGCATAGATACATACTGTACCTGGAACTATATATTTTTTAAATAGAGTGATGACCTGATCAGTGTTTGTATATGTTATTGTATACCTCTTCAGTTTATTAAAACATGTCTCAATATTTTCTGAACTTATATTGCCTTTATTTAATATTATCTGTTGCTTAAAACAATTAACAGGCAAGGATGTCGTCTCTATTTGTATGTTATCACTGCTTTCAGTGGAATGAATAGTTTGACTTGAATTTGTTATTATATTTAGGTTTTGTCGGCTTAGTGCATCCGCGACAACGTTATCTTTACCTGGTTTGTATATAATTTTCGGTGCATATTCTTCAATTATAGCATGCCAGCGCTTCATTTTTATATTTGGGTTTCTTTTTGATACTGAGTACGTAAGTGGTTGATGATCAGTATGTATTTCTAGGTCTGCAACTCCGTACAAATAATTCCTTAAATTCGTTAAGGCATATACTATAGCGAAAAGTTATTTTTCGTTTGTTGCATAATTTTTCTCCGTTTTATTCAGCGTTTTCGAAATGAATATAATTGGTTTGTCGTCTTGTGACAATACCCCTCCGATTGCATCATTACTGGCATCAGTAGTTAATATAAAGTTTTTCTTAAAATCTGGTTGTGTCAACCTTACATTTTCGACTAAATGTTCTTTTAGCTTATTAAATGCTTTTCTACCCTCATTTCCAATGTTTATATTACATTTCTTACTCTGGTTCTTTGATATCTTCCCATTTTCACCATTTAAATGAATTGTTAAGGGTTTAGTTATCTGAGCGTAGTTTTGTATAAATTTACGATAGTACCCGTCATTCCTAAGAAGCTTCTTAATTGTCTAAGAGTTTTTGGTTCTGGATATTCTTTAATTGTGGTAATTTTCTTGGGATCGGTAGTAATTATATTCTCACTGATAATATATCCCAGAAATTCCACCTCTGTTTGAAAGAATTTAGATATTTCTAATGATATTTTCATATTTGCTTCTTTCAATATTTTTATTATTTCATTCAGGTGTTGAGTATGTTCTTCGATATTTTTTGAAAAAAACTATAATGTCGTCAATGTATACATGACAGAATTTTCCGATGTTTGGCTTAAGAATATCATCCATAGCTCTTTGGAATATAGACGGTGCATTCTTTAGACCAAAAGGCAAGCGTATATATTCGTATTTACCATTATTCACGGAAAATGAAGTCTTTTGAATATCAGATTCTTTCATTAATATCTGATGAAATCCACTTTCTAAATCTATCGTTGAAAAGTATTTAGATTTTCCCAAATTGCTTAAAATAACATTTGTGTCTGGGATTGGATATTTGTCACTTATAGTGTGTTCATTGAGTTTCTTAAAGTCGATGACTAACCTGCTCTTAGGTGTTTCATCTTCGTTGAACCCTTTTTTTGGTACTACCCACACTGGACTTGAATATGGACTTTTACTTGGCCTAATTATATTATCTTTTAGAATTTTACTTATTTCCTTGTTTATAAATTCTGAAGCACTTAATGGATATGGATACTGTTTTGTCCATATTGGTGATTCTATATTAGTTTTTATTTCTGCCACCACATCTGTACGGAATGGCAATGTAATATTTATTTTTGAATGTATTTTTTCAATAAAGGAACGAACTTGTTTATTCAGAATATCAACGTTTTGATCTGATTGTACTTTTTCGATTACCTGGTTATTAAGGCGTGGTTCGAGACTGTAAATAGAATGTGAGTCAGTCGTACTTGATGACTCTAAGGTAACTTTAATTTCATTTCCTGTTTGTGTTATATTACTCTCCCATGGCAATATTTCGCCATCCATGAACACCCTTTCTGCTTTATTATTGTATATCAATAAATTCCTTTCTAAATTTAAATTTATATTTGCACTTTGCAAAAGATTGTAACCTATCAAGCAATCTGAGTCTAGGTTCTCAATTTCGTAAAATCGAACCATTCTATCAAAAATATATATTTCATAATAATATTTAATAATTGTAAACCCATGCACGGTTTTTACTCTTTTATTAATTTCCAATGTTTTCTTATCACTAAATATTTTTGGAGACGTGTAACAAGATATTGCTCCAGTATCTATTAATATTTTTAACCATTTGCTATTTATTCTTCTATATATGTGGGGTAATCCCACGTTCTGTCTAAAAAAATGACTCTTGAATGTTGTTTATCCTTACTTTGTTTGGTGGTTGGGAGCTTAATTGAACACTTTGTTCTCTTTCTCTTTTAATATCATCATTTTGATTATTATTCTGACTGAAATTTCTATTAAAATTCCTATTTTGATTAAATTGATTGTCAGTATTCCTAAATGGATTATTCTGATTATTATGTACCTGTCTAAACCTTTGCATTTCCTGTGGAGTTACTTTTCTATAAGCTGAAGATCCTAATTCCATTGGATCTGGACTCTGGTGGCTAGCCCTATTTGTTTGTTGATAACTATTTTGAGGTTTTTGTTGGTATCTTAATGTATTACCGAATGTTTCGTTTCTAATATTTTTCTTTGATTGTATTGATTCAGAAATTTACTTCTTGTTTTGTTGCTTTCTAACTCTTGAGCCTGGGCTAGTGCATTGGGCAAATCTTCAGGTTACATACTAAATACTGTATCAGACATTGGCTGATGAAGACCATTTATAAATGCTATTAACGCATTTTTCCTATATGATTCATTGAATTTCTCAGTGGTTTCGCTATAAGTAGCATATGTCATTATAACTTTATTTATTATTAATGTCAATTTTTCCGTAACTTCATTATAGAATTCTATGAACGTTTTTCTGCCCTGTGTTATCATACTTAATTCATGATTTAAAACATGTATTGGTCTTTTATCCGCGAACTGAATTCGCATGACCAACTATTTTATTTCTCATTATGCTTAAAGCAGCAAAATATCGTCCACTACCAGGAGTGTAGAGACTCATATTATTTTGACAAGCTTCTCGCCAACTCACATATCCCTCATTGCTGCCTTCGAAAGTTGGTAAACTTTTAATAATGTCAAGACTTTCATTGTCTAGTATTTGTGGATCTATCGTTTGTTTTTGATTCTGCTGTTGAGCAGTAGCCTGTTCAATAGCTAATTCAATTATTTGTTTTATATCTATAGTTGTTGTAGTCATTTTAACAATTTTTGTTTCACTTCTTAAAAATAATTACTTACGATAATTTTCCAATAATTTTCTCTGCTTCTCAGGATGCTGTTCTCCAATCTGTTGCTGGATATTGGCTTTATAGAGCGAACGGGAATCACCTTGCTGGTTTCTTCCTTTTAGTTCACGATTGTTAACACTTTCAGGATACTGTGTTTTTCTCCTATTATTAACAATTTTGGCTGATAGCTTCAATTTAACTTTTGAAAGTTTTTTTGTCTTAATTGTATCTACAAGTACTTATGTAGATTTGACTGTTTTATTTACTTTCACTTTTTACGTTAATAATGAGCTATCCCGGTTGAGCCCCCAATTATATTTATCCGTCAGAATTAAAAAAGGTTACTTCAAAAAAATTTATTTTTAACTTTATTTCCTTTTCAACAAATAAAATATTTAAATAGTTTTTACATACATAGTTCTTACATACTATTCTGCAACTGCTCGCCACTCCTTCTGTGTTGAATCTTTTATATCGTTATCCTGATGAGTTGGTTTTCTTATCGTCAGGGTTTATACTTTTTGTATCTTTATCTTATTTGGTTGGTCATAAAACATCTGTTATGTATTTTATTTTATCTTGTTTTGTTATTATTATCTTGATTGGTTGATCATAAAATATCTGTGGTAATCTTTATTAGGATGTTTGTAGATCATTAGCGATCTTATTTATTTTATTATTTCCTCTTATTTCCTGCTTGAGGTACAGTTGAGTGTTTATAACTTGAGCTGATTTTCTAAGAAATGAAACAACAAAATAAAATACTGAACTTATTAAAATGTAAAAAACGCAAAAAGTAATTTCCTCGTATCTTAAAAATGACAGCAAAAATAGCTGATTATTAGTTTTTTTTTTTCAATAATTTACAGATTGAGGACAAGGAATTATCACCAAAATGTAATAAGAAGGAGGAAAATAATATAAGTACTCCGTTTACCATCACGATCGCATCGTTCTTTCTTTTTACCACCCTCATTGGCTCCTGCTCCTATTATTAAAGAGATACCAAATTCTCCGATTTTGCCTACTACTATACCAATAAATATTTCGTCTGGTGCTTCTAAAACTGATTCGCAAACCGTCGACCCAATAGCTTACGTTATGGACGAGGGGTTTCGGCCGAATTAGTTGCTGTGCCACCAGAGAAATGTTTATTCATATTGCGCCTTCATCCTGATACAACCAGTGATATGGTTATAAATTACGTCAACAAAAAATTCTCTTCAATTTCAAATGCTTTGAAGTATCGCAAAATTCAGTTTTCTTATGAACGCCGAATATCTTCCTTCAACATTTTTGGATCTGACCCGGTTTTAACTGTTAGCTGTCAAATTCAAATGAATTTGAAAACATTAGACGAAAACAAAATGGGTTTAATTTCATTATTAATAATTAATTAAAATGAATAGTGTAGAAATAATTTCATTTCTTGGAAAACGGACAGATTTTTTAGAAGCACAGCGCCTTCCTTTTTAAAAGCGTAGCGTGCCGTCATTTCTTTGCTGGAGGCTCTACATTCTTATGTTGCTGTTCTAGATATTGCTGTCCCGAAACTTTTCCTTGAATTTTAGCGACACTGTCACTTGCATTGAAAATTATATTTTCTAAATAGTGAAGTGAAGTGTCTTCAGGCTGAGTTTGTGTTGACGTGGGTTCCATTGCATTTGTCAAGGAACATCCCGACGTGATTTCCGTTTGGATTCAACCACTTTTTGAAAATAAGCAAATTATCTGAAGTATTGTCCAGTGGAAATAAAGCTGGCTACTATTATCGTCCTTTTCCAGTTGTATTGGGAATAATTTTCTTTTTTACTTAAAATTTAAGTTCGGCCCAATCCTGAAAAAAAAACAAATATTTAGAGCTACACCTCTTACTGGGGGAGCTATTGCTTTTCAGCTGTTCAGGTATCAAATCCCATTGCGTTTTTATGTCGATTTTATGTATTCCCTTAAAAAAAACCTCCAGCCAAGTTTTCCTCCATCAGATGTACAAGTGTTTGGAACTGATTTTGATTTGTTAATTTTAACTGGAAATGCAAAACATTTCATTTTTTGGTTAGCATATGTTAAATTAAATAACAATAAATTGGATAAGATAAATTATTTAACAAGAATACTTACTGTTTTATGACCTTCCATTTCTCGGTCGTGAACAAATTTTAAAACGAGAGATACCGTCGTTTTTTCACCGTCGTCGTTTCTTTTCGTCTTATAAAATACAGAATGTAACGACGCGACGTTTGATATTTACACACGACAGCAAAACGAGGGCCAAGAATTGAAAATGACTAACTAGTAGAATGCAGATTGCTCCGCGTCGTAGATTTCGGAGTCGCTTACGACTTCGGCAATAGGCATGAATATAGGTAGCATTTCTGACCATTTTATAAATCGAATATTGGAGGAATGAAGACTAAACTTACCACTTTTTTTCAAAATTGTATCGACGGATCTTTTCACGTTATTATACTTACTGAAACGTGGCTTAACTCATCTGTCCTTGAGCCTGAAATTAGTCCGCCAGAATATACTATATACCGCGCTGATAGAAGCCCATCTAATAGTATTTATAAACAAGGTAGCGGTGTCTTCATTACTGGTAAGTGTTATTTAAATTCTGAACCGATTCTACCACATCAGTTGAAAAATTAAGAAATTATTACCATAAAAATAACAGATTTTATTTTTGTAATATCTGGTATATATATTTCGTCTAGTTCATCGTCTTCTATGTATGAAATTTATGCATCAGCTATTTCTGATATTGTGAATTTTGGAATTCGGCATTATTTCACGCGTCGGGAACCCCTGCTCTAGAAAAAGAAAACCGTTATGAAAACCTAGTTGATCGTGTAGATTCATTCAATGACTTAAGGGTTCTATTTGACGTTAAGTTGTCATTTAACTCCCACATCGACGTTATAATAAGCAAGACCGGAAGAAGCGTCGGGTTAATTAAGATGTTTTCTAAATAATTTAACGATCATCGTATCTCGAAAATCCTCTATTGTGCACAAGTCCGTCCTATCTTGAAATATTGCAGTTGTGTATGGTGTCCTGTCTTATCTGTTTTCGTAAATAAATTGAAAAGTATACAAAAACAGTTTTTGTTATTCGTCCTTCGTCATCTGCTATGGCACTCAAATGAACATCTTCCAACTTATGAACATCGCCTGAATCTACTAAGTTTATCAACGCTTAAGAAAAGAACAGAAGTCAATAATGTCCTCTTCCTCTTTCAACTTTTATCTGGATCAATTTATTCTGCCCAAAACCTGAGTGTGCCACAAAGAAAAGAATTTTAAGGTCCATTTCCAAAAAGTGAGCGCCACTCGTCAGAATTTTTTTTTTCAAAAAAAAACTAACTATTTGGCAACATGAATATTTATTCATGTAGTCACGTCAGTCTGACTCAATAAATTCAGTGCGCGTTTTTCTTTTTGAGATCTGAGCAGAGCTTGAACATGTCAAGTACGCTCTGAGCAGAGTTTGACCAGAACTTTCCGATTTATTTATGAAACATACTGAAGCACTGAACTGGTAAAATAATAAAATAATAAAATAATAAATATTTATTACCTACATAGGAAGAACAACCGGTGTCAATCTCCATTTCTATGTGTTTGTTTTTTCGTCTGCCTCTGTCATAACACACAAAAAAAATGTACTCCATCTATTTTTTTTGTTTAATGTTAAGTTCCTTATTGATTAAAAAACTTTTTTTGTTAAAATTAAATTTAAATAAATAAAAGGCCCGAAATAATTTTTTTTACGAAACATTTGTCAATAATTTTATTCATTAGGCGTTACAAATTTCACAAAATGCATTTCGGCATGATTTACATGCGATCATTAGCTTCATGCTTTAAAATAAACCAAAGAAAGACACTTAACATAGAAAAAAAATCATTAATTTGTTTACAAAAGGAAATGATGAAAAAAGAGAAAGTTTTAAGAAGAAATTGCAAAAACAAAAAAAAATACAAACACATGTACCTACGTAGGTATTGCTTTTGTTCTCTATTTTGTGGAATTTTAATTGAGTTTTTTGCGACAGCATCTAACTGATGAGTCCAACTTTTATGATGGAGTTGTGGTGACCTTTTTTTGTTTACAAATTGTTTTGTTGAATGGACTTTAGGTCAAATAAAACAAGTTATTTATTTTCCATTACGGTTTGTCCATGTCTATGGACATCGTCAGATGAATAACATGAAAATCTATATTTGCATTGATAAATATTAATTACATAATTCTTACAAAATGTACATACAATATAAACTTACACTTGTTACATTTATGTTCCATAGAAAATACAAATAATTATGTTATTGTGAACAGAACGACAGGATACTACACAGTATAAAGTACAGTTGACAAGTGACATATAAATATTATTATATATGCTATTCATATATTTGGTAAACATTCTTTTTTCAAAGCTTTTTTTCGCTTCCCCCTCATGTCCACCAGGTGTTTGTATTGCTGAGTTACTTCTTCCATATCAGTTCGTCTGTTAGTCGTATTGTCTACGTTAATAGCCGCGTCTTATTATGCACGAAGACTTATATAGGTCAGAGCTTTGCATGCATTCAACTAACTAAAAGATCTTGATATTTATCCAGATTAATATTCCTGACCCAGAATTTAATTACATATCTCACCACAAGGGTTAGCTTATAACTTGTACAAGTTGGTACTTCAATTTTGAATTGTCAACCACGGTGTTGGCAAATAACCGAGCAACTACTATTTCCCATTGGTAAAAGATATCAATTTTGCCAAGTTAAATCCTTCCATTGGCAAACAAAAATTTGTTTCTTATTCGGTATCAATTTTGCAGATCTTGTAAGAAATGAAACAACAAAATAAAATACTGAACTTATTAAAATGTAAAAAAACGCAAAAAGTAATTTCCTCGTATCTTAAAAATGACAGCAAAAATAGCAGATTATGAGTTTTTTTTTCAATAATTTACAGATTGATGACAAGGAATTATCACCAAAATGTAATAAGGAGGAAAATAATATAAGTACTCCGTTTACCTTCACGATCGCATCGTTCTTTCGTTTGGATCTGACCCGGTTTTAACTGTTAGCTGTCAAATTCAAATGAAATTGAAAACATTAGACGAAAACAAAATGGGTTTAATTTCATTATTAATAATTAATTAAAATGAATAGTGTAGAAATAATTTCATTTCTTGGAAAACGCCCCTTCCTTCTTAAAAGCGTAGCGTGCCGTCCTTTCTTTACTGGAGGCTCTACATTCTTATGTTGCTGTTCTAGATATTGCTGTCCCGAAACTTTTCCTTAAATTTTAGCGACACTGTCATCTGCATTGAAAATTATATTTTCTAAATAGTGAAGTGAAGTGTCTTCAGGCTGAGTTTGTGTTGACGTGGGTTCCATTGCAGTTGTCAAGGAACATCCCGACGTGAGTTCCGTTTGGATTCAACCACTTTTTGAAAATAAGCAAATTAGCTGCAGTATTATCCAGTGGAAATAAAGCTGGCTACTAATATCGTCCTTTTCCAGTTGTATTGGGAATAATTTTCTTTTATACTTAAAATTTAAGTTCGGCCCAAACCTGAAAAAAAAACAAATATTTAGAGTTACACCTCTTATTGAGGGAGCTATTGCTTTTCAGCTGTTCAGGTATCAAATCCCATTGCATTTTTATGTCGATTTTATGTATTCCCTTAAAAAAAACCTCCAGCCAAGTTTTCCTCCATCAGATCTGACAATTGAATTGTTGTGCGTCAAAATAACTAAGGAATCTTTAGTCTTATTTGTTTTAAATGTTTATATACCACCTAGACGTCCAGTGTCAGTATACACTGAACTCTCTTTAGCACTCGACTTTATTTTTAGCTTAGCTAGCCTTGAGAGTAATATCCTTCTATTAGGGGATTTTAATCTTCCTCACATTGATTGGGTTCCTTCTGATGACGAATCCTATTTCGAAGCTTCCGCAAGTTCATCCCAACAGGAGCTCCAAATGTTGGATAATATTATCTCTACGGATTTATATCAAGTTAACTCTGTACACAATTTTAAAAATAGACAACTTGCCCTTGTATTCTCATCTGACGCCGTTAGAACAGTAGTGGTAGAATCTACCTCTGCTTTATCTAACATAGATCGTTATCAGCCGCCTCTTGACATTTTTCTTGACTTGAGTGGTC
Source organism: Philhelius pedissequus (assembly GCA_910595825.1). Taxonomy (NCBI): domain Eukaryota; kingdom Metazoa; phylum Arthropoda; class Insecta; order Diptera; family Syrphidae; genus Philhelius; species Philhelius pedissequus. The sequence goes on from OU343160.1 coordinate 167,147,983, forward strand.
ATTTACTAGAAAATAGTAATCCTCATGACTGCTCCCATACTTTTGACTTTTGCAAAGTTGATTTTCAACAGCTCTTAGATAGTTTAATAAATTCCGGTATAGAACATTTACCGATTTCTAATGACTTGACTCAACTATCTCCAGCTTCTCTTCTATTTTGATGAGATGCATTAATGAAACAGTTCCTAAAAAAAGATCTAGATCTTCCAATTCTTCTTGTCATCCTTGGTTCACAAAAGAACTGAAATGTATCCGAAATAAAAGAAATAAGGCTTGGAAAAAATACATAAGGTTCATGACGGTAGAGAATGAAGTAGTTTACATTTCCCTTTTTGAAGAATTCAAAAAACTCTCTTTCCAACTCTATAACGGATATCTGGAAACCATGGGGCGTTCTTTGAAGTTAGACCCGAAAAACTTCTGGAAATTCATAAATTCTAAAAAGAAATGTGACGGGTATCCAGTAGACCTCATTTATAATGACGTAATCTTGAATACAACTTCTGAAATCTGTGAGGGATTTGCAAGTGACGAAAACTATTTTCATTTTTTACGAAATTGTCCTCAAGTATCATTTAACAATATTACAATAGAACGTGAACAAATTTTGAGCTTCTTGTCACATTTTAAAGAGGACTACTCTGTTGGACCTGATGGAATACCACCTGCTGTATTAAAAAAATGTAGGTCCATTTTAGCTCTTCCTCTGAGTAATATTTTCGAATTATCTTTGAAATTAGGTAAATTTAATTCAGTTTGGAAGAATGCATTTATAAAACCAATATTATTAACTATAGACCAATTTCTAAACTTTCTTGCATTCCGAAGTTGTTCGAACAAGTTGTATGTGATAGTTTGACATTTATAGGTAAAAATTCTTATCTTTGCACACGATATGAAGATTTATAAAAATATATCATCCTCAAAGGATCGAACTCTATTGCAAGAGGATATTAACCACTTTGCCTTTTGGTGTAAAAAGAACAGTTTGAATCTTAACCCGACAAAATGTCAAACAATGACATTTTCAAAAAAACGTTCTCCTTCTTCTCATGACTATATTATTTCACGGCACATTTTAACTCGTGTTATAACTGTACGGGACCTTGGAGTTCTTTTCACGCAAACTTAGACTTTTCTGTCCATATTAATATCATAGTTAACAAAGCCAATTCAATGTTAGGATTTATTAAACGTTGGTCCAAAGAATTTGTTGATCCCATTGTTACCCGTGCTTTATACAACTGCTTGGTTCGTCCCCATCTTGAGTATGCATCGCAGGCTTGGACCCCTCTTTACGATGTTCATATTGAGAGATTAGAATCTGTTCAAAGAAACTTTACTCGTTTCGCATTGAACGGGCTTCAGTGGAGTGATCCTTCTAATGCCCTCCCTTATGAGCAACGTTTATCTATTCTTCAAATGCAAACACTGGCACAGAGAAGAACAAACAATGATTTGGTATTCTTCCACCAAATAATAACAGGTGTCACAGATGCACGAGACCTACTATGTTCAGTTTTTTTTAATTATCGGGGTGGAGGTTATAATCTTCGTGGACTCGACTTGATTAAGTCCAAACACATAGGACCAACTATGGGATGCATGACCCATTGACACGTATGGGTAGACTCTTAAATTGGAATTCAAACGTTTTTGATTTCAATATCAGTAAAATGAAATTAAAAAATCTACTCAAAACCAGTGTTCCACGCTCCTAAATGTTTTTTGTTTATTGTTATGTTCTTGTTTTGTATTGATTTCGTCATTATATCATTATTATATGTTATATTTTCATGTTGTATTTATCATTATATCATTACTATATGTTATATTTTCATGTTGTACTTGTGTTAGTGTTATTTGTAGTAGAGTTTGCCTACTAACAACTAACACTGCACTAAATGATGAGCCGGTGGTATAACACAGTTTTCTGTGTTGGCAAACCATTGGTCGCAAGACGGAAAAAACTCTCTTTCCAACTCTATAACGAATATCTGGAAACCATGGGGCGTTCTTTGAAGTTATAGTCGAAAAATTTCTGGAAATTCATAAATTCTAAAAAGAAATGAGACGGGTATCCAGTAAACCTCATTTATAATAACGTAATCTTGAATACAACTTCTGAAATCTGTGAGGTATTTATAACCATTTATAACCCCAGTATATAAAAAGGGAGATAAAGCCAATATTATCAACTATAGACCAATTTCTAAACTTTCTAGCATTCCGAAGTTGTTCGAACAAGTTGTATGTGATAGTTTGACATTTCTATGTAAAAATATTATTTGCAAACCAACAACATGGTTTTATGCAGAAACGGTCTACTATTACTAATCTAGTTTTCTTTTTGAATAAATGTTTAAACTCCCTAGAAAGTGGTCAAGAAGTTGATTGTGTATACACAGACTTCTAGAAAGCTTTTGATCAATTGTCTCATGAGATTATCAAGTTTAAACTTAATTCATACGGGTTTCCTCCATCTTTCATCAAGTGGATATCATCTTATCTTGAAGATAGGTCATATCAAGTCAAATTCAGAAATTCTTACTCAAGATCCTTTATTGCCAAATCAGGTGTTCCGCAGGGAAGCCATCTTGGACCATTACTCTTTACATTGGCCATTAATGATGCTCCTCTTTGTGTACGCAATAGCGAAATTCTTATATTTGCAGACGATATGAAGATTTATAAAAATATATCATCCTCAAAGGATCGAACTCTATTGCAAGAGGATATTAACCACTTTGCCTTGTTGTGTAAAAAGAACAGTTTGAATCTTAACCCGACAAAATGTCAAACAATGACATTTTCAAAAAAACGTTCTCCTTCTTCTCATGACTATATTATTTCACGGCACATTTTAACTCGTGTTATAACTGTACGGGACCTGGGAGTTTTTTTCACGCAAAACTAAGACTTTTCTGTCCATATTAATATCATAGTTAAAAAAGCCAATTCAATGTTAGGATTTGTTAAGCGTTGGTCCAAAGAATTTGTTGATCCCATTGTTACCCGTGCTTTATACAACTGCTTGGTTCGTCCCCATCTTGAGTATGCATCGCAGGTTTGGACTCCTCTTTACGATGTTCATATTGAGAGATTAGAATCTGTTCAAAGAAACTTTACTCGTTTCGCATTGAGCGGGCTACAGTGGAGTGATCCTTCTAATGCCCTCCCTTATGAGCAACGTTTATCTATTCTTCAAATGCAAACACTGGCACAGAGAAGAACAAACAATGATTTGGTATTCTTCCACCAAATAATAACAGGTGTCACAGATGCACGAGACCTACTATGTTCAGTTTTTTTTAATTATCGGGGTGGAGGTTATAATCTTCGTGGACTCGACTTGATTAAGTCCAAACACATAGGACCAACTATGGGATGCATGACCCATTGACACGTATGGGTAGACTTTAAATTGGAATTCAAACGTTTTTGATTTCAATATCAATAAAATTAAATTAAAAAATCTACTCAAAACCAGTGTTCCACGCTCCTAAATGTTTTTTTGTTTATTGTTATGTTCTTGTTTTGTATTGACGAAATATTATATGTTATATTTTCATGTTGTACTTGTGTTAGTGTTATTTGTAGTAGAGTTTGCCTACTGACAACTAACACTGCACTAAATGATGAGCCGGTGGTATAACACAGTTTTCTGTGTTGGCAAACCATTGGTCGCAAGACGGAGCTTGCTATAAGCTCTCTTCGACCAATTCTGATAGTGTGTAAAAAAAAGATGTACAAGTGTTTGGAACTGATTTTGATTTGTTAATTTTAACTGGAAATGCAAAACATTTCATATTTTTGTTAGCATATGCTAAATTAAATAACAATAAATTGGATAAGATAAATTATTTAACAAGAATACTTACTGTTTTGTGACCTTCCATTTCTCGGTCGTGAACAAATTTTAAAACGAGAGATACTGTCGTTTTTTCACCGTCGTCGTTTCTTTTCGTCTTATAAAATATAGAATGTAACGACGTTTGACATTTACACACGACAGCAAAACGAGGGCCAAGAATTATAAATGACTAACTTGTAGAATGCAGATTGCTCCGCGTCGTAGATTTCACTGTCGCTTACGACTTCGGCAATAGGCATGAATATAGGTAGCATTTCTGACCATTTTATAAATCGAATATTGGAGGAATGAAGACTAAACTTTCCACTTTTTTCTAAATTGTATCGACGGATCTTTTCACGTTATTATACTAACTGAAACGTGGCTTAACTCATCTGTCCTTGAGCCTAAGATTAGTCCGCCAGAATATACTATATACCGCGCTGATAGAAGGCCATCTAATAGTATTTATAAACAAGGTAGCGGTGTCTTGATTACTGGTAAGTGTTATTTAAATTCTGAACCGATTCTACCACATCAGTTGAAAAATTAAGAAATTATTACCATAAAAATAACAGATTTTATTTTTGTAATATCTGGTATATATATTTCGTCTGGTTCATCGTCTTCTATGTATGAAATTTATGCATCAGCTATTTCAGATATTGTGAATTTTGGAATTCGGCATTATTTCACGCGTCCGGAACCCCTGCTCTAGAAAGAGAAAACCGTTATGAAAACCTAGTTGATTGTGTAGATTCATATAATGACTTACGGGTTTTATTTGACGTTAAGTTGTCATTTAACTCCCACATCGACGTTATAATAAGCAAGGCCGGAAGAAGCGTCGGGTTAATTAAGATGTTTTCTAAATAATTTAACGATCATCATATCTCGAAAATCCTCTATTGTGCACAAGTCCGTCCTATCTTGAAATATTGCAGTTGTGTATGGTCTCCTGTCTTATCTATTTTCGTAAATAAATTGAAAAGTATACAAAAACAGTTTTTGTTATTCGTCCTTCGTCATCTGCCATGGCACTCAAATGAACATCTTCCAACTTATGAACATCGCCTGAATCTACTAACTTTATCAACGCTTAAGAAAAGTACAGAAGTCAATAATGTCCTCTTCCTCTTTCAACTTTTATCTGGATCAAATGAGTGGGACACAAGGAAAAAAATTTTAAGGTCCATTTCCAAAAAGTGAGCGCCACTCGTCAGATTTTTTTTTTTTTAAACTAACTATTTGGCAACATGAATATTTATTATATAGTCACGTCAGTCTGACTAAATAAATTCAGTGCGCGTTTTTCTTTTTGAGATCTGAGCAGAGCTTGAACATGTCAAGTACGCTCTGAGCAGAGTTTGACCAGAACTTTCCGATTTATTTATGAAACATACTGGAGCACTGAACTGGTAAAATAATAAATATTTATTACCTACATAGGAAGAACAACCGGTGTCAATCTCCATTTCTATGTGTTTGTTTTTTCGTCTGCATCTGTCATAACACCCAAAAAAAATGTACTCCATCTATATTTTATGTTTTTTGCTTAATGTTAAGTTCCTTATTGATTAAAAAACTTTTTTTGTTAAAATAACATTTAAATAAATAAAAGGCACGAAATAATTTTTTTCACGAAACATTTGTCTATAATTTTATTCATTAGGCGTTACAAATTTCACAAAATGCATTTCGGCATGACTTACATGCGATCATCAGCTTCACGCTTTAAAATAAACCAAAGAAAGACACTTAAAATAGAAAAACAATCATTAATTTGTTGACAAAAGGAAAAGATGAAAAAAGAGAAATATTTTAAGAAGAAATTGCAAACACAAAAAAAAAATACTAACACATGTACATACGTAGGTATTGCTTTTGTTCTTTATTTTGTGGACTGTGCCTTGAATTTTAATTGAGTTTTTTGCGACAGCATCTAACTGATAAGTCCAACTTTTATGATGGAATTGTGGTAACCTTTTTTGTTTACAAATTGTTTTGTTGAATGGGCTTTAGGTCAAATAAAACAAGTTGTCCATGTCTATGGACATCGTCAGATGAATAACATGAAAATCTATATTTGCATTGATAAATATTAGTTACATAATTCTTACAAAATGTACATACAATATAAACTTACACTTGTTACATTTATGTTCCACAGAAAATACAAATAATTATGTTATTGTGAACAGAACGACAGGATACTACACAGGATAAAGTACAGTTGACAAGTGACATAAATATTATTATATATGCAATTCATATAATTGGTAAACATTCTTTTTTCAAAGCTTTTTTTTCGCTTCCCCCTCATGTCCACCAGGTGTTTGTATTTCTGAGTTACTTCTTCCATATCAGTTCGTCGGTTAGTCGTATTGTCCACGTTAATAGCCGCGTCTTATTATGCACGAAGACTTATATAGGTCAGAGCTTTGCATGCATTCACCAACACTAAAAGATCTTGATACTCGTATTTATCCAGATTAATACTCCTGACCCAGAATTTAATTACATATCTCACCACAAGGGTTAGCTTTTAACTTGTACAAGTTGGTACTTCAATTTTGAATTGTCAACCACGGTGTTGCCAACAACTAACCAAGCAACTACCATTAAGTCTGCTTCTACACTAGTGCAATTGTTTTGTGGTTTCCCATTGGTAAAAGATATCAATTTTGCCAAGTTAAATCCTTCCATTGGCAAACAAAAATTTGTTTCTTATTCGGTATCAATTTTGCAGATCCGTATTTTTCTGTGGATCAAAATCTCTTTTTACTAACACTAGTACAATTGAATGCATTTACTTTGACAACTAGTAGTTTAATAAACACGAATACAATCCAACGACATATCGAAAAAAAAATCAATTCAAATCGCTTTGCATCAAATGCGAAGGTGTTCACCGCACATCCTACAAAAATCATCTGTATTTTGCATGTGTTACCAATATTTATAAATGTTTTCATTTTTATTTATTTTCCAACTTCCTGCCTTATTCAAAGATTTTCTCATAACTTTAACGCAGCGCTTCCACGTTCAAAATTAAAAAAAAGACACGAAATTCATGCCCCCTTATAGATCTTTCTATAGCCCTTGGTATTCACCTTCATCAACAGCACGGTTCTCCTTTTCCTTTTTCGGACAGCAAGAGAATTCATTCTCAATCAAAAAAACACAAATGCATATATTTGGGTGTTCTCCCAACATCAGCGCACCCAAGTGAAGCAAATCCCAATATTAAAAAATATCCAACAGAAAGAGAAAAGATAATTGCCAGTACAAACCTAAGTATATGGTTAGGTGTTCAACAACATTCAGTGCAGCGTCGGCCAGCGTCGTTCACTCCACCATAGGTTTTCGGTATCGGTAGTGCAAGTGAAGCAGGATCAGTACACAGTTCGAAGAGAATTCGTATTCATTTTCATTGAGCCTAGCCTGCTGTAGCTGTGCGCTGTGGTGCGGATTCATTCTCTGTACCAGTACGAAAACGTACCTTGTTATAGATAGATACTACCATAAGATAAACTTGATATGCCAGCCAATGCCATTCTATGCGACACGTGGAAAACAAGACAAAGAGAAAAGAGAGCTTTAATTTCTTTTTACTTTTAGTGTTTGGCTCTTATTTTGTTTATTGCGCGCTTGCGGTGCGGATTCATTGCGTGTACCAAGTACAAATACAAACATACTCATATGGGACGTTCATGTACAAGTGTATATAAAGCGACGTCTAAGGTCGAACAAAATACAAAATGATTTATTTAATGCAGTATCAAATTTTATTTCTGATTCTGACAAAATTTAATGACAGTGCTAGATTTCAAATAAATAACTTGAGAACGAGTTTTCATCATATTTTAAAAGCATCCAAAAATGCTATTGATCCTTTTCTTAAACGAGGCCTAGAAAGTTCTGAACTGCGATATCGCTAATTATTTTTTTTGGATAATCTTCAAATTGAAATGCAGTTCGAGTCGTTGACAAAATTTAAGTTACGAGCTATAATTTCTAAAAAAACTTTGTTTAGTATGGAATAAAATGTTCTACTGAAGTTTTTAATGCCTTGTGTTCATATGGTGCATTTTTTGATTTTGCAAGGCTGAAGAACGAATTAATTGTTTTTTAAGTGTTCTCAGCTTAAAAATATCTCCGTTAAAGACATTCCAAGAACGGTTGATGCTCTTGAATTAAAAGAAACTTTTTCGAAAACTTTTAAACTATATTCACTGATCTTATAAATATCCACATCGAGTGAATCTATTGAACGTTCTTTTTCTGCTCTTAAACACGTTAAATCGAATGATAGAAATAAAATGCAGGAGCAAAGATTATAGCAACTTGCAATTATCTCCATAGTAGAATCATTTTTAAGGAAATCAAAGTAAAAATAGTCTATGATGAAGTTTTGTAAGTTGTTTGAAGAAATCCCGACGAACTGAACTTTTATTGAAGTATTTCTTTTTTAAATTATAGTTTCCTTACAAAGAAAAACACAAAAAAGTATAAAAACAAAAACTCAAACAAAAAAAATAATATAAAAAACACAAAAAAATAACAAAAACAACGTCCTCATCGTAATCCTAACTAAGTATAGACAAAACTTGAAGGAGCAGTTAGTGAACGCGTTGCTTGAGGCACAACGGCACGTCACCTTATGCACTTTGTATGTACCACGGAATTTGGGGATCAACTTTTTGTTAGTACCGGCTGTTGTATCTGTATTTCTTATCATAACAAAATCTCCTTCTGAAAATTGAATATGTGGCTGGTGTGTGTTAGCATGATATTCTGATGTTTTAGACTAATGGTATTCAATGTGATCAGAAGCTTTTTGTAGTAAGGTTCTTATATCATGAAAAGGAGACAAATTTCGTTTATTGTCGAAATATTCTGACAAAGTATCAATATCACGAACACGTTGTTCTGCACCAAATACTAATTGACAAGGTGTTGCACCAGTTGTGGAATGAACAGTGTTGTTAAGAGCGTATTCGACTCTTGTTAAATGTTTCGACCAATTCGAATGTTGAATTGGTTCCGTAATTTTAGATAATATCAACTTAAGAACTCGAATGACACGGTCAAATTGATCATTACTCTGAGGTGATGATGTAACTATTTTCACTTGTTCAATATTATTTTCAAGTAGATATGATTCAAAATCAAGCGATGGAAAACAAAAACCCCGATCACTTATGATTCGACGAGGTCGACTATAATATTCAAAATACTTATCTAGACAAACACACACTTCTTGAGTACTTGTTGAATTTACGGGATAAAGTTTGACATATTTTGTAAAAGCCTGTACTATAACCAAAATGTGTTTTCTCTTAGAAATAAGTGACGGAAGAGGGCCAAAATGATCTGCATAAAGAGTATCGAATGGAATATGTTTCTTTTGAATTTAGTGTAGCACAGAATACGTTAAACACTGAATACAATTTTGAATATACTTTTCAATATTTTCTCTCATACCTGGGAACAAGTAATGCATTTTAATTTGTTCAAGACAATTCATAACACCCATATGACAATTTTTTTCATGTGCCACTATTATAATTTGCAATTCCATTTCTTTTGGTACATATAACAAGAGATCTCCATTTTCTAATTTTCTATAAACTAGACCATCATCACGGACAAAATTTGGAACTTCTTCTATTTCTAACTTTTCTCGTAATTTAGCTTTATTTTCGTCTCTATTTTGGGTTATTTGTAATTGCATATCTACAGCATCTGCATTATCAACTGTATTCATTTCTTTAACGTCTTTGTGACTTTGAACGCATGTTTTTGGGTATATTTTTAAGGCATCAACATGATCCTTTAAAAGACCACTTCGATGCTGAATGGTGTAGTTATAATTCTCTAGCTCAAATGCCAAACGAGCTATTCGACCAGTTACAGTTTTGCGATTCAAAGTGATCGTAAGGGATGACGTTATAATTTTTAAATGGAATACCTTCTAAATAGACGTGAACCTTTCGTAGTGAGTATATTATAACTAGAGTTCCTAATTCAAAACTGTGATTTCGAGATTCAGAATAAGTTATACGTTGTGAACAATATGCTATGGGATGAAATTTATTATCTTCCTGTTTTTGCATTAATATGTCTCCAAAACCCTCAGTGCTTCCATCACAATGCAATTCTGTATCATGACGGATTATGGCATAGCAATATGTGAAAAAACGAAGGGACAAATCAACGGAAATATGAAAATAATCTCACACATTTTTGAAGTTGATCATTCATTTTTGGAATAGAGAATTTCTTAATTTTTTCTATGTGTCCATTGTTAGGATGGATCCCTTTATTATTGGTTTGAAATCCTAAGAAATCATTTTCGTTGTAGCAAAGTCGACACTTCTTAAATTTCAGTTGAAGTCGAAATTTAGCAAGTCGTCGAAGTAATCTTTGGAGTACGTCTAAATGTTCTTAAATGGTTTTGCTTACAATTGTAATATCATCCATGTATATAACAACCACACCTTCTTCGATAAATGAGTGTAATATGTTGTTAATAAGTCGCTGAAATATTGCTGACGCATTTTTCAATCCAAATGGCATTTGTCAAAATTCAAACTATCCGTCTGGGGTAACAAATGCTGTATACGGAATCGAATTTTCAGAGATCTTAACATGGTTAAATCTGTTTTTAAGATCTAATGTTCTAAAATATGTCTTTCATTCTAATGTTTCCAAACAATCAAATATATATGAGGTATTGGGTAACTATCTCGCACCATAATTTTATTGAGGGAGGGGTCAATAGTCAACACACATTCGTATTTCACCAGATTTTTTAGAAACTAAGACAATTGGAAATGCATAAGGAGAATTACTTGGTCGCATTTGTTTCTTTTTCAAAAGATTACTAATCATATCTCTGACAATACGTCTATCTTCATATAAGATCCTTCGAGGTGGTGAACTTATTGGTATGTCGGAAGTTAAGTGAATTTTCATTTCATATTTTTGTTCGATAGAAATTTGAATATTTGAAAGGTTTAGATAATTATTCTCTCTTTCCGGTGCATTGGGCTTAGACCAACATTAATATCAAATGATTCAAAAAGTGCATCTTCCTCTATTTTAAAAATATCCGGAACAAAATGATACCATTTGACAAATCAGGTATTTCAACAACGTTAGAGAATTGACATTTGTTGAAACAAGGCAAAAAGTTTAAAATCTCATTCTCAGTGGAATCGTTCACACAATGTAATACTTTATTTAATATTCTTATTTCAGTTTTATTTGGATGATCTAAAATTTTAACATTTTTTCCTGGAATTTTATTTCAACTATCATAAATTTAATGTTAAATGCATTCAAAAAGTCTCGACCCAATAAGAGCGGATATGGAATAACCGAATCGGGTACAACGAAAATATTAATTTGTTTATTAAAATTCCGAAAGATAATTTCAATTTTAATTTTTCCGAAAGAATATAACTTAAAATGCGCCAATGCTTTGAAACCAGAATATTGAGTCCATTGATTAGTCAAATAGTTTGGAACAGCAGATTTCTTAAACCAATTGGACTACCCGAAACAAAAAGTGAAAGGAAAGTATTACATTTATGCCTAAAACCATTAATCAAAAATGTAACACTTGAATAATATAACTCGGAAATAAGATCGTTATATTTTGTTTCTCCATTTTCGGTGTTCTTAGAGTTGAACTCATTTAAGAGCCACTCGATTAGTAGGTTTTGCTGACAGTTTCTAAAATTATGGTCCATGGAACCACATTGAAAACATGAACCTTTTTCACGTTTGGGATAACGACATGAATTTGCAAAATGTCCAACATTTGAGCAATTGAAACAGTATATTTTGGAACAATCAATATTTGGTTTTGAAAAAGTTGGTCTTGTAGAAAACACCCTCGTAGTTAATGAAGAGTTAAATGCTTCATTTGCTTCACGTTTGCGGCGCAATTTACTATATTGGTGAGACAATTGCTTCAGATGTTGTAAAGTGCAAACAGGATACAATACAGCAACGCTTACTGAATTATCTTGAAAACCTTCAATTATGAATTGAATAACTTGTATTTCATCAATGTTGGCACGTGTAGTCAACTCTTGCATTTTAAGAATATAACCCATAACAGATAGCTTTGATGATTGAAGGTTGTTTTTTCGTAGAATATCGATTACTTCAGAAATAGATTTCCATTTTCTAATTTCGGCAGTGGAATCCGCTTTCATCAAACGTCGAATTGAATTTAAACGAAACATATCACCAACACTTACCGAATCGCAAGCTCTTTCAAAATTTTCAATCCATTTACGGGCATCACAAGCTTCAATATCAGCAAACGGTATGTTGAATATCTTCAAATTTTGGGGAAAGAAAACTATTCGGGCTAAGAGCCAGTTCTTGTTGCAATTGTTGCAAACGTTGACGTTTTTCTAGTATTCTCAAGTGTATATCAATTTCGACTTCCTCTGCTCTAAGAGATAGAGTCCGATTTTCTGATGCAGGTTCCTTGACTTGATTGTTGTTTCCAAGTTCTTATTGGCTTATCAAAGGTTAAGTGCAACTCTTTGACTATTTCCGGAATTGTTGGAATTTTCAAAATTCTCCTCTTCTGGCTCAGAAAGTTTGTCTTCATACAACTTTTTTAATTGTGTATAAGTGGCAGTTGATGAAAATTCTATTTTATGTTTTTCAAGCCAATTTTGCAACTCGGTTCTCTTCATATTTGTTCGTTAATTAGTTGTTCGTTAATTAGTCGTACTGATGTCTTAATATTCAAACTTTCCATAAGAATCCCACTTCTGAAGTTGTTAGGATGTTTTTTATTATAAAATATTAATTTCTTAAAACAATCTTATTTTTTTGAATTAATATTATTGAACGATTTTTATTTATTAATTTAATGACAAAAAAAATAATAAATACTAAAGTATTTAACAAAGTAAAAGTAAAATATAAAGTATTATTGTAACAAGTACTCTTACAACCGTAAGATTTTAACCGCCGCCGAACCGATTTTTTTATCTACCATAAGATCTTAACCGCCGCCGAACCATTTTTTTATTTTCCTTAAGATCTTAACCGCCGCCGCCGAAACAAAACCAAAGATTAAATTAATATAATTATAAATCTTTGCTAAACGGGGGTTGGGGGTGGCCGTGGCGCGATAGTTGTGTGCTCGCCTGTCAACCTCGTGGTTGCAGGTTCGATTCCTGCCGTTGTCTATGTCTTCTTATATTCCATTAAAAACCGATTCTCAAAATTGTCATAAAATAGGTTGCTGCTTTGTTCATTACATGCTGTTTAGGCATAACACTAACAACATGTGATTGAGTAAACTAGCATACCCATAAAGTATGACAACGTAATAAATAAAATAATGCGAATTATAAGCGACATAAATAAATAAGACACGGTAATGCTCTGCGCATTAGTTCAGCCGCCATCGCTGGAGATAAATCTGACACAACAACCAGCTCTAATCTCAGAACATCGAGTCACACATCTTTCCTATCCTTCTTTCTCTTCTTCAACGTCTGCCCGCGCTGTGATAAGAAAAACATATAAAGGGTATTCATAATCCCTTGAGCGCGTGCAAAGTTATATAAAAAAAAAATAAAAAAAACCCAAAACCCACAATAATAAAGATGTCAGATTCAGAAGAGGCATTCAATGTCTTCGACATCTTAGGAAGAATTTATCTCCTCCGTAAAGCAGAACTTCAGGACCGCATGAAAAGTTGTGGTCTTGACATCCAGGGTACCGTTTCCGAGCTTCGCAAACGGTTTTTAAGCTATATCAAAGAATCAAGGCATCACAAATCAACCCAAAGCTTGTGCGAAGAATTGGAGTTATACGAGGGACGAGAGTGTTCCGAAGAGGGGACAGTTTACTCGAAAAAGTAAACCAGAGGGATGACGCACACGTCAACGCCAGAAGCGATTATGAAAAACCCGCACCCAACCCCACTACAAATATCCCTACAGGTTTTCCCACAGGAAGATTTCAAATAAGCCGAGAGGCAGAAGTGATGGATGTACTGAGGAAATGGAGACTTAAGCTTATCGCAACGGGAAATGCTCTCGAATTTATGAAACGAGTCGAGGAACTTATGGATTGTTACCAAATCCAAGAGTACGAGATGCCCCGAATCTTTCCGGAGATATTCAGAGGTCTCGCTTTAGCGTGATACCGAATTAATCGTGATACTTTCAGAACATGGCACGACTTCTACCACTACTTTTTGAGATTTTTCTTTCCCCTCGATTTATAAACAAGCTGGAAGATATATATTATTTTGAAACATGACCGACCGTTTACAAAAAGATATTACCCGCGTAAGCAGGCTATGCAGAAGATTATTATATTATTATACAAAACAAAAAAAAAGGAATTAAGTATAAGAAATAAAAAAGAACGAACTGAAGTATGTTAAGGAAAAATGTATAAAACAAAATCCACAAGAATTAAAATGAATTATTATAAATAATTATCCCTAAATTTTTTGTTGCCTAATTTTTTTTCTATTAATGGCATAGCAATATGTGAAAAAACGAAGGGACAAACCGACGGAAATATGAAAATAATCCCAAACATTTTTGAAACTGATCTTTCGTTTTTGGAATAGGGAAATTCTTAATTTTTTCTATGTGTCCATTGTTATGATGGATCCCTTTATTATTGGTTTGAAATCCTAACAAATCATTTTCGTTTTAGCAAAATCGACACTTCTTAAATTTCAGTTGAAGTCGAAATTTAGCAAGTCGTCGAAGTAATCTTTGGAGTACGTCTAAATGTTCTTAAATGGTTTTGGTTGCAATTGTAATATCATCCATGTATATAACAACCACCCTTTCTTCGGTAAATGAGTGTAATATGTTATTAATAAGTCGCTGAAATATTGCTGACGCATTTTTCAATCCAAATGACATTTTTAAAAAATCAAACTATCCGTCTGGGGTAGCAAATGCTGTATACGGAATCGAATTTTCAGAGATCGTAACATGGTTAAATCTGTTTTTAAGATCTAAGGTTGTAAAATACGTCTTTCATTCTTATCTTTCCAAGCAATCAACTATATGATGTAATGGGTAACTATCTCGCACCATAATTTTATTGAGGGGTCATTAGTCAACACACATTCGTATTTCACCAGATTTTTTAGAAACTTAGACAATTGGAAATGCATAAGGAGAAGTACTAGGTCGCATTTGTTTGTTTTTCAAAAGATCACTAATCATATCTCTGACAATAGGTCTATCTTCATATGAAATCCTTCGAGGTGGTGAACTTATTGGTATGTCGGAAGTTAAGTGAATTTTCATTTCATATTTCTGTTCGATAGCAATTTGAATATTTGAAAGGTTTAGATAATTATTCTCTCTTTCCGGTGCATTGGGCTTAGACCAACATTGATATCAAATGATTCAAAAAGTACATCTTCCTCTATTTTAAAAATATCCGGAACAAAATGATACAATTTGACAAATCAGGTATTTCAACAACGTTAGAGAATTGACATTTGTTGAAATAAGACAAAAAGTTTAAAATCTCATTCTCAGTGGAATCGTGCACACCATGTAATACTTTATTTGATATTCTTATTTCATTTTTATTTGGATGATCTAAAATTTTAACATTTTTTCCTGGAATTTTATTTCAACTATCATAAATTTAATGTTAAATGCATTCAAAAAGTCTCGACCCAATAAGAGCGGATATGGAATAACCGAATCGGGTACAACGAAAATATTAATTTGTTTATTAAAATTCCGAAAGATAATTTCAATTTTAATTTTTCCGAAAGAATATAAGTTAAAATGGCCCAATGATTTGGAGCCAGAATATTGAGTCCATTGATTAGTTAAATAGTTTGGAACAGCAGATTTCTTCATTAAAACAATTGGACTACCCGAATCAAAAAGTGAAAGGAAAGTATAACATTTATGCCTAAAACCATTAATCAAAAATGTAATACTTACATATTTTAACTCGGAAATAAGATCGTTATATTTTGTTTCTCCATTTTCGGTGTTCTTAGAGTTGAATTCATTTAAAAGAGCCACTTGATTAATAGGTTTTGCTGACAGTTTCTAAAATTATGGTGCATGGAATCACATTGAAAACATGAACCTTTTTCACGTTTGGGATAAGGGTATTTGCAAAATGTCCAACGTTTGAGCAATTGAAACAGTATATTTTGGAACAATCAATATTTGGTTTTGAAAAAGTTGGTCTTGTAGAAAACACCCTCGTAGTTAATGAAGATTTAAATGCTTCATTTGCTTCACGTTTGCGGCGCAATTTACTATATTGGTGAGACAATTGCTTCAGATGTTGTAAAGTGCAAACTGGATACAATACAGCAACGCTTACTGAATTATCTTGAAAACCTTCAATTATGAATTGAATAACTTGTGTTTCATCAATGTTGGCACGTGCAATCAACTCTTGCATTTTAAGAATATAACCCATAACAGATAGCTTTGATGATTGGAAAGTTGTTTTTTCGTAGAATATCGATTACTTCAGAAATAGATTTCCATTTTCTAATTTCGGCAGTGGAATCCGCTTTAATCAAACGTCGAATTGAATTTAAACGAAATATATCATCAACACTTACCGAATCGCAAGCTCTTTCAAAATTTTCAATCCATTTACGGGCATCACAAGCTTCATTATCAGCGAACGGTATGTTGAATATCTTCAAATTTTGGGGAAAGAAAACTATTCGGGCTAAGAGCCAGTTCTTGTTGCAATTGTTGCAAACGTTGACGTTTTTCTAGTATTCTCAAGTGTATATCAATTTCGACTTCCTCTGCTGTATGAGATAGAGTCCGATTTTCTGATGCAGGTTCCTTCACTTGATTGTTGTTTCCAAGTTCTTATTGGCTTATCAAAATTTAAGTGCATCTCTTTGACTATTTCAGGAATCGTTGGAATTTTCAAAATTCTCCTCTTCTGGCTCAGAAAGTTTGTCTTCATACAACTTTTTTAATTGTGTATAAGTGGCAGTTGATGAAAATTCTATTTTATGTTTTTCAAGCCAATTTTGCAACTCGGTTCTCTTCATATTTGTTCGTTAATTAGTTGTTCGTTAATTAGTCGTACTGATGTCTTAATATTCAAACTTTCCAAAAGAATCTCACTTCTGAAGTTGTTAGGATGGTTTTTATTATAAAATATTAATTTCTTAAAACAATCTTATTTTTTTGAATTAATATTATTGAACGATTTTTATTTATTAATTTAATGACAAAAAAAATAATAAATACTGAAGTATTTAACAAAGTAAAAGTAAAATATAAAGTATTATTGTAACAAGTACTCTTACAACCGTAAGATCTTAACCGCCGCCGAACCGATTTTTTTTATCTACCATAAGATCTTAACCGCCGCCGAACCATTTTTTTATTTTCCTTAAGATCTTAACTGCCGCCGCCGAAACAAAACCAAAGATTAAATTAATATAATTATAAATCTTTGCTAAACGGGGGTTGGGGGTGGCCGTGGCGCGATAGTTGTGTGCTCGCCTGTCAACCTCGTGGTTGCAGGTTCGATCCCTGCCGTTGTCTATGTCTTCTTATATTCCATTAAAAACCGATTCTCAAAATTGTCATAAAATAAGTTGCTGCTTTGTTCATTACATGCTGTTTAGGCATAACACTAACAACATGTGATTGAGTAAACTAGCATACCCATAAAGTATGACAACGTAATAAATAAAATAATGCGAATTATAAGCGACATAAATAAATAAGACACGGTAATGCTCTCCGCATTAGTTCAGCCGCCATCGCTGGAGATAAATCTGACACAACAACCAGCTCTAGTCTCAGAACATCGCGCCACACATCTTTCCTATCCTTCTTTTTCTTCTTCAACGTCTGCCCGCGCTGTGTTAAGAAAAACATATAAAGGGTATTCATAATCCCTTGAGCGCGTGCAAAGTTATATAAAAAAAAAAAAAAAAAAAAAAAACCAAAACCCACAATAATAAAGATGTCAGATTCAGAAGAGGCATTCAATGCTTCGAAGAATTTATCTCCTCCGTAAAGCAGAACTTCAGGACCGCATGAAAAGTTGTGGTCTTGACATCCAGGGTACCGTTTCCGAGCTTCGCACACGGTTTTTAAGCTATATAAAAGAATCAAGGCATCACAAATACACCCAAAACTTGTGCGAAGAATTGAAGTTATACGAGGGACGAGAGTGTTCCGAAGAGGGGACAGTTTACTCGAAAAAGTAAACCAGAGGGATGACGCACACTTCAACGCCAGAAGCGAATATGAAAAACCCGCACACAACCCCACTACAAATATCCCTACAGGTTTTCCCACAGGAAGATTTCAAATAAGTCGAGAGGCAGAAGTGATGGATGTAGTGAGGAAATGGAGACTTAAGTTTATCGCAACGGGAAATGCTCTCGAATTTATTAAACGAGTCGAGGAACTTATGGACTGTTACCAAATCCAAGAGTACGAGATGCCCCGCACCTTTCCGCAGATATTCAGAGGTCTCGCTTTAGCGTGGTACCGAATTAATCGTGATACTTTCAGAACATGGCACGACTTCTACCACGACTTTTTGAGATATTTCTTACCCCCTCGATTTATAAACAAGCTGGAAGATATATATTATTTTGAAACATGACCGACCGTTTACAAAAAGATATTACCCGCGTAAGCAGGCTATGCAGAAGATTAAACGAATTCTTATTATTACGCCACGGAAAAATCGATCGACGCTACAACAAAACAAAAAAAAAGGATGAATTAAGTATAAGAAATAAAAATGAACGAATTGAAGTATGTTAAAGAAAAATGTATAAAACAAAATCCACAAGAATTAAAATGAATTATTATAAATAATTATCCTTAAATTTTTTGTTGCCTATTTTTTTTCCATTGTCGTTTTGCATTAACCCAGAAGACATTGTTTTTAGACGCGAATGTTCTCGTCTCCGAAGTGAGAGGGAATTTAGGGGACAAAATTAAACGTACAACTAATTTACTTCGCCTCCTCGCTCTACGCATGAAAAATAATTTAACGCCATATGAATACAAACAGTTTACAACACAGAAAATCAAGTTTTCATAGACACATATAACAAAAAAGAAGAATACAATGTTTACAAAATAAATGCACTCAAATCAGTACTGTGAAAATCGTTCAATATCGTAATGAATGAAAAATGGTACGATAATAGAACAAGTATTGTATTTCCCCTTGAAATCAAACGGCTGCTGTCGATGGGTAAGAAATTTGCACTACCTGTTGACAAAAAATCGTTCCCACTCTTCCAACTAATAGCTGATGGCGAAGAAATCATTCGGCGTAATAAAGACGAGAGGGATCAAAATTGTGCTTAATGTAAACAGAAAAACAACACAATTTCTTAAGCAGAACAAAAATGTCATAATTATATCAGCAGACAAGGGCAATGTAACCTGGGCGATGGAACGTGAAGAAAACAACAACAAAATGTGTGACCTCTTATCAGACCGCAATACCTACAGGCGAGTAAGGAACAATCCCACCACAACACTGCAAATTTGGAACAACGAATTGGCTAAATGGCTAAGCAAGATGAACGCGAAAAAGCAAAAATGTCTACATATACGGCACAACTTCCATCAATCTACCACGTGCCGAAAATACGCCCCACCATGTCGTCTATGTAATTGCCATGCTTCGAGCTTTCCAAATTTGTAGGAAGAATATTACAGTACGTGACAACGAAATCAACCCACTCTGTAAAAAATTCTTATGCATTTATTGAAAAGGCAAAAGTTGTTAAATTTCATAAGGATGATGTTTTGGTCTCATTTGATGTTATTTCAATTTTTACAAACATTCCAATACAATTGGCTTTAACAATTGTCAAAAAAAAAGATGGGGAAAAATTAGTGAAAATACAAAATTGAACCAAAGCATATTCCTTGAAATTCTCGAATTTTGCTTGGAAGACAAAAATTATTTGCAATTCAAAGATGACATTTATAAGCAGATTTTTGGAGATTTTTTCCATTGCCACCTACTAATGCCGACTTAGTTCTGGACCATTTGCTTGAGGAGTGTTTCGAAAAAATGGAGGAAAAACATAGGTTCATCACTTGATATGTGGATGACATCTTCGCAATAATGAACAAGCATAACATTGAAATGTTATCAGTTTTCTAACCGGACTCCATCCAAAGATCCAATTGACAGTTGAGAATGAAAATAATTGCGAACTGGCATTTTTTGATGTCAATGTTATTCGAAACAACAAAGTTCTAATGTTTAATTGGTACCAAAAACATACTGCAACAGGAAGATTGCTAAATTTTCGTTCCAACCAAGCCAAGCACATTATCATCAACACGGCTTCCAACCTCATTAGCAAGGTTTTCACATTGAGCGATCAAAAATTTCACCTTAACAACGAAATGAAAATTTTCAAAATCCTGAAAGACAATGGATTTCCTAACTACCCTATTCGTGGTCTGATACAAAAACAGAAAACCAAAACTTCATCGAATTTCAACCCGAATCGTATGCCTGGATACTACAAAAGTGTTGTTTATGTTTCCGGTCTAACAGAAAACTTCAAGAAGATTATCGGGAAGAAAGCTGAAAATGCACTTTTCCTTTATAATTCACACAACACACTTGGTAATCTTTTTTCGAAATTTAAAGTCAAACCTGGCGGAGCCACCGAAGTGGTATACAAAATCAACTGCAAAGGCAACCCTGATGATCCCTGTAATTTGTGTTATATTGGTACAACTAAACAATTCCTTCGTCTACGAATGTCCAACCATATATCGCATATAAAATCAAATAACCCAGGAAAGATTGCATTGGCCAGCCACATTATTGAAAGCGGTCATTTTCCAGACTTTGAAGATGTGAAAATTCTCCAGACTGAGCGACACGCGTCTAAGCGATATACACACGAAATGCTGCATATCATAATAAATTTTCCCTGAATAAGGCAGCAACCACTGCCGAAACGTCGGGAAAAGCTAATGCTAACTTAACTGTTTCATTGCCACATCAATTGTGACCACAAAAGCCAACGAAAATAAGATTTTAATCTTATACACAACCAGATTCGAAAACCATTTGGTGGAAATTTGTTACTGCAAACACCAGAGCGAGACCCTCCTTTTCAATTTGGCTATATGCCTTTTCAGTTGGTCTAAGCGATCGCGATGCATGACAGATCGCTCTTATTATTCCATCAGAATGTTCATGTAAAATACATGCACCTAAGCCATAGTTGGATGCGTCTGCGGCAACAAATAATATTGTGTGTAGGTTCGTAATGAGCTAGGAGCAAGTCAGATGACAGAATTTTTTTAGATTGACAAAACTGTTGTGGTGATCTTTTGTCCATATCCACCGGGTATTTGCCTTTAAAAATTCATTCAATGGTCTTCTGTATTGTCGCATGTTGTCCACAAATTTTCTATAGAAATTTATAGCACCGAGAAAAGACCGAAGCTCTGAAAGGTTGGTTGGCTCGGGCATGTCATTTTTGGTTGATAACCTATCCAAGATTTTTGAATTCGTTGACAAAAAACTTACATTTAGCGAATTTAACCTTAAATTGGTAGTCCTGGATACGACATAGAACATCATGCTAATTATTATTATGTTCCTCCAAGTCTATTCCGCAAAATGGATAACACTTTACTACCTACTTACTTCAATTTTATCGAATATACATCATACCTCCATATCCTACAAAATAATACATTCTTTATTAGAAGGAAATAGTTTTTGTGAGTGGAAAGCATCAATCATTCTAAATTTATTTTTCCATAACTACTTACTATGTATGTAGGTTTCTTTTTTTACCGTAACAAATCGTACACAAGGCAAAAAACAGTTCATTGACAAAAATCTTGCCCTTATTCAATCTTTTATTTTTCTATACCTACATTTATGCATGTGTAAATTCAAATACAATCTTGCACTCCTTTAATTTTCCCTTTTTTCAATCTTCTATTTTTTGCATTTTATTTCCTTCGATACAAAATTAGCTGTTTTTTTTCTCTCGCTCGATCTCTCATGAGTTATCATACAGTATTCTTGTTCTGCCATTTTTGCCATTTCTTTGGAATATATCCATATTCTCTTGTCTCCCAACCCTCCAATTTTACAATTTTATTAAAGAGCAGTACCATCCTTGGATATACTAGATGCCGCCACAGTCGAACCAATTCATGAGAGTACTATAGGAATATATATACACACAATGATTTTATGAATAGGAGTGACAATCCTGTTTCAATTGTGAGCATGTTGGGGGTGGTTTTACGCAAGTGAAAACATTTTTTTTATAAGAAATTTAAGAAGTTTTTTGACTTCTACCTATTTTTTATATCCCCATGTATGAGCCACTGTAACAAATACCTTGTATTTTACACTATGCGATATTGTTTTGTTCGATAAGCATTTGAGGTGGTGTATCATACTAAGATTGTAAGAAATAGTTACACCCAAGTACTTACAGGTTTTGACAACTTCGATTGGATGCCTGTTGAAGTACTATTTTTCGATCCTTGGAGTTCTGCCCGGCCCCTTTCGGAAAATCATCACCCTTGATTTGCTCAGATTCACTCTCAAATTCCATAATCGTCAATAGGTTTCAAGTTTGTTAATCATCAGCTGCAGAGTTTGAGGGAAATACGCAAACAGTATCACATCATCGGCAAATAAAAGTGCTTTGATGTTTCTCCTTGCCACTTCTATACCCCCGGGCAAAAAATCTATTAAGTTGTTAATGAACAAGGCAAAAAGATTTGGACTTAAAGCGCACAATTGCTTGAATCCCATCTTAGACTCGAAATCGCGTGAGATATCAGAACCGTTCCAAACCGCTGAATGAATGCCATGATACTCTACTCTAGTGCTCTCCCAAATTTTGCTGATATACCAGCGTTGTACAGTTTGAAGAACAAAGCATTGCGATCTACTGTATCGAACGCTGGCGCTGTTTTGAAATCAACTAAAAAGATGTACATCATCTTTTTTTATTCAATGCAGTTGTTCGCTATGGTTTGCAGAGCAAAATGTTGTCGACAGTTGAATAACCGCAACTAAATCCTACTTGATATTCACTGAGCAATTTGCTTCTCTATATGCACTATGTCAAGCGGTCATTCAAAAGTGTTGCGAAAATCTTATAGAACGCAGTAAGAAAAGATGTCGCTCTACAATTGCCTTTATCTGCTTTTTTACCCTTCTTTTAAATCGGAAAGATAAGAGATTCTTTAAAATTGTCTGGTATTTCTCCACTTTCTAAAATGTTGTTATACACAGACGTTAATTCACCGGTTAACTTTTTCGTTCCGTATTTTATGAATTCTGTTGGTATTCCATCTGCTTCAGCCGCTTTCCCGTCCTTCAATTTAATTTATTGTACACTTATGACAAGCAAAATTTAATTATAATAATGTAGTTTAATACATGAATATAAATACAAAAAAAAAATAAAATTACATAACATGACATATTATAATACTCCGTAGATAAATCTACGAAGTAGAGACACTGAAGCACTTGTAACGAGACCATTGGCTTTTAAATATCACATACATTAATACAACAGAGAGAGAGACAGAGAAAGAAAGAACACACAACAGAAGAAAATAAAATAAAAGATTATTAATAACATAAAAACAATATAATAATGTATTATAATTACGTAATTACAACAAAACTAGTATATAATAGAAGGGGATGGTGGTAGACGGTTATTGGGATGATTGGGAGAGGAGAGAATTTCGGAAAACAGATTTAGAAATATTAAAATCAAAAATATTAGGATTGTTGGAATTTCGCAGCATACGAGATATGGGATTATAAATACTATAGTTAGTTCGGTGAAATGGAAAACGGAAAAGGGTTACTGACCTAACACTCCGTAGCTTGGTATTAAAGGATATTAGACCTAACAGAGCTGGGCAGTCAATATTACCCGTCAATATGTTGTGAGTAAAGACTACATCTTCAGTTTCGCCTCATTTTTCAAGCGACTGAAGTTCAATTAAAAGTAAGCGCTCTGAATATGGAGAAAGTCGGTAATTATCATCCCACTGAAGACTACGAAGGGCAAACCGAATAAACCTACCTTGGACAGCCTTGATCCTTTTCATTTGGGTAATTTGCTATGTGGACAAAACCTTGGAGACATATTCTAGGATACGTCGGACAAATGAAATGAAAAGAGATTTGGTAATGTACGGGTCAGAGAATTCATTTGACTATCGTTTGACAAAGATAAGTGTCGAATTAGCTTTATTTATAATGTTGTCAATGTGGCATCGAAAGTTAAGCTCTTTGTCATAAATTACTCCTAAATCACGACAGGAATCGGCGCGTTGAAAGGGAGTCAAAGAGATGATCTAAAACGGACGACATATTTCCTATCGGTCAAATATGAATTCAACCACAACATAAAGAGTTGAGGAAAACCCATGGAATTTAATTTAAATATGATCATATTATGTAACATTTTGTGGAAGGCTTCACTAAAGTCGGTAGCAATCACATCGACTTCACCTCCATCGACAAATGTGTATAGAACGGGGATGGCCGTGGCGCGAAAGTTGTGTGTTCGCCTGCCAACCTCGTGGTTGCAGGTTCGATTCCTGCCGTTGTCTATGTCTTCTTATATTCCATTAAAAACCAATTCTAAAAATTGTCATAAAATAAGTTGCTGCTTTGCTCATTACATGCTGTTTAGGCATAACACTAACAACATGTGATTGAGTAAACTAGCATACCCATAAAATATGACAACGAAATAAATAAAATATAGCGAATTATAAGGGACACAAATAAATAAGACACGGTAATTCTCTCCGCATTAGTTCAGCCGCCATCCCTGGAGATATATCTGAGACAACAACTAGCTCTAGTCTCAGAACATCGCGCCACACATCTTTCCTATCCTTCTTTCTCTTCTTCCACCGGATGCCCGCGCTGTGTTAAGAAAAACATATAAAGGGTATTCATAATCCCTTGAGCGCGTGCAAAGTTATAAAAAAAAAAAAAAAAAAACATGGGAAATAAATTCAACTAGATTCGTTTTTGTCGATCTAACGATACGAAACCATGTTGTACGTTGGAAAGAATTGATTTGCAGTGGAAAGAAAAGGTTTTGTATAAAATGCTTTCGATCATTTTAGGAATGCATGATATTCGAGCTATATGGCGATAATATGACACATTAGTTTTCGGACAATTTTTATGGATAGGAATTATGTAAGAAACTTTCCATGATTGAGGAAAGTTGCCTTACAAGATATATGGTTAGTCAACGGCCGAATAAAGGCATATATGCATTTTTTAAGATGATTGCCGGTACACCATCTGGTAATGTGGAGTAATCATCCTTAAGTTTTTCAATTTTGTCTTTTACTATACCTGGCATAATGTTCCGAATTGTGAAAGTGGAAATATTGGGCACCAGGTTCTATGTCACAATCAGTAAACGATTGTTTTAAAAAGTTAACAAAGAAATTGGTTATTTCGGTCGGATCAGAAGAAGAATTCCCATTATATATTAGGGAGGATGGGTAGCCATCGGATTTCCTTTTAATATTAATGAATGCAAAGAAACATTTAGGATTCAGTTTGATCGAGGATTGCCTACGAGTTATGTAATCATTGTATAGACGGTCGCAGAGGATACAAAATTCTGTTGAAGCATTTGAAAAAGCATGGTTATCGGAAAGATATTTGGATTTCAAGTATTTCTCCCACAATTTATTTCTTCGGTTACGAATAGATCGAAGTTTTTATTAAACCAAGGTGGAGAAGTGGACAAATTTTTGCGTGGCACAAAAGGAACAGAAAGCGCGAAACAGCTGAAAATTTTAGTATAGAAAGTTGTTACTGCGTCATCAATTGAATTATGAGCAAAGTTAAAATAATTCACTACTAAGAAAATCGGGAGTAAGATTATTTTCAGTTAAAGCAAACATACCGTAGGGTAATTTTGCGAGTTTAAGAAAATAGGAGATGTTTTAGTACGCAGCCCTCTTACATTTTGATAATATAGTGTGACACAAGCTGGAAGTTTATTATTTTGTTGATTAAGAGGGCATGGTTTGGGACGAAAAAAATGACGATTATCTTGATTGCGCTGAGGATGGGAGGATCTCCTAGAGTTAATATAGGAACCGTAAGCTACTAGGTCGCCTGAGACCATTTGATCGGTAACATTGAAGGCTTCATGAGAAGAGTTATATATGTTTCGAATAGTGACAGCGTTCGTGGGGAGCCTTTCTGGTGAATGGAAATGGTTTCTGTTTGTTTTAGCTTTTCCTTCGGAACAGACAGACTCAGGCTTGTCATGAAGGTAAGCTAGCGACGGTCTCTAAGTCTAGACATTGTGTAACGGGCTTCTGGTGATTTTGAAGTTCACATTGCTAATTTGAAGTTGGAGGTAGAAGTGGATCGAGGAAACTGGGTACGTTAATTGTAGCGTTGGAACGTGATGGGTTATTTGTAAGGGAATTCTGACAAATATCTTGTGAGATTTGGGAGGCTGCTTTTTCTGATAGAGAGATATCTGGATTAAGAACGTGCGAAAAATAGAAATTGGGATTGCTTGATGATTTCTTGGGAGCAGTTGTAGTATTTACTGTGGAGCGGGTCTATCATTAATTTTGGCAGGAATTACATTTTTTTTTGGGATTTAACTTAGGATTAGTATTAGTAACATTATTTTTAGTTTTAGATTGTTTTAGTATCCACGGAGTAATTTTCATCATATTGTTTTTAACAAATAGAGCAGCTTTAGAGAACAACTATGCGTAGGCCTTTGGAAAGGAAATTTTAAATTATCCAAATGTAAGGCGATTACAGTTAGAAAGACGAAAACGGTAGTTTTTTTTTAAGTTTCGTAGCCAGACATCCTAAGCAAGTCGAGGTGCTCCTTTTACAATAAAACTTACTCGTTGATTGGTTTTAAATTTCTCAAGGATGCTATTCCATTCGTCGAGTGTACTGGTAATATCGAACTTATTGATGCAGAGGGAAGGCGGAATTGTTTGCTCTTGGTGAGTTGAAGGACTGGTTTTTCTATATACGATGGGAGGATCTAGATCGTGCATTTCCATGTGTAGTGATTTGTTGCTACTAAGAATCAGAGGGTCAAGCGATGTAGAGTTGTTATTGCTGATTGGGGTCGCTAAGGTAAGAAATGTAATTGGAGATAGAGTAGATATTGGTATGGTTGATGAGTTGATTTCTGTTGTTTCTGCGGAGGCGTTAATCTCAACTTGTAAGGATTTGTTGTTGTAGGGGCCCATGGTATGAAATCCTTTTTATGAGAAATACGCTTTAATTCTTCTGTTAGCTAACTGATTACTTGGTGAATGGATTTCGCTTCTTTTATTAAAAACTCCGAGAGGATAACAGATTTATTGTTAATTGTCTCGTAGGCACAAGTAAAACATGTATCAATAGACTTGATCGCAGCCGATTGTTCTTGCATGGCCTCAACAATATTCGATAGATTATCCTCAATTAAGTTTATTGAGGAAGGTGTATTTTCGGACAAAGACTGTATCCACAATAGATTTTGACATTTCGATAAGTTGTCCCAACTCAGGTTGGGAATAGAATTGGAATTGTCGAGGCATTCAGAAGTTTTTTGAAAAGTGTTTCTTAAAGATCCATCGATGCTTGAAAGCTTAGTTTTCAGGGTCATATGATAAGTACCTAGTCATTTGGTGGAAGACTCATTATCTTCAGCCAAAAGTTCATTTGTTTTGCTACAGTTGGTGCGAATATTGACTTTTAGTTCCTTGATGGTATCTGACAATTGAGTTACATTTTCGTTGTTACATTTGACCGCAAGCATAATATGGGAACGTGATAGATTGGCATTCTTCACAGTAGTATTTAAAATTTACAATACATTCGGCTAGGTAAGATTTGGCGTTTCTACTCAGTCCAGCGCAAAGATGGTGAAAAACTTTTCCGCAAATACCCTTACAATCTACCCATTCATGAGTTTTTGTGCTTATAGAGCAGTGGATATTTCCGCAAGTCGTAGGATTATCCATTACTTTTTAGATGATTTGAGTAGGTAATTTTATTATTTTTTTATTAATTTAATTATAATGTTTTTTTGTTATTATTATTATTATTTTATTTCCCCCTTTTAACTGAAAATAGCTAAGCATTTGTCCTCTTATATTTTTTGAGCAGCGTGAAAAAAACTATCAGGGTAACGTAGTGCTTTTCACAAGAAATTGGTTTGTGTACCAACTAAATATAGGGCAGACTGGTTTATGTAGCAGATGAATATAGGGAAAAGTAGTGTTATTGTAAACGCAGGTTTTTCGATCTCAGTTACAGATGATGTTGTTGATTTCGTTAGCGAGAGAAAAAATCAAAAGTATATACATTTAAGCAGTATCAACAAGGCTACATGGAGAATATCTACTAAGGATTGTGCTCACCCGGACAGATGAGACAATAAGCAGTCAATGCAAGATGAGAATTATTTGCTGTCAATATAGCAATATAGGCCAAAGCGAGTAGTTGTAGGTATTCTTCAATGTAATTAAGCAAGGCAGCGATACGGTGCTCGAGGCTGGTGATTTTTCCGAAATATATCCTGGTTCAGCAAGAAAATCGAGAAAAGATATACATGTAGTATCGAATTTGATTCATGAGGCAGAACATATACGAAGTAAAATGTTTCGCTCACCGGCCAAGAAGGAACCAGCAAGCTTAAGTGCACAGCTTAGTCAAAGCTAAGGTAAATGAGCAAATAAATTAGCATAGGTACTCAAAGTAAATAATGTTGCGGCCAGGGAGAAAGAAACAAATAAAAAATTTAACGGGAGCAATTATGGAAAACATTTGAATATCACTTCTCACTCAAAAATGTACCGATAAAATATGACAAAGAATAAAAAAATTAATGCAAATTATAAGGGACATCGATAAATAAGAAACGGAAAATTCTCCGCATTAGTTCAGCCGTCATCCCTGGAGATAAAATCCGACACAACAACCACCTACAGTCTCCGAATATCGGCCACACATCTTTCCTATCATTCTTTCTCTTCCTTAACCTTACCCGCACTCCCGCGCTACGTTGAAACATTTAAAGGGTATTCATAATCCCTTGAGCGCGTGTAGATTATAAAAAAAAAAAAAATTTACTGTCAGGTTTTGCGCAGTGAATAGGTGGTGTTAAAGATTAAGGATTCTAAAGGATTTTAAAATGGTCATGCAGTGAATCGATTTTTAATCTGGTATTTATTTGTAGCTTTTTACCATTTAATTGGTTGATTGCTCTCCAAAATGCTTTTGAATCTTTTCAAAATTCGTTAATTTTATAGCTTCATTTTCAAAAAAAATGTATCTTTTCTCTTTCCAGATTCGTTTGAATATGCATTCTTTGGAAGTAATTATGCTTTCTAAAGGCTTTTAACCAACCGAAAGATTTTTGTCGAGCTTTTTCACATTCAGTATCAAACCATTTCTCCTTCTACTTAAAAACTTGTGCACGGCTATCCGTAGCTGGGCAAGATAATTTGATATTGTCTTCAATTTTCTATTGACATTCTGAATGTAAATTTCGTTCCAAATTTCATTTATATTCTTCAGCTTTCTTCTCTCTCCACCTTAGTTTTGGAGAAAATGTTAAGCCCGTTGTATCCTCTTGGTGATTTAGCCCAAATTCAACTACTATTGGCATATGGCCGGAATTCGGAACGCTCAAGACCTCGAAATCTTCTACAATTGAAATCCAGCTTCCCCTTACTAGGCAATAATCAACTATTGAATGTCCTTGCTGACCCACAAATGTAAACTCTCCATATTTATCCGATTCAGAATGGCGTTTCATCACACGGAATTCAAAGGAATTACAAAAATCTAACAACCTGGCCCCTCTTGAATTTATTTTTGTATCTTTTGAATGTCAAACATTTCCTGAAAACCTGTTTTCTCTTCATTCATCTGTTCCCATTCTACATTAATGTCTCCGATTATCAAACGTCATTGCTTTACTTGATTCAATACTTTTATTTAAATTATTATTATTACTTAATTAAATACTTTTAATTAAATTATGGCAAACGGCGCCGGCGCCTGTGCCCTATTTATTCACAGAAGTGTTGGTGTGTGTATGCGCTAAACTGTTTTCTCCTTAGAACTAGGTGGCGCACTAGAATTTAAACGGTTTGCTCCAGTTGCCGTTGACATGTTATCGACGTCAAAAAGGGACGATAGGTGTTAATTCAGATCAGCTTGGTAAATGTCATTCAAAACTTGAATTGTATCCATGTTGTCCAAATCCTCGCATAGAACTCCAACAAAAAGGTTTTTGTTCACAAACATTTTATCCTCCCTAACTAAAATTTTTATTTCGGTATTTAATTAATTTAATCGTCGTCTAATGCGCATCAATTTGTTTCTCTTTTGTCGAATCGAAGCGGGAAGATATTTTAAAAATATGATACCATTGTTTCGCAGAGTGCTGGATGATTTGAGTGCAGCATTTGCCTGGTGTTTAGATTCGATTTTGACCATAAAATTCTTCGCGTTTGGATTAAATAACTTAAATTCGTGGATGTATATATAAGCATGTACAAGCATTCTTTGCGTGCTCTTTCTCGTTTCGGCCCTCCAGTATAGGTACCCTTACCGTAAGATTATTTTTAGTGCTCTTTTTCTGCATATCTTCGATTTGATATTCTAGTTGCTCGCACTTATTTTCCAAAGCAGATAATCTGGAGGTGAAGGCCCTTATTATGAATAGCGAATCGACCTTAAAATCTTACGAATTCGCTGGTTTCGTATTACGAACAGCGATTCGCTCCAACTTAGCTCGCTTCAAATGTCAAAACCGAGTTTGACCATCGAGGGACTACAAATAGCGAATATTCGCTAATTTAACTCATGCAAGTGTGATATACTATCGAATCAAAATATTAAGTGCTAACGTTAGCGAATTGTTTTGCGGGAAACATTTGTTATTTATTGTTGATAAAAGTTTCAAATTTACTTGTATTAACCTGTGGCTAGTCATTAGTAATGACCGAAAAAATAAAGGTTTTTATGTGCAAATTGTGAGTATTGTTAAATAAATAAAAATAATAATTTATCAGAAGGACCAATGCAAATCAATTGCAAAACTAGAAGTTTGATGGTATCGAATCCGGAAGTATGTAAATATATAGGTGTGTTTGGTTCTTCGAAGAAAAACAAAACCATTATTGGGAACAATTTCCTGCGAATTAAACTCTCTTGCGGCTCCCATTCGTGATGGAAAACAGTTGCATACGTTAGTAAGGAAATGTTTTATTGTTTGCACCTAGGATTATTTTTGTACTGGTTGGACTATAAGTTAAAGCTGAATAAAAAATTGCAGTTAAGTTAAAAATGCGACGTTGTCCCCTGACACAGTTAACTGTGAAAGTCCCAAACCGAAACCATAACCGTTTGGCAGCAACTACTTCCCAGAAATCTCAATGCGCAAGCCAGTTTTGGTTGGGACATTCAAAAAAGCATCCTTGTTCAATCGGAAGTACAAAGTAAATCTAATGGAAGACAAGACATTGATTTTTTTTAAATTATTAATTTAATTTTGATTGCCTACAAATGGTTCGGGAATTCTAAGGTATTAGAACTATAACGAATGGTTTTCGTCAGCATTTTCGTTTCAAACTCAATCACCTCAAAAAATAAAATGTTGCTAAAGGTAAATTGTGTTTTTTTTTTTAAATTTAATCGTCGAAAAATACAAAACTAAGCACAAAAAAAAAATTCACAAACAATTTAACGCAACAAACCGCATTTGACGTTTAACATATATTTTCTTATTGGAATTTATTTTTGGCACCATTTATTTTTAAGCGAACGAATAATGCTGCGATAATTTAAGTTCGCTAAATTGCTTGCAACTTGCCGAATGTTCGACTCGCTATTCATAATGAGGGCCTAAGAAAGAGTTTGTTTCCATAATTTTTTGGTAGTCAGTGGGTGCCATGATATAAAGTCCAATGCAATAAAATCCAAAACCTAATTTTGGACTTTATGCACTGAATAATACCAATAGGAAGATAAATAGAAAAATTTCGTTTATAAAAATACGTCTTTTGCTTTAGTTTTCTTCAGAAATAGGCGAATGCAATAAAGTTAAATGGCCTTATTGCACTTTTACTAGTGCAATAAAGTCCAAAATCGTCTTGGGCATTTTTGCACTATCTATAATGCAATAGAGCCATTTGACTTTATTGCATTCGCCTATTTCTGAAGAAAACTAAACGAAAAGACGTATTTTTGTAAATTAAATATTTGTATTTATCTCCCAAAATTATTAACTACAAGCAGATACCCGTGCGATGCTACAGACCCACGGGAATCTAATGAAATGATTTATCCACCTACAAAATTTCATTCAAAACCGTTCAGTCGTTGAATGTAGGCACAAACGACGAACATGCTCGCGCTCGCTGTGCTCTTCTTGTATGTGGGCTGGTTCGCGAGCCGCTTGCTGTTGGCCAAAAATTTAGATTTTGTCGTGT
Source organism: Philhelius pedissequus (assembly GCA_910595825.1). Lineage (NCBI taxonomy): Eukaryota > Metazoa > Arthropoda > Insecta > Diptera > Syrphidae > Philhelius > Philhelius pedissequus. The sequence continues at coordinate 167,180,395 of OU343160.1, forward strand.
TCGTTGGCTTCGATGTTCGTCGTGTATTGTTCGTGTATTTGTTCACGAACAAAGCGAAGATGTAATATTAGTTTCAAAATAAGAACTACAAAAATAAAGTTGGGAAAAATAAATCATGGCTAATCTTCCAGCTGCCTACCCAATTTCATTAAAATCCATTCAATGGTTGAGGCATGAATGCGGAACAAACAACCAAGTATATAGTTTGTTTATATATAAGCCACTCCCATATAGGCTTAGGAACTGTTCGGTTTCATTTTTCGGGATAAAAATGACCTATGCGATAATGGAGTATGTGTGTATCCATTTGCCAATTTTTATCCAAATCCGTTCAGCCGTTCTGGCGTTATTGAGCAAAAAACATCCAAACTTTCACATTTATAATATAAGTAGGATTATCCGAAATTTTCCAAGACTTACAACGAATTTTCCACCTTTACATTGTCCAAAATCACCAAATCATGCTTTAAGCTTATCTATATATCATCGAAAAAAAAATGTTTGGGTTTTTCTAGAATTTTTCGAGCTTTCCACTAAGAATTTTCTATTTTTTCATTCGAAAAGCCATTCCGGAACATTTGCATACACAATTAAATACAAAAAATTAATTTTCGATTTTTAAAATTTCCCGACTTTTCTGAGGGGCTTACCAAAATTTTCTTTCACAAAAACCTTCTGCTGGATTTTACGAACAACGGAAAAAGAGTTCGAGCCAAATCGGCCCATTCGTTCTCAATTATTGCTGAATTACAATACATTTTTTCAAATCATTTTTAAAAGCAGATGTCCGTGCGATGGTATACGGAATTTCTATTCCACGGGAATCTAATGACTTCCTTACACCTACAATTTAAGACCGTTCTTCAGTCGTTGAGGCGTGAAAGCGGAACAAGCACCCATGTAAATGTATATATTGTTTCACCTTTAAGCCTCTCCCATAGGAACCGTTAATTTTTTCGCGATAAAAATGACCTATGTGAGAATCCAGTACCCCATCCATCTACCAATCAAATTTCATACAAATCCGTGTGCCTCCATGCGCCTTGTGAATAAAAGCTATATTGCCAATTTGTAGAATGCGCTGTATGAAAATTTAAAACACACCTATCCAACGGCAACCATACATTTTTCCGGGATAAAAAGTAGCATGTGGCCTATTCCACACAATAATCTATCTCTGTACCAAATTTCATCCAGATCTGTTCAGCCGTTCCGGAGTTATTGAGCCACAAACATCCATACATCCATACATTTATCCCTCCATCCATCCATCCAAACTTTCACATTTATAATACTAGCAGATACCCGTGCGATGCTACGGACCCACGGGAATCTAATGAAATCATCTATCCACCTACAAAATTTCATTCAAAACCCTTCAGTGGTTGAATGTAGGCACAAACAATGAACATGCTCGCCTAGCATGCTCGCCTAGCATGCCCTTGCTCGCTGTGCTCTTCTTGTATGGGGCTAGTTCGCGAGCCGCTTGCTGTGGACCAAAAATTAAAATTTTGTCGTGTTCGTTGGCTTCGATGTTCGTCGGGTATGGTCATGTTCGCGAACAAAGCGAAGATTTAATATTGGATTCAAAAATTAAGAACTACAAAAATAAAGTTGGGAAAAATAAATCATTGCTAATCTTCCAGCTGCTTACCAAATTTCATTAAAATCCGTTCAATGGTTGAGGCATGAATGCGGAACAAACAACCACGTATATATTTTGTTCATATATAAGTTCCTTTCATATAGGCATGGGAACTGTTCGGTTCCATTTTTCGGGATAAAAATGACCTTTGTGATAATCGAGTATGTGTGTGTCCATATGCCAAATTTTATCCAGATCCGTTCAGCCGTTCTGGTGTTACTGAGCAAAAAACATCCATCCATCCAAACTTTTACATTTATAATATCAGTTGGATTATCCGAAATTTTCCAAGTTTCACAACCAATTTTCCACCTTTGTACTGTCCAAAATCATCAAATCATGCTTTATTTATCTATATATCATCGAGAAAAAAATGTTCGTGTTTTTCTAGAATGTTTCGAGTTTTCCACTAAGAATTTTCTGTTTTTTCATTCAAAAAGCCATTCCGGAACAAAATGACCTATGTGAGAATCCAGTACCCCATCCATCTACCAATCAAATTTCATACAAATCCGTGTGCCTCCATGCGCCTTGTGAATAAAAGCTATATTGCCAATTTGTAGAATGCGCTGTATGAAAATTTAAAACACACCTATCCAACGGCAACCATACATTTTTCCGGGATAAAAAGTAGCATGTGGCCTATTCCACACAATAATCTATCTCTGTACCAAATTTCATCCAGATCTGTTCAGCCGTTCCGGAGTTATTGAGCCACAAACATCCATACATCCATACATCTATCCATCCATCCAAACTTTCACATTTATAATACTAGCAGATACCCGTGCGATGCTACGGACCCACGGGAATCTAATGAAATCATCTATCCTCCTACAAAATTTCATTCAAAACCCTTCAGTGGTTGAATGTAGGCACACACAATGAACATGCTCACCTAGCATGCTCGCCTAGCATGCCCTTGCTCGCTGTGCTCTTCTTGTATGGGGCTAGTTCGCGAGCCGCTTGCTGTGGACCAAAAATTAAAATTTTGTCGTGTTCGTTGGCTTCGATGTTCGTCGGGTATGGTCATGTTCGCGAACAAAGCGAAGATTTAATATTGGATTCAAAAATTAAGAACTACAAAAATAAAGTTGGGAAAAATAAATCATTGCTAATCTTCCAGCTGCTTACCAAATTTCATTAAAATCCGTTCAATGGTTGAGGCATGAATGCGGAACAAACAACCACGTATATATTTTGTTCATATATAAGTTCCTTTCATATAGGCATGGGAACTGTTCGGTTCCATTTTTCGGTATAAAAATGACCTTTGTGATAATCGAGTATGTGTGTGTCCATATGCCAAATTTTATCCAGATCCGTTCAGCCGTTCTGGTGTTACTGAGCAAAAAACATCCATCCATCCAAACTTTTACATTTATAATATCAGTTGGATTGTCCGAAATTTTCCAAGTTTCACAACCAATTTTCCACCTTTGTACTGTCCAAAATCATCAAATCATGTTTTATTTATCTATATATCATCGAGAAAAAAATTTTCGTGTTTTTCTAGAATGTTTCGAGTTTTCCACTAAGAATTTTCTGTTTTTTCATTCGAAAAGCCATTCCGGAACATTTGCATACTTAATTAAATATAAGAAATCAACTTTCGATTTTAAAATTTCACCATTTTTCTGGAGGGTTTACCCAAAATTTTCTTTCGCAAAAACCTCCTGGATCTTACGAACAACTAAAAAGGAGTTCGAGCCAAATCGGCCCACTCGATCTCAACTGATTAATTACAATACATTTTTTCACACCATTTTTAATAGCAGATGCCCGTGCGATGGTATACGGACTTTCTATCCAACGGGAATCTAATGACATCTAAACACCTACACTTAAGAACCGTTCAGTCATTGAGGCGTGAAAGCGGTACAAACGCCCAAGTATATGTCTATATTTTTTCATATTTAAGTCTCTCCCATAGGAACCGTTAACTTTTTTCGGAATAAAAATGAGATATGTGAGAATACTGTACCCCATCCATCTACCAGTCAAATTTCATGCAAATCCGGGTGCTTCTATGCGCCTTGTGACTAGAAGCTATGTTGGCTATTTGTAGAATAAGCTCTATGAAAAATTAAAACACACCTATCCCATGGGAACCACATATTTGTCCGTGATAAAAAGTAGTATGTTCCCTATTCCAGACAAAAATCTATCTCTGTGCCAAATGTCATCCAGATCCGTTTAGCCGTTCCGGAGTTATTGAGCCACAAACATCCATACATCCATCTATCTATCCATCCAAACTTTCACATATATAATATTAGTAAGATAAGTAAGATTTGGGTGGAAAAATTAATTATAATTATACTAAATATCAAGATTATGACTCTTTTAATTGTGGTCATTTATGTTTAAGATTTTTATATGACTCTTATTTTTAAAATAAATAAAGAGTTTTATTAAAAAATGATTTCATTGTATTTTTATCACCATGGCGTTGACATTTACCCTAAGCGGAAGAACTTCCATCCTGTCAACCGAATATTTTCCTTTTTACTTTGAATCTGGATCAGTATTACATTTGTGGATTGAATGATTTTCAAACGTACAACTCCATACCGAATGTGGATGAGCGTAACAATTTATTCCATATAGGGGAATATGAAATTGAACCACCAACTCGGTCTTATGAAATTAATGACATTGCAATATTTATTTCCGAAACTCTACAGCTGTTTTTAAAATAGAAGGAAATAATAATACAATGGTATCTAAAATCGAAAGCAACGAAAAAATATATTTCAATAAGGATAGAACTATTGGAAAATTACTAGGTTTCAGTAAATGTGTTCTCGACTCCGGTGTGAAACATTTTTCAGATTTACCTGTTGATATAAACAAGGTGAATATAATTCGAGTTGAGTGCAATACCATTACTGGTTCCTATTTCAATAATAGTCCTGTACATACTAAAGGGTTATCCATTTTGCGGTTTCAAAAGTATAGGGCTGGAATTCGACATCTGTCAAACTAAGTTGTTAAACCAATTTTGTTTCAGTTAAAAATCTGACATTTATGAAAATGGATTGTTTAACTATCACACAACACATAAAAATTGTTAAAACCTACTACAAAAATGCTGATTCTCCCACAGGCACATATCGTGCAATAAGAGGAGATTATGGTTTACATAATCGTCCAACTACGCAAGCATTTGGCAAAATTGTGAAGAAATTTGAAGAGACTGGATTGGTTACAGATATTGTAGCGCCTGCCCAAGTAACATCGTCACAGCTATTAGATCCAAAACTGTTCTTCTGCAGCTCCAAACAAGTGAAATCGAATGCTTTGACTTAATAAGGAATAATTTCACAGCTCAATGTATTTTTATTTTAAATCATGCTCTATAGTGAAGTTTAACAGCACTGTCAGCTCGTTCAACGTTATTTTTTCAAACTAGCTCCATAATACCTTTTATGTGATCTATGAACGAGCTCCTTGAATTTCTCTCATTTAAAGTGCCGTTGTACAGCCTTCAACTACACAAATGCAATAAAAGACGCGATAAGAGGTCTAAAAAGTAACTTTAGCCTTAGCAGTAAAATACTAACGCATGCGCATTTCCAAATGTCAAAATAGCATTTAAAGACCAACTTCAAATCGGTTGTAGAGCTAAGTATTAATATCTTAACACATTATACTCAGGAACCAATATTATAATAGGGCCCAAAATAAATCCAAAATATTTATTTATCAAGAAAAAAAATTTATTATTTTGCATAAAAAATAAATGAATGTATGTAACTATTCAAGTTTTAGTGTAAGTAGGCAATGTTCAGATTGGAACTATAAATTTACTCTGTTAAACAATGCGGAAGAAATTTGATAATTTCTCGTTTTGCAATGTTCATAAATATGTACATAGGTTTTTTCATAGTATTTAAAAAAACATTTTTTCAGGGCCTTAATTCTAATCGCGTACGCACAAAAAAAATATCCTACTTTAATTCCCTTAGAGAAGATAGATGTGGTACACATTAATAAACCAATGTTCTATATCACAGTGAATCTAAGCCGCTTTATTAAAAAAAAGTTTTGAAACTCTTATCTTTAAAAATTGCAACTTAGGCTTTAAATACACTTCAGGAAATATTCTTTAAAAAAAATTCCTTCCTATAAACTACATTTGTGTTATTATTTGCTTTCCTTGACTTTTAATTTCTGAAGCACCCTATCTTATAACAATAACATGAAGTTAAAAAGACGAAAATACCTTCTTGTTGCAACTAGCTCTAGAAAATGTACAATGAATTTTAAAGCCACATAAGAGCTCTATCACCAGTTATTAATATTGCAGCTCCAGAACAGATAGTATTGCAGCTTAATTGGAAGAAACGTCTTGCCTGACAATAAAAATGGCGACGAGATATAAAATTAATACAATTATTCTTTCTTTTTTCATTTTAAAAAATTATTATCTTCGCAGTGTAGTTAAAGAAAACACGAAATTATTATTATTTTCCAAAAATAATTTTATTTCACCTCTGGAAAATTAATTTCTAAATATTTTTATTATCTAACTATTTCTTAAAATTATTTTTGATGATCTAATACACAGAATTATGTAGGCGCGCTGTAATTTATTTATTTATTTATTTATATCAACTCTGTACATTTAAGCTTTAGGCTTTTGATCACATACAGGATTTGCCAAAAGTTTAACAAAAATAAGCTTCTTAACTTCTAATGACAATAAGTATCTTAATCTAGGGAGCAAAGGATAGGAAAAAGGAGTTGGGAAGAAAAAGGGATTTTAGTTGCTGATGTTTGCGTAGTATTCAAAAAGTTGTTCTTTAAATTGACCCATTACGATCACTCTTCGCATGCTATGAGGGAGCTGGTTCCATAAGCGAAGAGCATGAACAAAAAACTGACGACTGCTTATTAAATAGCTGTGTCTAGGAGCTATAAGCAATAAAGACCTATGAGAACGTGCGAACCTAAGTTTTTCAAAGAGATAATTCGGTGTTTTACTTTGGATAATTTTAAATAAAGCAATAAGTGTTCTATATTCCAAGAGAGTCTGTAAAGGACAGTCTGCTATCTGTCTGGAATAGTTCGAGATGTGATCAAATCTTCTTATGTTGAATTCATATCTAGCAAAGTTATTATACGCCACATTTAACTTTTTTTTGATTCTGAGTCAAGATTTGAAAAAATTTCACACCCATACAGTATTAAAGGTAGAACATAGGACCGAACTAGTTTTAACTTAACATTTGTTGGCAGATATTGTCTAGTCGGACTAAGACCTCGAATAATACCATATATTTTTGAGACAATATGGCTCACGTGATTATCCCAGCTAAGGCGAACATTGAAATGTATACCCAGATTTTTAAATGTTTTTACAAATTCAACAGGAGTATTGTTAACATATAATAAAGGTGTTGACATATCAGCTAGATATCTTTGCATTTTAAGTGCTTTAGTTTTTAACGGGTTCAAATTTAGTTGATTTAGCTGAGACCAGGAAAAGATTGAGCTTAGGTCGTTGTTTAGGGCTGCTACACTAGATGATTCATCAATTCTCGAAAATGTATTATAAATTTGGACATCATCCGCATATAAATGATGTTTACAATTAATTATACAATTAGAAATATCACTTATAAATAGTGTGAACAAAAGAGGGCCTAAAACAGATCCTTGGGGAACTCCTGACCGAACGGGCAAATTCAAAGATGCCCTATTTTCGTAATGTACGGCTTGTCTACGGTTTGAAAGATATGAAGTCAGAAGGCTGCACACAGACTCTTCAAAACCAAATTGAATCTTTAGTTTATATAATAGAATTTGGTGATTAACTGAATCAAACGCTTTTGAGAAGTCTAGAAATACTGCTACAGTCACCATATCATCATCGAAACCCGATCGAACATCATCACTAACTTTAAGTACATCTGTAGTGCAACTGTGTTTGTTTCTAAATCCTGATTGGTGTTTTGTTATTATCATAGCGTTATCTAGATAGGTTTTCATCTGAGTTGTAACAATCTTTTCAAACACTTTACTCAAAAAAGGCAGGATTGCAATTGGTCTTAATTCAGTATTCGCAGGTGACGAAGACTTAGGTAAGGGTATAATTTTTGCATTTTTCCAATAGTCGGGAAATTTGCTAAATGTAATCATACTATTAAAAATATAGGTAATCTTTTAGAAGAATTTTAAGAAATAACGGATGGATACCATCCAATCCCGGAGCCCGTGACTTAATCGAGAGGATTGCCTCTCCTACAGATAAACTATCCACACACTGCAAAGAGAAAGTTCTCAGTGTACTAAAAGAAGTGTTGTTAAATGCAGATCGGTTGAATTACTTACTTGATTCGAAGAGTTGATACATTTGTTGTTTAGCTCGTTTAAGTCTACATTGAGATCATATTTAGTGTTTAAATTATTAACTCCAATTTCACGAATAGTCCTCCAAAACGCTGCACTTGATCGCTGTGTGGAAAGTTTATTCTTGAAATAAAGTGTTTTTGATTTGCGTATTAAGGAGGTTGTAGCGTTTCTAGCCCGCTTATACTCAACGAATATCTGGGGACATTTATATCAACGCCACCTAAAGAACAGAATATCCCTATTATCAACCGATTTTTTAATTTGTGGTGTTAACCAAGGAATATTGACATTTTTCACCTTTCTTGTTCTTAAAGGAACGTATTTATTAAAAAGAAAATTTATATTATCATTGAAAACAGAAACTTGAATATCTACGTTCGAGGTACAATAAATTGGAGCCCAATTTAGATTACGACATTCAGTAAATAAAGATTCAATTTCCAATGATGAAAAATCATAATACTCTCTGATTGTATCAGTCGTGTTGGAAGGAAAAATTTTCAAAACCAGCAAAATTAAAGCTCAAGTTGGGATACCAGAAAGACGTCAAGAAGTGACGCCGTTTTATTTGGTAAGAAATGAGTAGGATGGTTTAAATTTGTAAATTGGAAACCTAAGGATTCTATCACTGGTATAAGATTTTTATGTGCGTTTAGAAAATCCAGGTTCAGATCGCCGCAGAAAATACATTTCTGGTATAAGGAACCAAAATCCTCAAGAAAATTTCTTACCAAAGAGCCATTCGCCACATCTGGTACTAAATACATAACACCCACAAGAAATTTATTACCACCGAGCGAAATATCGACAAAAAGAAACTCTGATACATTTATATTGGTGGACTGCTTTATTAGTTTGCACTTAAATTTATCTTTAACATACATGGCTACGCTTCCACCACGCTTCGCTATACGATCAGCACGAAACAATCTATAACCATTCAATTTAAATAGATCACATACCATGTTAGAATTAAGCCAAGTTTAAGATGATATCCATAAGACCCTCTTCAAATATATTGCGCAATTCATCGATTTTTTTTACAAGACTTTGCGAATTTAAATGACATATACGAACTCCCGCTCTGTTTTGACACATTAAATTAAGCATCATCTTCATGTCATTCATGCCACTCCCCACCGGATCAGCAATGCTCTCAATATTTAATGAAGTATCGTCACTACATTTGTGAAAATATTAAGCGCGCACTTGAAATATACTATCAAACTATCAAAATTGTTGGGCATTCAAAGTCATCGAGTATACTATCAAACAATCGAAAATCTTAATTTCTTTTCTTATTTATTTTCAGAAAGATATTTTTCAATTTGGTTATTGTCATCATTGTTATTTCTATTTTACGCACTATGGAACGATTCATTCATTATTTAATAGTATTAGAATATTCATATATTTTTATTTTGTACTACACAAACTAATACAAACAATAATATGTCAAAAGTGGTGTTTTAATAGCTTAAAAACTGTATACTACAGAGCTCCAAGTCACTTTTGCCACTGATAACAGGCTGAATAAGAGCAAAAAAGAACTCTCAAACTCAACGAATTAGCTACATGCGAGCTTGATTTTTGCTCTACATCTACATATAGAGCTCCTTGCTAAATAAACAGTTTTAAGATTTAGCTCTTGAAGGACTATAAATGCTTTTATACAGCTAAAAATGCTGAATAGCTATTTGTAGAATAAGCTCTATGAAAAATTAAAACACACATATCCCATGGGAACCACATATTTGTCCGTGATAAAAAGTGGCATGTTCCCTATTCCAGACAAAAATCTATCTCTGTGCCAAATGTCATCCAGATCCGTTCAGCCGTTCCGGAGTTATTGAGCCACAAACATCCATACATCCATCTATCTATCCATCCAAACTTTCACATATATAATATTAGTAAGATAAGTAAGATTTGGGTGGAAAAATTAATTATAATTATACTAAATTTTAAGATTATGACTCTTTTAATTGTGGTCATTTATGTTTAAGATTTTTATATGACTCTTATTTTTAAAATAAATAAAGAGTTTTATTAAAAAATGATTTCATTGTATTTTTATCACCATGGCGTTGACATTTACCCTAAGCGGAAGAACTTCCATCCTGTCAACCGAATATTTTCCTTTTTACTTTGAATCTGGATCAGTATTACATTTGTGGATTGAATGATTTTCAAACGTACAACTCCATACCGAATGTGGATGAGCGTAACAATTTATTCCATATAGGGGAATATGAAATTGAACCACCAACTCGGTCTTATGAAATTAATGACATTGCAATATTTATTTCCGAAATTCTACAGCTGTTTTTAAAATAGAAGGAAATAATAATACAATGGTATCTGTAAGGGATTAAATTAAAAAACTCGGATACTCAAAATGCGTGTGCACTGCTCGAAGTTTATTGCCAGAAGAAAGATAAATTACAAAAAAAATAGGAAGTCGGCCATGTCACTTTTCAAAAACATATTTACAAGAAAAACGACATCTAGGCCCTGAAGACAATAACGAGTGCTATGTTACAATCGCTAGTACGTTATAGTGATGGGACATATAAGAAGTAATCTTAAACATCCTGCCCGGTCGAACCGTCTCGTTCGAAATTGTTGGCCTCCAATAGAACGCATAGTTTCTGCACTGCACGGGTGCACAGGCCGGTAGAAGTTTTAAGAGTCACATTTCTAGCCAACCCATCACTGCCCGGATGGATCTCAACGACACGACCTAACCGCCAATGGGTCGGGGGAAGGTTCTCTTGACGAACAATTACAATATCACCCAATTGGATATTGGGCATTCGCTTCCGCCACTTACTTCTTCTCTGTAATGTCACCAGGTATTCCTCGCTCCATCTTTGCCAAAAGTGTTGATGAACTTGACGCAACCACTGCCAGCGTTGGATACGACTCGACGGGAAATCATTGACGTTGGGTTCAGGCACCGCAATCAGTGGGGCTCCGATGAGAAAATCCCCTGGAGTTAGAGCTAGCCTTTCATCTGGATCATCGTAAATAGGGGTAATCGGACGAGAGTTCAGGCACGCTTCAATACGGACGGCCAGCGTCTGAAGTTGATTGTACCAAAGCGTTTGTGTGCTAACCAGGCGTAACAGGTGATGTTTGGCAGACTTGACTGCTGCCTCCCATAATCCACCCTGATGAGGTGCGCTGGGCGTGATAAAGTGCCATTTGGTTCCGTTAGAAGCCAGTGATTTTTTATTACTTTCGCTGTGCCAAGCCTCTAAATCCTCTTGGAGTAGACGGTTAGCGCCCACGAACGCCGTGCCGTTGTCGCTATACAAATGTGAGCATGGTCCTCGTCGGCACACGAATCTAGTAAAGGCGTCCAAAAAAGCCTGCGCTGAAAGATCTTCGACGACTTCGATGTGCACAGCTTTAGTGCTCATGCAAACAAATATGGCGAGATAAGTTTTCACCGTCGAACGGGAACGCTTGTTGCCAACCCGTAGGATGAAGGGTCCACAATAATCGACCCCTGACGACCAAAATGGCCGTGCAGCGCTGACTCTATGTTTCGGTAACGAGGCCATTTGTTGAACCAATGTTTCACGACGATGGCGTCTGCAGGTAACGCACCGGTGGATAAAGCTGCGAACGGCCTGTCTTCCATTTAAAATCCAAAAGCGCTGGCGGAGTAATCGCAGCATTAGCTGAGTGCCACCGTGCATAGTACAATCATGAGCATCGTTCAACAGTAACCACACTAATGCTCCATTCCGTGGGAGGATAGCTGGGAAGCGCTGATCGTGTGAGACAGATGCGTGACGGATCCGTCCACCCACGCGCAAAACACCGTCTGAATTCAGAAAAGGATTTAAAGGAAGCAATCGACTGGTAGTTGCTAACGTAGAACCTCTCCGAACTTCATCACCAAATGCTTGTCCTTGTTCCAATATCACAAGGGCTGATAAAGCTGCATCCAGTTCTTCAGGCTCGACAATAGTCCCCCGACGAAGGTCTTTGTTGGTTGGATACCACCGCATTATGTAAGCCACAGTATGCAGCAGGCGCTGCAGGGAGCTGAACCGCTCTGTAAGGTTAATAACCTGGCCATCACTTCGTCTTGTAGTAAGCTGGAATGGAACCACTCCAATCGCCGACACCACAGATACGTTTACCTCATCATGAACGTTAGCTAGTTCGTCCAAAGTGAGTTGAGAATTAACCCCTAGCGGCAACGCGCCACTTGTAAGCCACTCTGGGCCTCGCCACCATAGCCAATTTTGTAAAAGCTCCGGTCCTTCAATGCCTCGGCTTGCGCAATTTGCCGGATTTTGTGCCGACCGCACATGAAACCATCGATTTGTTGCCGTAAGATCCAAGATTTGTTTGACTCTGTTTGACACATACGGTTTCAAAGTGGCAAGAGGTTTGTTCAGCCAACAAAGTACGATTCTGGAGTCCGACCACAAATAGTAGGGAGTCCCCACGAGACTCAAAGCAGTACGAGTGCTATTAAAGAGTACTGCCAGCAAGTGCGCTGCGCAGAGCTCTAGACGTGGAATTGTAGAACCTTTCAATGGGGCCACCTTCGTCCGAGCGGTAACCAGGGAAATATGCACTAGTCCATTGATATCTTCTGTTCGGCTGTAGATGACAGCAGCATAGGCGCGCAAACTTGCATCACAAAAACCATGAAGAGTGGTTGTTACCTCTCGTTGCATACCCAACCACCTGGGTACTCGAACTTGATCCAGTGTGTAAAGACCACTGCGGAAACTCCGCCAAATGTCCGCCAAGTGTGGAGGTAAAGGACCATCCCAAGTCAGGCCAGCAGCCCAGAGTGTTTGGAGGAAAATCTTGCCGGAACTGTTGGATCAAACAGTTGTGCTACCTCGCTGAGTACCCTTCGCTTGGTAAAAGTCTTGTCCCTGAGCTCAAGCTTGACTTTGAAGAATAGCTCGTCGGACACAGGGTTCCAACTAAGTCCAAGCACTGTTGCAGTTGGTGAGTCTATGTTCAGCTCTGAGGAAGAATAACTATTACCATTAACCTGATTAATTACCTGAGCGCAATTTGAATTCCACTTGCGCAAATGGAAGCCACCCTTCGAGAGAATGGTGGACACATTGTTCGCCAGCTGTACTGCTTCAGGAATGTTGCAGCAGCTCACCAGTAGGTCATCTACGTAAAATGAAGAGAGAATAGTCTCTCGGCCATCACGTCCTTGATCCAGGTCAGGCAAACTGTCGTGATTATCTTGAGCGCACTGGTGAAGCGTGCGTACAGCGTTGAACGGGCTGCATGCCATACCATATGTGACAGTAGTCAGCCGAAAAACTTCCAATTTCTCGGTATGAGAATCACGCCACAGAATGCGCTGGAAATCTCTATGTTCCGGCGCCACCAATATCTGCCGAAACATTTTCTCATCATCAGCAGTTAATGCCACTGAATACCGCCGAAATCGAAGGAGGATATTCACCAAAGAGTCCTGGATCGTAGGACCTGTCATCAGGGTATCGTTCAAAGATACACCATTGCTGCTACGAGCCGATGCATTAAAAACGACACGGAACTTGCCTTGCACAGCATGGTGTGGGATGTAATAACATTTCGCGAGATCGCCAGGTTGATCGACACGTTCCATATGATTAAGGGCGCGATACTCGCCCATGAAGTTAACGTACTTGTCGCGTAGCTCTGTGTTGCCAGCAAGGCGCCGTTCTAAGGCATGAAACTGTCGTAAGGCATGAGTGTACGAATCGCCTAGCTCTGGAGCACCGTTGCGGAAAGGAATGTGTACGACATATCGACCAGCTGTGTTACGGAAATGTGTTGCACAGAAAAATTGCTCACACTCATCCGGTTCGTTGCCGCGCTGTGGCACTTCTTCCAAATTCCAAAAATTGCGTACCAGATCTTCCAAGCGCAGATCGTCCTCATCCAATTGACCGCAGAATGCAGACGGTGGTTGCACTGAGCTGGATGTTGTCGTTACGGGACCATACACAACCCAGCCCAGCCTGGTACGCTGACCACATGGCTCATCAGGAGTTCCTCTCATGATATCACCTTCCACAATCTGTCCCCATACATCAGCTCCTACCAAAACATCGATGCATGCAGGTGTCGTAAACTGAGGGTCAGCGAGCTGAAGACCAGAAAGATGTTTCCAGCTTTCCCGATGAAGGCGTACCGCTGGTAGTTTAGATGTTATCGAAGGAAGTACTAACGCATTGATTTCCAGTGAATAGTTTGACAACATCGACTTGAGCGTAAGAAATACACTGCCATTTGTGCGCGCGTGAGAGATAGCGCCAATTCCTTCCACAGCCACATCATACTTCGATCTATGAAGATTCAATTGATTAGTTAAATGTTCGGTGATAAAGCTTACCTGCGATCCAGGGTCGCAGAGAATTCGAGCTATGCGCTGCTCCAAGGTTCCCATTGCCAGGACTCGCGCTGTTGCTAGCAACAGATCACGCGGTAGTAGTCACGCTGATTGATTCGTATTTGCTGCGGCTGCTGCAGTGATTGCCGCTGAAGGCGCTGAGGGTTCTGGTGTTGACCATGTGGTTTCGCGGCAAAACATCGTGTGGTGTTTCCTTCCACAATGTCGGCATCCAGGTGAGGAACAACGTTGTGATGTATGGCCACTAATCAGACAGTTGAAACAAAGGCCAGAATTCTTCAACTCTGCGAAGCGTTGTTCGGGAGATTTACCTAACAGCCTTTGACAGCGGCTGATTCTATGCGGTCCCTGACAGTATGGACACCTTCCTCCATTGGCTGTAACGAGGTGTGACTTCGGTACCATAGGGGCACGGACTTGACGAGTGATCGAACTATCCTTCCGATGAGGTGGTCGACCAAGCTCGGTAGCCAAACTCTGTGCTCGTTTTTCCAGAAAGACGAGTAAATCCGCTAGACTAGGAATCTCGGAAGAAGAACACACCATACACCACTCGCGTTGTGTAACAGGAGGAAGTTTATAAACGACTATTGGTACTACCATCGCATCCCATTGTTCCACCGGGAGCTTCATGACGCGGAGGGCTCGCAGCGATTCCTGAACGGTGTCTACTATACGCAGGAGTTCTTCTGACGTCTCTTCATGTGCCGGCTTGAGCTGTAGGAGACGAGACACATGATTTTCCGCCAACAACTTAGGATTATCAAAGCGTTTTGTCAATGCTAGCCACACTTCACTATAACCACCAGTGTACATTCCTCCAATCAATGGAACCTTGGCGGGATCAATTGCTTGTCTCAGCTTCGCAAGTTTATAAGCCTCTGGGAGCTCAGCTTTGTGAACCAATGTCTCGAAGGAGTCTCGGAACGCCAACCAATTGTGTAAAGTTCCGTCGAAAGGCGGAATTTTCACGGGATCTAGTCGCATATCCATGTTATGCGCCAGTGAAACGCTCTGTACCCGTGATGAACCAGCATTTGGGCTACCGACATGCGCTTCCCAATCTCTCGCCGCTGCGTATTCGATATCTAATTGTTTCAATCTGCGATTCAGGATCACACACGTCAAATTGTAGGACGTGTCTACATGTTCCCACAGGTTATCATGAGCTTCCATTTCCTTTTCCATTGCTGTGCTAACCAGAGCTTGATGATTTTCTACAAACCTCTCATAATGCGCCGTAATTGACCTAACCTCTTGCTCCAACTGAGCATAATCCGCACCGCTAAGGTCTGCGCCAGCCACCCGTTCCTGAGCGCACCGAATTGCATTGGCAGCCGATGTGCGTAAATTAAGGGATGCAGCCATCTCTAACACCACGAATTCCAACAAAATTATAGAAATACCCAAAAAATATCGCGAGAAATAATTAATTAAACGCAAGTGCTTACGTCCTCACAGGAGGCACCAAAAAATGTAAGGGATTAAATTAAAAAACTCGGATACTCAAAATGCGTGTGTACTGCTCGAAGTTTATTGCCAGAAGAAAGATAAATTACAAAAAAGATAGGAAGTCGGCCATGTCACTTGTCAAAAACATATTTACAAGAAAAACGACATCTAGGCCCTGAAGACAATAACGAGTGCTATGTTACAATCGCTAGTACGTTATAGTGATGGGACATATAAGAAGTAATCTTAAACAGTATCTAAAATCGAAAGCAACGAAAAAATATATTTCAATAAGGATAGAACTATTGGAAAATTACTAGGTTTCAGTAAATGTGTTCTCGACTCCGGTGTGAAACATTTTTCAGATTTACCTGTTGATATAAACAAGGTGAATATAATTCGAGCTGAGTGTAATACCATTACTGGTTCCTATTTCAATAATAGTCCTGTACATACTAAAGGGTTATCCATTTTGCGGTTTCAAAAGTATAGGGCTGGAATTCGACATCTGTCAAACTAAGTTGTTAAACCAATTGTTTTTCAGTTAAAAATCTGACATTTATGAAAATATATCGTTTAACTATCACACAACACATAAAAATTGTTAAAACCTACTACAAAAATGCTGATTCTCCCACAGGCACATATCGTGCAATAAGAGGAGATTATGGTTTACATAATCGTCCAACTACGCAAGCATTTGGCAAAATTGTGAAGAAATTTGAAGAGACTGGATTGGTTACAGATATTGTAGGGCCTGCCCAAGTAACATCGTCACAGCTATTAGATGCAAAACTGTTCTTCTGCAGCTCCAAACAAGTGAAATCGAATGCTTTGACTTAATAAGGAATAATTTCACAGCTCAATGTATTTTTATTTTAAATCATGCTCTATAGTGAAGTTTAACAGCACTGTCAGCTCGTTCAACGTTATTTTTTCAAACTAGCTCCATAATACCTTTTATGTGATCTATGAACGAGCTCCTTGAATTTCTCTCATTTAAAGTGCCGTTGTACAGCTTTCAACTACACAAATGCAATAAAAGACGCGATAAGAGGTCTAAAAAGTAACTTTAGCCTTAGCAGTAAAATACTAACGCATGCGCATTTCCAAATGTCAAAATAGCATTTAAAGACCAACTTCAAATCGGTTGTAGAGCTAAGTATTAATATCTTAACACATTCTACTCAGGAACCAATATTATAATAGGGCCCAAAATAAATCCAAAATATTTATTTTATCAAGAAAAAAAATTTATTATTTTGCATAAAAAATAAATGAATGTATGTAACTATTCAAGTTTTAGTGTAAGTAGGCAATGTTCAGATTGGAACTATAAATTTACTCTGTTAAACAATGCGGAAGAAATTTGATAATTTTTCGTTTTGCAATGTACATATATATGTACATAGGTTTTTTCATAGTATTTAAAAAAAAACATTTTTTCAGGGCTTTAATTCTAATCGCGTACGCACAAAAAAAATATCCTACTTTAATTCCCTTAGAGAAGATAGATGTGGTACACATTAATAAACCAATGTTCTATATCACAGTGAATCTAAGCCGCTTTATTAAAAAAAAGTTTTGAAACTCTTATCTTTAAAAATTGCAACTTAGGCTTTAAATACACTTCAAGAAATATTCTTTAAAAAAAATTCCTTCCTATAAACTACATTTGTGTTATTATTTGCTTTCCTTGACTTTTAATTTCTGAAGCACCCTATCTTATAACAATAACATGAAGTTAAAAAGACGAAAATACCTTCTTGTTGCAACTAGCTCTAGAAAATGTACAATGAATTTTAAAGCCACATAAGAGCTCTATCACCAGTTATTAATATTGCAGCTCCAGAACAGATAGTATTGCAGCTTAATTGGAAGAAACGTCTTGCCTGACAATAAAAATGGCGACGAGATATAAAATTAATACAATTATTCTTTCTTTTTTCATTTTAAAACATTATTATCTTCGCAGTGTAGTTAAAGAAAACACGAAATTATTATTATTTTCCAAAAATAATTTTATTTCACCTCTGGAAAATTAATTTCTAAATATTTTTATTATCTAACTATTTCTTAAAATTATTTTTGATGATCTAATACACAGAATTATGTAGGCGCGCTGTAATTTATTTATTTATTTATTTATATCAACTCTGTACATTTAAGCTTTAGGCTTTTGATCACATACAGCATTTGCCAAAAGTTTAACAAAAATAAGCTTCTTAACTTCTAATGACAATAAGTATCTTAATCTAGGGAGCAAAGGATAGGAAAAAGGAGTTGGGAAGAAAAAGGGATTTTAGTTGCTGATGTTTGCGTAGTATTCAAAAAGTTGTTCTTTAAATTGACCCATTACGATCACTCTTCGCATGCTATGAGGGAGCTGGTTCCATAAGCGAAGAGCATGAACAAAAAACTGACGACTGCTTATTAAATACCTGTGTCTAGGAACTATAAGCAATAAAGACCTATGAGAACGTGCGAACCTAAGTTTTTCAAAGAGATAATTCGGTGTTTTACTTTGGATAATTTTAAATAAAGCAATAAGTGTTCTATATTCCAAGAGAGTCTGTAAAGGACAGTCTGCTATCTGTCTGGAATAGTTCGAGATGTGATCAAATCTTCTTATGTTGAATTCATATCTAGCAAAGTTATTATACGCCACATTTAACTTTTTTTTGATTCTGAGTCAAGATTTGAAAAAATTTCACACCCATACAGTATTAAAGGTAGAACATAGGACCGAACTAGTTTTAACTTAACATTTGTTGGTAGATATTGTCTAGTCGGACTAAGACCTCGAATGGTACCATATATTTTTGAGACAATATGGCTCACGTGATTATCCCAGCTAAGGCGAACATTGAAATGTATACCCAGATTTTTAAATGTTTTTACAAATTCAACAGGAGTATTGTTAACATATAATAAAGGTGTTGACATATCAGCTAGATATCTTTGCATTTTAAGTGCTTTAGTTTTTAACGGGTTCAAATTTAGTTGATTTAGCTGAGACCAGGAAAAGATTGAGCTTAGGTCGTTGTTTAGGGCTGCTACACTAGATGATTCATCAATTCTCGAAAATGTATTATAAATTTGGACATCATCCGCATATAAATGATGTTTACAATTAATTATACAATTAGAAATATCACTTATAAATAGTGTGAACAAAAGAGGGCCTAAAACAGATCCTTGGGGAACTCCTGACCGAACGGGCAAATTCAAAGATGCCCTATTTTCTTAATGTACGGCTTGTCTACGGTTTGAAAGATATGAAGTCAGAAGGCTGCACACAGACTCTTCAAAACCAAATTGAATCTTTAGTTTATATAATAGAATTTGGTGATTAACTGAATCAAAAGCTTTTGAGAAGTCTAGAAATACTGCTACAGTCACCATATCATCATCGAAACCCGATCGAACATCATCACTAACTATAGGTACATCTGTAGTGCAACTGTGTTTGCTTCTAAATCCTGATTGGTGTTTTGTTATTATCATAGCGTTATCTAGATAGGTTTTCATCTGAGTTGTAACAATCTTTTCAAACACTTTACTCAAAAAAGGCAGGATTGCAATTGGTCTTAATTCAGTATTCGCAGGTGACGAAGACTTAGGTAAGGGTATAATTTTTGCATTTTTCCAATAGTCGGGAAATTTGCTAAATGTAATCATACTATTAAAAATATAGGTAATCTTTTAGAAGAATTTTAAGAAATAACGGATGGATACCATCCAATCCCGGAGCCCGTGACTTAATCGAGAGGATTGCCTCTCCTACAGATAAACTATCCACACACTGCAAAGAGAAAGTTCTCAGTGTACTAAAAGAAGTGTTGTTAAATGCAGATCGGTTGAATTACTTACTTGATTCGAAGAGTTGATACATTTGTTGTTTAGCTCGTTTAAGTCTACATTGAGATCATATTTAGTGTTTAAATTATTAACTCCAATTTCACGAATAGTCCTCCAAAACGCTGCACTTGATCGCTGTGTGGAAAGTTTATTCTTGAAATAAAGTGTTTTTGATTTGCGTATTAAGGAGGTTGTAGCGTTTCTAGCCCGCTTATACTCAACGAATATCTGGGGACATTTATATCAACGCCACCTAAAGAACAGAATATCCCTATTATCAACCGATTTTTTAATTTGTGGTGTTAACCAAGGAATATTGACATTTTTCACCTTTCTTGTTCTTAAAGGAACGTATTTATTAAAAAGAAAATGTATATTATCATTGAAAACAGAAACTTGAATATCTACGTTCGAGGTACAATAAATTGGAGCCCAATTTAGATTACGACATTCAGTAAATAAAGATTCAATTTCCAATGATGAAAAATCATAATACTCTCTGATTGTATCAGTCATGTTGGAAGGAAAAATATTCAAAACCAGCAAAATTAAAGCTCAAGTTGGGATACCAGAAAGACGTCAAGAAGTGACGCCGTTTTATTTGGTAAGAAATGAGTAGGATGGTTTAAATTTGTAAATTGGAAACCTAAGGATTCTATCATTGGTATAAGATTTTTATGTGCGTTTAGAAAATCCAGGTTCAGATCGCCGCAGAAAATACATTTCTGGTATAAGGAACCAAAATCCTCAAGAAAATTTCTTACCAAAGAGCCATTCGCCACATCTGGTGCTAAATACATAACACCCACAAGAAATTTATTACCATCGAGCGAAATATCGACAAAAAGAAACTCTGATACATTTATATTGGTGGACTGCTTTATTAGTTTGCACTTAAATTTATCTTTAACATACATGGCTACGCTTCCACCACGCTTCGCTGTACGATCAGCACGAAACAATCTATAACCATTCAATTTAAATAGATCACATACCATGTTAGAATTAAGCCAAGTTTTAGATATACAGATGATATCCATAAGACCCTCTTCAAATATATTGCGCAATTCATCGATTTTTTTTACAAGACTTTGCGAATTTAAATGACATATACGAACTCCCGCTCTGTTTTGACACATTAAATTAAGCATCATCTTCATGTCATTCATGCCACTCCCCACCGGATCAGCAATGCTCTCAATATTTAACGAAGTATCGTCACTACATTTGTGAAAATATTAAGCGCGCACTTGAAATATACTATCAAACTATCAAAATTGTTGGGCATTCAAAGTCATCGAGTATACTATCAAACAATCGAAAATCTTAATTTCTTTTCTTATTTATTTTCAGAAAGATATTTTTCAATTTGGTTATTGTCATCATTGTTATTTCTATTTTACGCACTATGGAACGATTCATTCATTATTTAATAGTATTAGAATATTCATATATTTTTATTTTGTACTACACAAACTAATACAAACAATAATATGTCAAAAGTGGTGTTTTAATAGCTTAAAAACTGTATACTACAGAGCTCCAAGTCACTTTTGCCACTGATAACAGGCTGAATAAGAGCAAAAAAGAACTCTCAAACTCAACGAATTAGCTACATGGGAGCTTGATTTTTGCTCTAAATCTACATATAGAGCTCCTTGCTAAATAAACAGTTTTAAGATTTAGCTCTTGAAGGACTATAAATGCTTTTATACAGCTAAAAATGTTTCTTGGGTGTGAATCATCTATTCGCTCGTACCACTGAAAATATCGCTGCTGTAATGGAAAGTGTTGCCGAAGACCCGAATGTGTCGATTCCTCATCGTTCTCAGGCATTAGAAACGTTTTACGGCACATTATGGCCTATTTTGCATTTGGATCTACACTTACATTCATATAAAGTCCAGCTCACATAACAACTGAAGCCAGCTGACTATTCACAACGTACGTATATACGAATGGGTGCTTGAACAACAGGCAGTGGACGGAGATTTTTCGAACAAAATTTTCTTCAGCGACGAAGCACATTTCTCACTCGGTGGATATATTAGTAAACAAAATTGTCGTACCTGGGTAATTGAAGAGAAGCCATTACATCCACAATATCACTGTTTGGGGCGCTCTTTGGTCCGGAAGTGTGATCGGACCTTACTTCTTCGAAAACGATGATGTAGTGACTGTCACCGTTAATTTGGAGCGTTATGGTCATTTGATAACCGACGGTTTTTGCCTGCTATTGAAGAATAATACTTGCAGAATATGTGGATTCAACATAACGATGCCACATGCCATACAACTCGAGCAAATATGGCTTTATTGCTAGAGACATTTCCTGGCCGCGTAATTTCTCGTCGTGGCGATATCAACTGGCTACCAAGATCATGCGATTTGACACCGTATAAAATATTTTTTTTCATGATATTTCTTTTTTGTTATAAAGTTTGACCGTTGGCATTGTGTGCGAAACACTACATCATTTAAATGACCAATGACCACCACGCGAATTGTTGCAAGCATCGATTCTTTTGAGGTAATTTTCCACCACTTTTTGACACATATTGGGCGGTATCTCAGCCACAACTTGACAAATGTTGGTTTTCAAGTGCTCAAGAGTTAAGGTTTATCTGCATAAACACGGTCTTTTGCGTAGCTCCACAAAAAAAAGTCCAGCTGTGTCAAATCGCATTATCTTGGTGGCCAGTTGATATCGCCACGACGAGAAATTACGCTGCCAGGAAATGCCTCTGGCAATGAAGCCATATTCGCTCGAGTTGTGTGGCATGTGGCTCCGTCTTGTTGAAACCACATATTCTCCAATGATCACCCCGAATTGACGGCAATAGTCTTTTATCATCGTTTTCGAAAAAGTAAGGTCCAATCACACCTCCGGATCAAAGAGCGTCCCAAACAGTGACTTTTTGTGGATGTAGTGGCCTGTCTTCAATTACTTGAGGATTCTCAGAACCCCAAATACGACAATTTTGTTTACTAACATTCCTGCCGAATGAGAAATGTTCTTCGTCGATGAAGACCATTTTGTTCGAAAAATCGCCGTCCACCGCCTGTTGTTCAAGCACCCATTCGACGTATCTACAACTTTGTGAATGGTCAGCTACTTCAGTTGTTGTGTGAGCTAGACTTTATATGGATGTAGGTGCAGATCCAAATGCAAAATACGCCATAATGTTCGGTAAGACAGTCCTAATTCCTGAGACCGACGAGGAATCGACACATTCGGGTCTTTGGCAACACTTTCACTTACGATGATGCACAGACCGTACAATATCTGTAACCAATCCAGTATCTTCAAACTTCTTCACAATTTTGCCAATTGCTTGCGTAGTTGGACGATTATTTAAACCATAATCTACTCTTAAAGCACGATATGTGGCTGTGGCAGAATCACCATTTTTGTAGTAGGTTTTAACAATTTTTATGCGTTGTGCGAATGGATAACCCTTTATAATAAACATATCTATAGCTACAGCGACAAACATAGCATCAGGCAATATTCTATTTTTTTTCTTTAAGAAATCCACTTGATCCATATTCTCTAATACCGATTATCAATGACTTTGAAATCAATATATATCTGATGACACATATATATAATATACATTTTTATAGCTACAGCGAAAAACACAGCAACACACAACAGTCAATTTTTTTGCTTTAAGAAATCCAATTGATCTATATTCTTTAATACCGATCGTCGATGGCATTGAAATCAATATATCCGATGACGCACATATATTATATACATATCTATAGCTTCCGCGACAAAAACAGCAACAGACAACAGTCTTTTGTTTTTCTTTAAGAAATCCACTTAATCGATATTCTCTAATACCGATTCTCAATGACTTTGAAATCAATATATCTGATGACACACATATATAGTTTATATATCTATAGCTACAGCAAAAAACACATCTGCAGGCAACAGTCTATTTTTTACTTGCGATTATAGGTACTATAAGGCAAGTCATGTATTCGTACAAAAAAAAAATTTTTCTAACAATCAAACATGACATTACGATCTGTCCTCGAGTCTTCAGCCTAAACGGTTGGATAGATTTGCTGCAGATTTGGTACATATTGTTTTTTCGGTAATATGCCCACACGTTTTTTTCATTTTTTTAGGATGACGAATAACAGTAGCTTCGATACAAGTTTTTTTTGGCCAAAAACAAAAATCTTATTTTTCTCAAAAACGGCTGCAACGATTTTTATTAAAAAAATTTAACTCTGGTAATTTTTGTTTGGAAACAAATTGTCAGTTTTGCTACCTCTTCTGAAAAACTGTTGATTTAGTTTTTTTTAATTTCTTATGCACACTCTCATATGAAGTCTAAACACTAGTGTAAACCAATTTTTTTTCAAAAAAAAAATGTTTGTTTCAAATTAAAAAAAAAACTTTTTTTTTTAAACTCATAATTTCGTAATTGGGAGTTTTTCGACGTTATCATTAATAGTTAAAAAACTGTAAAAACAACGGTACCTCCTATACAAATGTTAAAAAAATGTATTTCTCGAAAACGGGTCCAAGAATTTTTATAAAAAAAAATGTGTGTGTTCTTAGATTTGTTCACTCCACTTTTAGGTATAAAAATATTTTATTGTGCGTACTTATTAACGGTACTTCCATAGAACCAATTTACATATTTTCGGCTTTCTCACTACTGGATGGACCGATTTAAATTTTTTTTTATATTAACACTCCTAAAAAGTATTAATAAAACTGCATACGCAAATTTTCCAGAACAAAGTTTTTCGATTTTAAAAAAATAAATAAATATTTTTTTTGAAAAATCGATTTTTCAAAAACCAGTCACTGAATTTTCTTGAAATTTAAATTTTATATGTATATTTATGTCTTCAAAATGGTTTCAATTTTTTTTTTCTAAAAATGTTTTCAAAATCTTATACATAAATAATTAATTAACGCTCCATTGATTTTTGATTTTTTTGATATATTCTTATTTCATAAGAACATTTATTTATGTATATTGTGCATTAATTTATACCTTTATTATTATTCCCTTTTTACGAATTTTTGCATACGTCAGTGAATATTAAATACAATGAAGGCCCTCATACATTTATTTATATATTCATATGTATGTGTCTTTAAGAATAACATGAATCTTATACATGCATTGCACATTAATAATAAAGTTATATGCTTATACATAGCTAGATACCAACCTACATCCTTCATATTTATAATAATAAGTATATATTTATATACCTATGTTCCATCCATGTTTGTAGGTACATATGTATATATCTCCTAACTTACATAATTAAAATCCATAACCTAGATTTAAATATAAATACATTTGTACATTGTAGGTTCCATTTTAACTATTCCTTGAATCATCCATATAACAATTCAATATACTAAGAATCACGGTAATATTACCTACAAGGGCTTTAAACCTGCATGGGATAACTAAGCTACCTACCCACTAACAGCGTCAGTGGTTAGCTACATTAAAGTAATTAGTTACAAG
This sequence comes from Philhelius pedissequus, assembly GCA_910595825.1. NCBI lineage: Eukaryota > Metazoa > Arthropoda > Insecta > Diptera > Syrphidae > Philhelius > Philhelius pedissequus. The sequence continues at coordinate 167,205,626 of OU343160.1, forward strand.
AGCAAGTTCGTACGATCCAGTCGTGCATTTTATTTCTTTAAATCCACTTGATACATACTCTTTAATACCGATCCTCAATAACATTGAAATCAATGTATCTGATGACACACATATATAATATATATATCTTGCTACAACGATAAACACAGCAACAGACCACAAATAAGCCATAATAAGATTGGAAGCTTTCGTACGTTTCACCCCCCAATAACCATTTTTTACATTGTTGTATTTGTAGTTTTTAAACTCTGTCCATGAATAGATGGGAAATCGAAAAACAAAACAAAAACAAATTACTAGGGCTGTGTTGTCTATGTGTCTACAGGAAAAGGGACAGAAAAGATTCTTGTGTTCGTTTTTATTAATGTGTCTATTGGAAGAGGAACAGAAAAGTTACTTGTGTGCGTGTTTCAGCTTTTAGGCAAATGTCAAATGAAAGCAGAGGTTTCGGGTCCTTACGTTATTAGTTTATGCAACGACAGCAGTCTATTTTTTATCTGTAAGAAATCCAATTGATCCATATTCTTTAATACCGATCCTCGATTGCATTGAAATCAATATATCTGATGACGCACAGATACATTATACCTATCTATAGCTATAGCGACAAATACAGCAACAGACAACAGTTTAATCAATATTCTTTAATACCGATCCTCAATGACATTGTGTAAACAAACATACACACAAAAGCTATTCAAAAGATCCCTACAACCAGCCACCAAACAAAACCATCAAATACGACATAAAAAACAAAAACTGAACCGACTTGTGCGCCACGCGCCCCGGCAAATAAAAGCAAACCATTAGAAAGCAATTAAAAAACAGCTTCCATAAAGAATCCACTAAAAAGCTCGTTAAAAAATTCCCAGTCTGAATCGCCCTTACTCCTACTGACGATAATTTGCTTTTTCTTATGGCGGAACACACACCAAATGAAACGAAACATGCAAACCAATGCAAAACAGAAAAAACGTGTTTCGTTTCCAATAGCTGATCTGTTGCTCTTTGCAAAACAACATTTTTATTCCGTTATTTTTATTTTCTTCTTTGTTGTACTTTACAATTTTATTTTCTTGTGTTTAACCCGTGCGCAAATTTTAACAAATATTGATGTAGATGGAGAAATGAATTTGGGGTATTGATGCACTGCGACCTAAAGACCTATTTCTCATTTTACAGTACGTACCCCAAGTTAATTACTTTGAGAAACCTTAGTATTTGTGGTATTTCAATATATTTCAAGGGTAGTTCGTTTTTCTTTATTAGGTGACATCTCAGTGATATGTATATCTGGTGAATGATGGCTTCACAAATCCGTAGTATGTGATCCGGTGCCTCCTCGTGCACTTTGCAGAACCTGCAGAGCGCATATTGCTCTTCAATCCCAGGATATTGAAATGCCTGCTTAGTTTAAAATGGCCAGTGAGGATGCCTGTTATTACCCGTAGTTTGTTCCTACTTAGGTTGATACAGGATAAGAACCATTTCTGGTTGTAGTTCCCAAGTAGTAGCTTAACCTGTCTTAACCTGCGGAGTTTATTCCAAATATTTGATCTTTTGGCCTCCTCTTCGGATTTGATCTTGTTTTTGATCACGTTCTCTCCTATTCGGCAATAGGGCTATGGTCCCATTAATGGTAACGTTGCCCCTAATTTTGCTAGAGATTCCGCCTCTTCGTTGTCCTTGATTCCTATATACCCATGAACCCAATGAAGCGAGACTTTGTTGCACCTGCCCAGCTCATTCAGACTGCGCATACCAGTTTTGAGCAGATAGAGTAAGACCTTAGTTCCTTTGGTGCAGCTTGACTATCTGACAAGATGGCAATGTTTTGGTTTCTGTAGTTTCTTTCGAGATTACGTTCAGCGCATTTTCCTATTGCGTTAACCTCCGCTTGGAAAATGCTATTGGAATGTCCCATCTGAACAGAAAGTTTGGTTCTAGGCCAATAAGCTCCTGCACCAGTCGTTTTAATCAGTGTACCACTTCATGCCATTTGCTTTGGAACTGTAGTTAAAGTTTTCACCTACCTACCACATTCTATATTAGGCGTTTTTCTTTCTTTGTTCATAGCAGAGTACTGAACAGAGTTCGAACACATATATTATGCTCTAAACTTGATCCAAACAGAGCGAGCTCTGAATACTGATATGTTTTTTAAACACACAAATACATTTTCATTTTACCAAAAAAAGCAATATAACACGAAAGTAGCCTTTTTTTGTACACAAATACAGAACTAAACTCACCAAACGAAAGAAGAAAACAAAACTTTTGTTTTTTTACATTATGTTTCGCTTGGTGTGTGTTTAACTAAAAAATGTTTTTTTGACTATCGAATGAAAAACGTTTTGTTTGATCAGTTGTGTTTTCGGCCAAAGGCTTCAGGAGCTTTGCCTATTAACTTGCCTAATAAAATCTTGGAAAATAATGTTTAGCTATTTTCATTGTATTTGCACAAAGTTGGGTATATTCTGTCAACAAAATCTAAAAAATTATATATATAAATTAATCTTTTTGTTTAGAAGCGTTTATGTACCTACCCCATATTTACGTGACTGTATTTTCACACCTATTTTGATGTTCCGAACTGCAAACCTTATGTGAATCGATATCTCCTTTCAAGTACTTCCGTACTTTCCTTTATTTTTTTCTCTATTGTGATTTACATGTTAAATGATAGTCAAAGCCCTTGAAGCACATAATTAGAAAAAAAAACGTATAGCGGCAAGTGCTAATTAGGATTATTCTTTTTTATTTAAAAATTAAAGAAAAAAATTTGATTTAGTTAATTTTTATAAAAGAAGTTTCATCGACAAGTCTAAAAATGTCATTTCGAAAATTTATCAAATCATCTAAAAACCGGCCACTGCTTACATCATGAAGTTTTGCCATAACAATATCAATATTCCTTACATCAGCTGTGTTTGCTAAATCCGTATAGTATTCGTACTGAAAATAAACATGAAAATGTTCAAGTTAAGGCTTGTTTTAATTATGCTTTGAAATAGAACTATAATAATGGGAAACTCATTTAAGATTGTGTCGCAGAGGAGCATTGAACATAATATTTGCATTTTTTCACACTTTGCTAAATTTAAATGAACTAGACGAAAACACAACAATCCGCAATTATCCATCAGTGACTCCTTCAATTATAGTTCTAATTTTATTTTAGAATAGCATGAAAGATAAATAAAATGAGTGACAGGATATTATAAATTAAATTAATGTTTTTAACTAAAATGCATATCAAATATGTTTAGCATTTGCTTCAAATGAAAAAAATACAAAATATATTTCCTTTAAAAGAAAAAATCCTGATGAAAGTATTTTTATTTAACATTTAAAAATTAACTAACAGCTCATCTTTATTGCAATAAGCAAAAATTCCGAGCCAATGAGGTACAATTTAAATACCACCCACTTTTAAAAAGGGTTATTTAAATGCACGTGAGTGTTATTTTTTTGTGAAATTATATTCAATCATCCATTTTTCTGGACAAAATCAAACATTTTCTAAACTGATTTTATTGATTGATTTTATTCCGTCAAATCCAATTTTGCATTCTTATAAAGATTTGACATTTATCTAGGTTCAAACCCTAATTTTCCATTTTCTCGTGTTTTAAAATTCCTTCCAACTAAGAAAAGAATTTGGAATAAAACATTTTCAATGGTACACCTAGTTGCCTCCAGTTTTTTCTCTTTCTCTTTAATAAGATATTGTTTACGTTATTATGTTGATTTCTATTTGATTGCCATACGTTAATTAACGATCGATTAATAAATTATCCATGAAAAATTGATAAATACAAAATAAATAATATTTTAACTGGAATTACTTAAGTAAAACTTTAATCTTTAAGTAAATAAGCACAGCACTAATTTTACGTTACAATAACGACGGGCGTGAGAGATTTTTGAGCCCCTTTTCCAGTTATTAGCCTCCAAAAAAATGTAATGTGTTATAATGCCTAAAACAAATTTTATTTTATTTTACATTTATACAATTCAGATAAGAAATTTCGTTTTAATACTTTATATTAGTAATAATAAACTTAGTTCGCTTTATTATCCAATGATATAATTCGAATTAATTCTTAAGAATTAACACGTAAACTTTGTATATTAAAACCATAGTACTATCATCCTGCGAATTTTTTAGTTGAACACCTAACCATGCGCCAGTAGTAGTATGGAGGCCAAAAGGTTGTGAAATTAGTTAAGCGAAAATTTAAAAGCAGAAAAGTTGTTGTTATATCTCTTTAAAGAATATTTTTTTCGTGTGCCTTTGAACTGAAAAGAATACAGTTGAATTTGAAAATTGAAGTATATGATGCGAGTCTATGCATACACACAAGACAACGATACGTTTATTTTCAAAAAAAACTTAACACTAAAGTTTTAGATATTAAAATTCTCTACAAAAATAGTCCTAATGATTTTTTTCTTAAGAGTTACCATTCGTGCGATATCGCGATTCTAAAAGTCACATTATACAATGATATGCACATAAAAGCCATGTATATTTACATATCAAACACTTAATAGGCTTTTCACACCAAACCCAAAACCGGGTTTTCAGCTAAAAGTTTACGTAAACTCGAAAACCGTTCACACTGAACATTTACAAGTTTTCTTTTGACATTTCAATTATTTTGGCAACACAGACAACAACAAATACGTTGTGAATTGAAATTGAAATCGAAATTACCCCTGGCAGCAACCAGTCAGCTATTTATGTGACGATTAATTGAGCACTGAATGTTTCACAAGGTGTGTTTGTTTTTGTTTAGTTCATCTTGCAAATCCAACATGTTTTTGACAGGTTTTATTTAAAACTTGTAGCTTATCAAAACGAGTGGTTTATCAAAAATGTACGGGAAAACTTGTGGTTGTGCTTTAGGTTTTCTGCCAAAGCCGATAATTTCGCGAAAACCGTGTTTTAAGTTTGGTGTGAAAAGGCTACAAGACAAGTATAAATACCTATTTGTGTCTCTTTTATATATATTATACTATCCTGAAAACATTTATTGAAAAGTTAGTCAGTCCCTAACTGATTCCCCTCTACCCACGGGGCCTTGAAAAACATCTGGCTATTTTACTGTCCGTAAGTCTCGTTCATATACCTGTTTGTTTTAGTGCTAAAGGTTCAGTTCAAGTGAATATACGTACTTATTACAAGCGTCTACCATTTAGATTATTTGTGTTATTTTATAGCTCGAAAAATTGTCTCAGTTTTGCTTTATAGGGAATAAACTTTTAACTGAAGATAAAACAGTTGTGGTTGATAGCGGAATGCCAAATTTAATCGAGAATAGTATCGCTAGAGGTGATGAGTTTACTGACAAATCCATTACAATACACATGGATTGGAGAAAATCATGCACCCGGAAACAAGAACAAAGTACAACTATCATGTCTTCCTCCAACATCGGCATCTACTATTCAATACTTGTATCGAGTATACTATCAAGTTCAAACATGGCTAGGCAATCAACTGACCACAAAAGACATGACTGTTAAAAGTAGACTTTCAAGAGTATGAATCTGATTAAAATTTCTAAAAAAAAATCAAAACAATAGTTAACCCAATAATCAATAGCAATATAAATAATCAATATCAATAATAAGGTAATATCTAGAACTGGGCGGGTATTGTAAATAGTATTGTCCCTACCCTTAAATTATCCTTAAATTGTCATGACAGTTAGTGGAGTAGACCCACATTGGAAACCACAGTAAAAAAAAATGCGCCGAGTACACTACCTCACAGGTAAACTTACCGTTTTCGAGAAAAAATTAAAAAACCTCAAATTTTGACTTTGGACCCAGAATAACTTGTAGCACACATAGGATTGATGGGGATTTTTAAAACTTTATTTGTTATTGTTAACCCCAGCTCTCCACCAATATTTGGCTTTCCGGGAATTTTTGGTTACAGCATGTACAGCATTAATATTTTCAGAGTTTATATTTTCGTTCTAGTTTGCGCATTTGAAGAAAATATTGGTTTTAAAGACTTTGACCTTCTCACTTTTTTTCAATAAAAAAATTGTTGCATTAGGTAATCCTTTAAAATTGATCTTATTTTTGTAAGTAGGTAGCTGGATAGGTTTATTTATGATTTTTTTACTTGCGATATAGGTACCTACTATAGGTACTATTTGGGAAAAAATCGAACTCGAGATTTTAATCAAAGTTGACATTACGATGATAGAGAACAATAAAAAAAGTGGGTCCGGCAATACCGTCTGTCTGTCTGTACAGCTCTCTACAGCCTAAACGGCTGAAGCGATTTTCTTCGAACTTGTTATTTAAGCGTTTTAGGTTATTGTTCAAAATAAGTTTTTGAACCGTTGTTTTAGCCCCAAAAAAACGGTACTTGCCATACAATTTTTTCTACCATCTTAATTATCTCGAAAACGGCTCTTTCGATTTTGATAAAAACTGGTGTGTTCTACTTTGGGTATGGTCTACATTTTGGCTGAAATTTTCTTAAAAATATTTTGTAATTAACGGTACCTGCCACACAACCATTTTTTTGGTTTTCGCCTCATAAACGGTTCAACGGATTTCGATCAAAATTTTTATACAGGAGCTCCTTTAATTTCTTAATAATACTGCATTTCATAATTTTCGAAAAATATTTTTTTTTAATTTTTGAAAAAAAAATAATGAAATTCGATATTTCGAAAACGGGTGGACGCTTTTTTCTGAAATTTTGTTTTTGAATTTATATTATTAAATCTATGAAATGTTTATACTAATTTCTTTTTAGAAAATATTTAAGAATTTTCAAGTATACAAATTGAACTGAAAAACGAGTTTAAAAATACATTTAGCCGTTTCTATTAAGAATATTTTGCATATAATGTAATCGAACATAGGAGCAAGTACGTGCGATCCAGTCGTGCATTTTATTTAATAAGTACACCTTCAATTTTAGTTCGGAAACTGAAATTGGTAACATTGTAAGAGCGCAATATGATTAAATAAGATACATAGCTACCTACCTTGAATTATATAAAACAAGATTTCGACATTTCTTTTTTCTCTCGACAGCACCAGGGACCAAAAGCCATTAATCCACATCGGACAAACAACAACAATTTCCAGATTTTTGGTCGCTGGCGCCCTCATTAAAATAATAGAAAAAAGAAGTGTCGCAATCTTGTTTATCTACCTATTAGGTGGGAAATATTGTGTAGCTACTACCTTCAAGTTATAATTTTATTATAGGTAAATAGGTACCTACCAACATCCTACATACGTATTATTATATCCTGTTTTTTGCTCTAATTCTTAAATTCATAGGTAGGTAGTATGTAGACACTTAGATACAATAGTGTTTATTTTTGATGTGTAAACATCTATACTCGGGGTAGAGTGAATGAAAAACGTGATATAAGCCATGTAGCACAGTTCGTAGATACAATCCATTTAGCACAGGACGTAGATACTTTCTATACGTGTTAGACGTTAACGATGCTTGCATTTAAGAGCTTGCTTACATTGGCAATATTGTGTACTTACTACATTGGAAACTTTGGAGGGCCTTAAACACAGTTCGCCTATGGTGTCAATCACAGATGAGTAATACAAAGATGGGAAATTTTGGCGGCTATTTTGATTTACCTACAATCTAGTACCGCTCTGAAAGTGGAATTTTTGCCTCTGGGTGTAGGATAAAACCACTGATCTCTATAATACACTGTGTTCTGTATTCTCTATAACAATTTTGTTGAGGCAATTTGATGATGAGATAAGGTGCGTTGTTACCATCGTTGTTGTCTATCCGAGTAAAAAAGTAAGTTGAAATTAAATTCAGTACAAACAAAGTAAGAAATATTTGTCAAGTGTGCAGGTTCATTCAAATTTGCATTTTATTTTATGCTCCGAAAAAATGCATTTTCAGAATTGAATATTTTAAAAAAATCGAAAAATGTAATCTAATCTAACAATTTCCTATAATATGGAAATTATATTAATCGGTTTATAATTTTTTGACAGAGGGAAAGAGATAAAGTACAGATACGTAAAAAACTCCTAGGATTTAGATCAGTGTGAATATTGTCAGTAGCTAAAAAAAGATATCAAGAGTCTGATTAGGGTAAGGTGTAGCGGAATGAAGCTACGTTTTTACACAGGTCACCCAAGCTGTCAAGTAGATGAAAATGCGAAACGAACGAAAAAAAAAATGTTTTAATCAGACTCGGATAGTCGAACTGAAGTGTCATAATTTTTCTATTTAAACTCGATCTAAAAGTTTACCCTTGTGTGGAAGGGGACTTAGGCCATGCGTGCAAATGCAACTTTCAGTTTTGCAACAGTTTGGTTGCTAAAGTGAATAACATGGACTTGATTGATTTTAAAGTTGCTTATGTGCGCGATCATCGTTCAACTAGTGATTAAACTATTTCGTTTTGCAAAAATTGCATGTGCGCGCCTAGCCTAAAAGTGATTATTTTTTATTTTTAATTATGCGTGCCTTACACCACGCAATATTGCGCAGTAATATTGACCGTGTAAGGGCTTCATTGCGCAGTAATTTCTTTTTGCCAAATATATTGTGGGATTTAAAAAAAAATTAATATTTGTTGGACAATATTCAATGTATTCCGCAGCATACTCCGTTGTGTTATGCAAATCTTAATATTTACTTCGCATAATTGAATTCTTATTTGATTAAATACAAATAAGACGGACCAACGCATAAATAAAAAATATGAAGAAAGTTTTTTTTTATTCAAGTGGATTTAGGTAGTGTTTTATTATTATTTATTATTTATTCATTTAAATCAAATCTCTAAAAAAATAGACTGTACAATCTTTTTAATTGCTCGAGTATAGTAAGTTAAAAATTAATTTAATTTGACTCTGACTATGTAATAAGAAATTAATTTAAAGAAATTTACATAAGTACCTATTAAAGAAAATGATTTATTTTTGAATTTATATTTATAAAATTAGTTTTCGTTTGTAGCCATATACTTAAACAAAACGGTCTCAAAGTTACGTGTGTCAATAAGTCTCCTTATGCTTTGTGGTAGCGAGTTAAACAATCTAATGACATGGATGAAAAATTGCATTTCAGTTATACGGCATGTAAATCGAGGTTGTATTAATGTAATAGAACGTGGTGTTCTTGCAAAAGACAAGAGGTTATATAAATATAAGGGCTCTTTCATGGTTATAAGCTTGTACAGAAAAATAAGTGTTTGGTAATTAAAGTATGTATGGATCTTGCATCCCAATACTATTTTAGAGAATCTACTTACGTGATCATGCCTCTTAAGATTATACTCGTATCTTACAATGTTGTTATAAGCAATTACTAATTTACGCTTAGTTTCAGCACTTTGATAACAAAAAATCGCGCAGCCATAAGTTATTAAAGGAACTATAAGTGATTTTACCAGCAATAATTTAGTATCAAGAGGTGTAAAATGTTGCGAAATTGAAAAATTCCTAAGAACTCCATATATTTTTCCGATAATTTGTTGAATGTGGTCATCCCATCTTAGAGTTCTGTTGAAATACAAACCTAAATTTTTAACTTTATCAACATAGTTAATCCGACTATTACCAATAAGAACTGGTGGAAAATAGCTTAGGTCAAGTTCGTTTTTATAGACAACAAAGCAGCTTGATTTAGACGGATTTATTTTGAGCTCATTTTCTGCAGACCACTTGTTAACACTTTCAAGATCTTCGTTTATTTTACATATACCATCTTCGATCAGTCCCAGTTTGCAACTAAAGTATAGCTGGTAATCATCAGCATATAAATGTTTGGAACAATTATTTGTGCAAAGAGGCAGATCGTTTATGAAAAGTGTAAACAAAAGAGGGCCCAAAATTGATCCCTGTGGAACACCTCTTTGTATAGGCAAGTAATTGGAAGTCTTGTTATTTACGAAAACAGCTTGAGATCTTCCACACAGATACGAGAAAATAAGCCTGCATGTAGATGAGGTAAAACTAAATATATTTTTCAGTTTATATAATAAAAGATTGTAGTTGATTGTGTCGAAAAGTCTAATAAGGTTAGAAAAGTTACTTGACCCTTGAACTTATATTTTACAGAATAAACTGGAGGAAGGCAATAATATCTTTCAATAATATTTTATCGTGTAAGGCCGACAAATTTTCACGCAATATTTTTGGCCAATATCTTCAGCAATAATATTGCGTGGTGTAAAGCCCGCATTACGCTTAAGTAACCCCGAGTACAAAGACTATTACTGCTTTTACATCACCACGAATTTTAAAGCATGTTTCCGTTTTGGACTCCTTTCGGTTGCAGAGATAGTTTTAAACACTGCGATATTTAATAGATGTTAACTTTCTTCAAACATATATAAACACTCTTTACTCCATTTAATTTATAAAAGTTCAATCATACCATAACGAAAATTTACAAAGAAGAAAGTGTGATATCTGCAATTTTTTCAACCTGAGCAATTTTGCCTACCCCGGCTACCACGTGCGGCCCTCAGCAACGTGCTTAAGAATCGCAACCTCAAATTGAATGATGTAAGCGCCGTACAACTAATGGCATTCTGAACGCGGGTACAAAGAACAACACGTAAATACTAAAAATCACAAATGTACATACGTAACGTAGTTCAATCATCGCCATCGCCACAGATAAATTCAGAATACAATCAGGGGCGTAAAAGTTAATAACAATTACATAAGGTATTCATATATGAACCTAATTTCCCATTCCCGCACTCACATTCCTATACCCAGCACCTTACACTTTATTTCCTGCCCACTTCTATATTAGTCAGCACAATATTATTAAGTTAATAATTTGTATAACCATGCAAGCAAATCCATTATTTGCATTGCCAGCTATTTTAAATGCAAGCAAATTAATTATTTGCTTTGCAAATTTGTAAATTATTCAATAAAGATTCAACACACAAGAATAAACATCTTTTTATTCACTGGCGCCCAACTTTTTTTTCGATTATTATCTGTAGCTTCAAAATATTTCAATAAAGAAATAGTAAGCAAAAATACCACAGAAAACGCGAATAAAAAAAACAACAACTACTTAACAACAAGATCCACCATGAGCACATCAACCTAAGTGTATCGACAGAGAATTTTTATGTAAAAAGAAGCCTTAAGAACACTAAATTATTCCTAGTTGCCTGAGATCACTTCTATAGTGTTATTGTTTATTTCACCCCTTTCATCCACAATTAACTTTATCGCGTTGTACTTTAAAAACATTTTTATGTAAAAATATTAAGTCAGCTAAAACAAAAACACGCGAATTAAAAAAATACTTTAATAAGATCCATCGTTCGTCGGCTCATCAACCCAACTGTATTTCGATACAGTGTTTTTCTGTAAAAAGAAACCTAAGGAACATTAAAATAATAAAAAAAAACCTTCTGCTGCGGATGTCAGTCAACCTTGAAACGAAGAAAAATGATGCGGCTAATTTATGTAATGTATGTGTAAAGATATATTGTCATTTCATTATTAATTATTATTACTATTATCTATTTCTATACTATCGATTATTAAATTATTATTAATTTATATAACGTATTTGTAAATTTATATTGTGTCATTAAGCATTAATCATTATCAAATATTATTGCAATTAATACTATCGATTACAAAATTATAATTCTTTTAAAATCAAAAAAATGTCTGAATTTTCACAGACAATAGCGTCAGCCGTGCGGGTAGCTGTTGAAGCAGCATGTGAGACAATAGTCAGGAGAATGGGGGATCAGATAACAGAAAGTAGACAGGCAGTAGATATTGTAAATTCAAGAATCGCAGAGCTATCCGATATATTAAATTCCGTACATTTATTCCCAAACCCCAATTTTATACGAACCTATTTCTGTAGCACCTGACATATCGTATCCAATATCACTTGATGTCGTAAAATCCATACCGGATTTTGCAGGTGAACGCGCGAAATATATTTTGTGGCGTCAAGCGGCTAAGACCGCAATCAAATTATTCGACCCATATAAGGGATCGGAAAGGTACTATCAGGCTGTTGCCATTATAAGAAATAAAATTGTCGGTTCCGCCGATTTAATACTTTTTTCTTATAATACGGTCCTTAAGTTCGACGCAATCATTGCGCGTCTCGACAATTCATACGCAGCCAAACGACCACTTCACGTATTAGAAAACCAAATGAGCATTTTATGCCAGGGAAATTTGTCCATCCACCACTTTTACGACAAAATAGAAAAACATCTCACTTCAATAACGATTAAGATATTAATGGATTTTTCAGGCAATAATGAACTAATTAATTCTTTAGTCTCAAAATACGGAGCAGATGCACTACGTGTATTCATTTCTGGTCTTAATAAGCCTATTTGTAACATATTATTTTCTTCTGGCTGTGAAGATTTACCATCTGCATTGGCGACAGCACAGTAACTCGAAGCAAACCAATACAGGTATAATTTTGGCAGAGCATTTGATAAAAACATATCATATGCTAGTCCTAGTGGTCTGTCAAGAAGCAACACTCAATTTAAGAGAGTGGAGCAGGCCCAAACCCAACCCCAAGCACAAGTTTCCTCAACCATAAATAACCAACAGAAGCAAAGCCACCAAGCAGAACCATATGATCATATGAGCGTTGATAACTCGTCAATTTATCTACGCAGCAAAAAGTCAATTATTCAAGCAGCGGTGCCCGAGGCTAGTTATAAACAGACCTTCAGACAACATCCGCAAACTTATGAAAACAGGACACCAAAACGCTCACGCGAGTCCGGTAGAGTGCCATTTACGAAAGCTCAACGAATTAATTTCGCTAAATCCAAAAATACCGACCAGGAACTGAAGAAAAGTCCCGAGTACAAAACAGAATATGAAGACGTACACGAATATGATGAAGAATTCGAAGATCAGATTAATTTTTTAGAATAAGGTCGGCTCTCCCATATGTTGAAAAGAAACTTAATGACAAAGTTCCAATTAGAATCCTAGTAGACACTGGTACAGCCAAAAACTATATTAGACAAATACCCTATTTGTAAACAATTCATAATAATACAAATTTTAAGGTAAAGACCATTCACGCTGAAAATAAAATAACTCACAAATGTAAAATGCAGTTTTGTGATAAGATTACAGATTTTTTTATACTTCCCCAATTATCAAGTGATGCGATGCGATCGTAGGATATGATTTTCTCATGATAATAAAAGCACAAATCCATACAAGACGCTCTTTGTTAATTTATGAAAATGGCGAAACGCAAATTAAATTCTTAGAATGCGAGCAGGTAAATAATTAAGAAATCGATATAAACAACAATTCTTGAGACCATCAGAAATGAATTTAAAAAATTGATAGAAGACTTTTCAGAATTATTCGCTCAACCAGATGAAAGATTACCTTTTAATACAGACATAAAAACTCCATTAGAACATTAGATTCCGAACCAATCTATTCTAAACCAAGACCATACAATATGGCAGCGATTCCTTTTGTAAACAAAGAAATTAAGAGATTGCTCAATGATGGTATAATTCGGCCATCACATTCCACTTATAACACCCCTATATTAGTGGTAGGGAAAAAACGAATTAATGAAGGCGGTACTCCGAAATCTAGATTAGTGTTTGACTATAGGAAATTAAATGAACGCACTATACCAGATCGGTATCCGATTCCTGAAGCTTCCGTTATTTTATCCAATTTAGGGGAAGCAAAATATTATACAATGATCGATTTAAATTCCGGCTTCCATCAAACTCTCCGAGAAGAAAAGGACCGAGAAAAAACGGGGTTTTCCATAAATAATGGAAAGTATGAGTTTTGCAGATTGCCTTTCGGCTTGAAAAACGCTCCAAGTATATTTCAGCGAACAATTGATAACATACTACGGAGCGATATAGGCAAAATGTGTCATGTATATATCGATGACGTAATCATTTTTTCTCAAACAGAGGAAGAGAATTTGAAAGATATAAAAACTATATTTTCTAAACTTTTCAAAACGCCAACATGCGTATATCCCCAGAAAAATTTAAATTTTTCAGGTATGAGGTTGAATTTTTAGGATTTCTCGTACCTGGAGACGGTATTAAAACCTGGCCCAATAAAGTCAAACACATTATTGTCTTTGAAGTGCCAAAAACACTTCGAGCACTAAAACCTTTTCTTGGTCCTTCTGGTTATTACCGTCGATTTGTAAAAGACTGCTCAGATAACCAAACCATTAACAAAATATCTCAGAATAGAAAACGGAAATGTAGGAACGAACAAGTCTAAGAACATTAAAATTACTCTTGATGCTGAGTCTATATGTGCCTTAAATAGAATAAAGAACATTTTAGCCTCCTAAGACGTATTACTATTCTATCCCGACTTTCGTAGGCCCTTAGATTTAACTACCGATGCTTCATCACAAGCAATAGGCGCAGTTCTCTCTCAAAGTGGTAGACCTATCACAATGATATCTGGAAGTTTGAGTAAATCCGAAGATGATTTTGCTACATATAAACGAGAAATGTTAGCTATAGTCTGGGCATTGCAATCTTTGAGAAATTATTTATATGGTGCTCTTGATATTCATATTTATAAAGATCACCAACCGCTCACGTTTGCGATTTCCGAAAAAAATCCTAATACTAAACTAAAGAGATGGAGATCATTTATTGAGGAATATTCTTCAACCTTTCATTATAAACCTGTTAAAGAAAACAAGGTAGCAGACGCATTATCTCGTCAACATAATAACACTCACTTTTCCTCCGGACAAACCGTGCATAGTGAGGAGTCCCTTACGAAAGTAATACCTACGGTAGAAAATCCCATAAATTGCTTCAAGAACCAAATCTTTATTAGTCAAGGTTCTGAGAAAAGCAAAAAAGTTAAAATTCTTTTCCAAAAACAGTTTAGACATATAATATCATTCAGATCAGTCGAAGAACTTATCTAACTAGTGTGTGATGTTCTTAATACGAACGCAGTCAATGGAATCTATTGCCACCTTGAAACTTTAGGAAAATACTTTCATGAAAGCTTTCCCCAAAGTAAAAATGGAAGAGGCAAAAACGCTTGTTCAAGATGTGTTTAACGAACACGATCAAAGAGAACTTATTATAACCGAGCATAACAGAGCTCATAGAGGACCACACGAAAATTACAGACAAATAATATCTGAATACTATTTCCCAAATCTTATGAAGCTATGTAACACATACGTTTCCAAATGTATAATTTGCAAGGAAAATAAATATCAGCGCAGACCAGCACAACATCCAATCGGTGCAACACCAATTCCCACGTATGTGGGAGAGATTCTGCACTTAGATATTTACAATACCAGCCAAAAATATTTCATAACATGTATTGACAAATTTTCCAAATTTGCTATTATAAAACACATTCCGTCTAGAAACTCTATTGACATAAACAAACCAGTGATTGAAATTATCAACCAATTTCAAAACACGAAAATAATAGTTACAGATAATGAAGGTGTTTTTACATCGATTGCAACACAAGCATTGCTAAAAATGAATTTAATATTCAACACATTCTGTACCAGCTCTCCACAGTCAAAGCAATGGACAGGTTAAAAGATTTCGTTCTACTCTTGCCGAAATAGCTAGGTGTACTAAAGAAACTACAACAGATATTGTTGAACTAATGCTCCTAGCAACGTTCAAATAATATAACTCAATACATTCAGTTACAGGTTGTAAGCCCTTAGACATTTTTCATGACATTTCTAAGGAAATGGAGAATGAAATAACTTCGAAACTCAAAACCAAACAGGACAAAGACCTTGAATTTCACAATAATAATACCAAGCCCAAAGAATTCAAACCAGGAGAAAAGGTATATTTAAAAACGAATAAGAGAATAGGCAATAAATTATCCAAATTATATAATCAAAAAACTATTCAGGCAGATTTAGACACAGCCGTTGTAATTGACAGAAGGCAAGCTCACAAAAATAATTTGAGATAATACTCTACTTTCAAATTTACTCCAATATCGCTAGGATCTACGAGGATAACAGACTATTTTTCTGCACTATTTATTCCGATACCAGCAGGCGACGTTGCTATTTATGAAGAATATTTTTATTTGAAGCATGTAACAAATTTTTCGCTCATCGAAACCATCATATCTGATAATAGCAATGTGTTAAATCAACTAAATGATGAAAGATGTAAGGAAGTACTGCTGCAGGATGTACACGAAATAGAGCGTTTGCTCCAACTGCTGAAATCCCCTGTTAGAAAAAGGCGATCCATAGATTTCATAGGTTCTGCAATAAAGTTTATCGCAGGTACTCCCGATCACCAAGATATGGAAATATTAAAAATGCTAGAAGATGAGTTGACTTGATCCAATAACAGACAGATTGATATAAACACCCTTATTCAGAATAGATTAGATGAAATAACAGATAGAATTAATAATTTTAAAATAAATGATATCAATAAACACTCTCATTTTAAATATAGAAGAAACAGAATACATTAAAATAAGAGAAAAGGTTATTACTGAATTAATCGACTTATAAAATGTCGCTGATGTTAAAATGTACCTTAGTTTACTTAAT
Organism: Philhelius pedissequus; assembly: GCA_910595825.1. Taxonomy (NCBI): domain Eukaryota; kingdom Metazoa; phylum Arthropoda; class Insecta; order Diptera; family Syrphidae; genus Philhelius; species Philhelius pedissequus. The sequence continues at coordinate 167,222,223 of OU343160.1, forward strand.
TAAAATTCGTAAAGTACAAGAAAAAGATTTAAGTTCTAATATATCCGCAAGCTGTAATAAAATAGAATATCCCCTAAGTTCATGTAGAAAAGCTCCATTATATTCTTACTGTAAAATAGATCACCAAAATCCTTGCCTTTCTCAACTCCTTAATAATCACACGGCACAATGTCCAACTACTCAAGCCGATCACCTCTTAAAAATTGAAGCGGTCGCTGATGGAATTATTATCGCCAGAGACGAAAATATAACAATTGATGACAAAGACCAGCCCATTATACTAAATGGTACCTTCCTGATAACCTTTGATTCCAAAATTAAAATAAATGGAAATGAATATCGAACAAACCAGCCATCCGATGTGATTCACCTTCCAGCCCCGAAGAAGACAGTTTTGAACGAAGTCGCTTACAACGAAAAGATTTCCCTACCCTACTTGCACAAGTTACATTTTATCACCAACCAAAAAATTAAGGAATTTAACGTTACCTTAGAGACGAGTAAGTGGATGTGGTACGCCATCACAGGAATACTCACCATGGTCATTTTTGTTCTACTATATAGAAAAATTAAACCAAGAATAGTTACATTTAGGAGGCTTTACATGGATCTGCATCTGCAGACTTGCAGAAAAGTAGAGCGGGCCCAAAATATAAAACAACTACACACTAATAACTTACTCGAACTCTCCTATAACTTTTTTGACACATCTCACAATCACATGTTCTTAGCGTTTAGTTATGTAGTTTTGAGAAGAAAATTTTCGCTAAAAAAAAACTTTGAAAAAAAATTTTCGGTAAAAAAAAACTTGAAAATTCGTTATCTGAACGGAACAAATTATGGTGCAGATGAAAATTGAACATGTTCATCTTCACTATAATCTGCAATCTTCAGGTTCGTACTTCCTATAATCTTCATACATGAAGATGATCTCCATTTTGGTTTTCGCTCTCTATCGCACAAGTATGAATTTTTTATTTGTTTCCTCTTTTTTTGCAGATGTCAATGCAGATGAAGATGAAAATGCATGTAAAGCCTCCTTTTAGAAGCAACTCAGATCATGTGGAACCACCATTAGATAAAGACCTTATAAAAATGCAAGTTTTAAAAATGATGAACGAGGACGTTCAAAATTAAGAAAGGGAGGAGTTAATAGCAATTACATTAGGTATTCATATATGAACCTAATTTCCCATTCCCATACTCACATTCCTCTCACTTCCTAACTCTCAAAAAATATGTAAAAAAAATTTAAAACGATGAGTATAATAATTTCATGTTTTCCTAATCTATACTTTAATGACTAATCGAGTTTGTTAAATTGGCAAAAAATCTTGGCATAGTTTTCAATACGACATTTTAATGGAATGATGATATAAAATGTACCTTAGGAAGGGCTTATGGAAGCTTATGTTTATTATGGATAAGTCAAAAAATTACACCCCTTAAAACGAGAATCATTCTGGCAAAAACACTTATTCAACGAATAATGCTCTTTGATTGCGAAGTATTTAGTTATTGTGATTCTATTCATAAAAGGAAATTAAATGTTGCTCATAATTGTATTGCGCGGTATATTTTTGTATTAAAAAAAATATGACCATATTTCTCCATTCCCCAAACTCATTAATGGTGTAACACTTGATAATATCTTTAAATTTAGAACATTAATGCTGCTTCACAGTGTAATGCAAACGCATTAACCGGTGTACCTTTATAATAAGATTTTACTTTTTACTTTTTTATCTATTTTTATTGTTTTTTTTTTAAATTATAATTGTACATTTGAATTTTATTTTCCGTTTATTACCTATTATTATTTTTTTTATATTTCCTTCAAGTTTTCATTTCATAATTACAATGTAATATTCACGGAATTTGTTTTGGTACATACAACTAAAATATCAATTTTTAAAAATGTATTTTGATCCTTGCGCTATTTTATAAGATATTGTCTTAATTTATCTTAGTAATTAATTACCTTGATAATAATAATAAATAAATAAAATTAAAATAAATAATTAAGTCATAAAAAGTTTCAGTTGGATTTCATTTTCAGCACAGTCCACAAAAACTAGATTTTAATATTAAAAAATTAAATAAACGTTGTAATGATTTGTTCATAAAAGTTATTCTGGTGTCTAACCTAAACAGCATAAGAACTATACCGAAGAATACTTAAGTACTTTTCTTGAAAAAAAAAATTAAACTGCTTTAAGTCAACATTACATAAAGGTATTTTTTTTCCAAAGATAATAAAAAGTGCCGAAACAGCTGAAACTATAGAATAAAGATACAAATTTGTGATGAAAATATAAAATAATTTGTAATTTCCCTAATGACAATAATTATTTTAAAGTGACAATTTCTCAAAGCCTAATTTCCTAAATTATTATAAAAAAATTAAAAATACTTTCGTCTCTATGTCGCACGATTTTAAACAAAGAAATCAAAAACTGTCTTAAATTAATCCATTAATAGAAATTACCAATTGTAAGTAAAAGAAAAAAAAATAAATATGTAAATTATTAACAAATTGTAATTTAAAAAAAAAAAAAACATTTAAATTTAAAGGAAATCTAATTTTCTTTTTTGATTCTTGTATAAATCGTTCAATAACTTCGTCTACACTGATATTTATATCTTTATGAACGTTTAATAATGTCAAACATGTCAATCGATCCTCCCCCATTCTCCACCACAACCACGTCTTCGGTCTCCGCGAGTTCGAAAACGACCTTTCTGCGGTTGGTGCGCTGACTGGAAATGTTGCTAGAATGCACAAAAGTTGGTTAATCCCCGGAAGCATATCTGAATCACACACGTCTAGAACTTCTAGAACTGTGATGGTTGGCAATTTGTGTTGGTCCGCTTCGCGCTTACATTTTGCGGTCCACAACTCAAGTTCTTTAGCACACTTTTAACCGATTGGTCCAGAAGTTCCACATAAGGCTCTACTATAGTTTCTATTTCCGTAGGATCAACCGAATCGATTAGTGACGGCATACAAAACCGAAGGCCATAGTTCCTCAATACTTCTGCGGAGAAACGACTCCGCAGGTCGTTCAAGATTCCGTCCAATATTGGTATGTATATGTTTCTCAGGAAGTAATCCTCCACATTAGAAGCCGGTTGGTTTGCCCTCATCGTCTGCCTTGCAACAATCCTTGGTTTTGATATCTCGACATCCAATGAATCTGCTATTTCTTCTATTTCTTGGAATGAAATCGAAAAAACATTAGTCGCGTCTTTGCGTTTATTTTCAAGAACAGAAATTGTATCTTTTACAAAGTCAGTGGCACACTTCGAATCTTATGTCGGCGATTGTAATTTTTTGCTCAGTGAAACGGTCGTACCCGCACATATATGTTATTTCTTGAGAACTTATGTACATCCGTAAACATAACATTTTATTTTAAAAAAAACAATCAAATAAGCTTAACTAATAGGTAATTTTACTTATTTTCTTATAATTATGTACATATATTAATACTTTCCCGAACTTTATATAGGTGAAAAATAATCACATTAAAGAAATAAATCAAAAATATCAACAACTTAATTCAAGAAGCAATACCGTGATGCCTTTAAGTAACTTGAAATTCTTTCAACTTTGATTTTTTTTCTATGGGTCTTGGCAGCAAAATATGAAAATAAGTGCTTATTCGCAAGAAATTTAATGTTTTCAAGCACATCAATGTAGTTAAGTAGTTGATGTACAATTTTGTTTCCGCAAATATTTTTTTTTCGTTTTCTGATGAATTCATTTCAACCATTTGACGTAGGAAGGAATCTGTGAAAAAGTCGATTTTAATGTGTGTGTGAGCGAGAAATTATTGCACAAAAATTATTTCAGCTAAGGAATCATAACGATTCAGAATTTAGAAGTTGAAAGAGTCAGGTATTTTTTAAGTATATATTGTTGAGTAAAAACTGCGACCGCAACAAAAAAAATGTTCAATTTGACTTTTATGAAATGTCAAATCTTCGTAGCATCTATTTGTGCATGTCCGTGTAAGGGACAATGGTCAAATCTGGACCAGCTAACGAGCTGTATGTCACTGAAAAGGATTCTAAAGTCGCTGTGTGCAAAAAATTATTGGCTAAAGAGAATTATGTTTCTTTTTTAATTTCAAAGTTAGTTTTGATAATTGCTTATACCATTAAAAGTATTTCTCAGTATCTTCGTGTGAAAGCTACAAGGCAATTAAAGCATAACGTCAAAAAAATCTCCAGCAATTGGTTTCCCTGTGTGAAAGGGGATTTATTTTGAAAAATCGGTGGGTAGGTTCAAAAAGAATGAACAATTAATGAACTACTTTTTTAGGGCTAACCTTGCCTTAAATATAAATCATTTCAATTTAGAATTCCATCGAAGATAAATAAAATCAGTGACAACATATTATAACTCAAATTAGTGTTTTTAAACGAAAATTCATATCAAATATGTTTAGCATTTACTTAAAATGAAACAATACAAATTATATTTGTGAAAGAGAAAAAACAATCCTAAAAAGTGTTTTTATCTAATAGCGAGTTTCATTCAAATTTCAAAGATCTCTCAAAATCAAGATTTGATCTTTTCAACGAAACTTGATTTCTAGATTTAATTGTAGTATTGATGAATAACTGACACAAACATTCCTGAAAAAAACATCTTTATCATCAGATGACGAGGAAGACGAAGCAATCAAAAACTCCACTGTATTTATAAAATATAAATTATTATATTCAGTTTTTGACTGATTACATACTTGCTTTTTAAAGCCATTTTTCGTATCATTTGATGACTTTGAATGACCAACAACAACTTGAGTGTGCTACCACCAAGTTTTTTGTCAATTATTTTTGGCTGGAATGATAGCTATTTCACGACTTGCCAAGGTCGATCATCAGATTCCTTTGCTCTACTGGTGCTGGTCTACTTTTTCATTTTAATTGAAAAACTTCTTATGCCTTCATCGTGTATTGAACCATGACCAGCCGCTTAGTAGCCAATGCACTTCGCATCACGCCACCGAGCCCACATGATCAGATCCAACCTAATGCAGGTTTTTTCTGTTTATCAATTGCATTGAAACGACAAGGGCTTTTATTAGCCACTAATTAAGCGAAACTAAGCTTAACCAGAAACATAAATTGACCAACAACAATTACAATATCGTAAGAAGAGACCGACCCAACTCCACTCAAGGAGGAGGCGTCGCAATCTTTATACGTAAAGGCATTAGTCATAAGGTAATATATAATAGTGATGTGCGAAAATTTCGGACGTTAGAGGCATGCATCATATGCATTCATCTCCAACAGGGGAAGCGAATGAATGTGATTGCTGCCTATGCACCAGAAACACCAACACCTCAGCCCACCCAGTTTATAACAGAGGTTGAAAAGCTTTTTGAATGCTTGAGATTGAGCTCGAAATAGAATTACTACATATTGGCTGGTGATTTAAACGCCAAGCACATAGATTGGGAAAATCAAATACAAAATCTTCGAGGTAATCATCTATTTAATTGGATGGGTCCATACAACCTTGAGTATCGCATCGATCTTCTAGCCACAGACAGGCCATCGTTTCCAAGAAGCGGTGCCTATCTGGATCTATTGCTTAAAGACGTAAGACTAACAATTACTGACGCTGTGGGCCAACGGCCAAGAAATTGTTTACGAACTATCGAGTACGACAGTGACCACTGCAGACTCGCCGCCGTAATACAACTTCCGAACGAGCTTATGGAGTTGGAGGAGTATTTACCTGTGCATACTTACAATTACAGTAAGGTGGGCTGGCCACGCTTCTCGAACGTCTTATTGAGCGAATTGCATTTAAATGGTATATCCCCACCAAATGACAGGAACCTGACAAATATTGAAATTGACAGGTACTTAGAACAAATGGACGAAACAATTCAACGAACAATGCATAGGACAATACCGAAAGACAAAGAACGTAACGCAACTGACATGTACCATAACGCGACAATTGATACTCTAAACAGACAAAAAAGTGGCTTACTGACAAGACTAAAACGCTTTTACAATGGTTTACTGACACACGAAATCTGGAGATAAGGACACTGAAGTCGGCCATCAAAAACATCAACCAATTGATCAAAGAAAATTATAGGTTGTAATTTATTTTGGGACAACAAAATTCGGGCCGTGAACGCTACCGACCCGAGTATGTTCCCACAAATTAATAAGATATTCAGAAGAAAAGATCAAAACGACCTTCCGTGTCTTAAGCTATAGAGGACGACACAAAACAGAGACGTACTTCTGACAGCAGGCATAGACCCAGATGACGCCCGATGACCTCTTCATAATCGAAGATCCGCAGGAGAAGGTGGAGGGTGTGGGGGCTGGTTTCCAGCAAGTGCACAAGGTGAATGCTAGCATTCGCCCGAACCATGACCTGGAGATCAGAGCTCTGGCTCGCCACTTTTACCTCAGGAACGATATAACGCAGTGGCGATGTGAGAACCTTGGTTTTACCGGGTTTAATGATGAACATTTGGCAAACGCCATAAACGCCGAGCGAAATGGGACCAGTTCCCTGTTAATTTCGAAGATTGAGCTCCAGCTTATCTTTGATTCACTAAAGAAAAAGAAATCAGTAGGAGTCGATGATATATCCAATGTTGCACTACGACATTTGCCTCAAGAAGCAGTTGACATTTAAACCACACTGTGTAACAACGCGCTGAATAATGCATATTATCCAGTGCGGTGGAAGACAGCAGTGGTGCATCCTCTCCCTAAAAAGGGAAAGGACAATTCCAATCCGGCGAAGCTCAGGTCGATAAGTCTTCTTCCGAGTATCAGCAAAGTATTTAAAAAGGTTATTAATAGGGCTCTGTGGTCGGCGTCTAAACTCGTTTCTGATGACCAATGGAACAAATCTAAAAAGCAGTATACGGTTGACTGTGTGGTTGATTTGGAGAAGGCCTTCGACACCGTATGGTTAGAGGGTCTCTATCTAAAGCTTGCCAGACTTGGTATAAGTAAACCGCTATTGTACATGCTTTATGACATGCTAAATGGTAGAAAGTTTGTTGTCAAGAGTGGCAATGTAACTTCTACCACAGTTTTTAATATTAACAATGGTCTTCAGCAGGGAGCGGTTAACTCGCCGATTCTCTTCAGCATTTACACCAGCGATCTGATAGGTAGTCTAGTCTAACTCAGGCAATTGCGTACGCCGACGATCTAATTGCGTACAGAACAGCTCCAACAGTTGAAGTCATCAAAACTCTTTTGCAGCGTCGAAGTCACCCCCAAGATGTCGGTACGATAGCCTATCTAAGATATGCTAGTATTCACTGAAGTTCCTGAACAACCAACATCGAAAAGGTTGAATTTGTATGGGTTTGTACATATGTTTTTGACATTTCTCATGGAATACAAAAGTATACCAAGGTTTTTCGGATAGCTTAAGATTTTTTTTTTTGGCAGCAGTTGTTTTGTCATCATATTCTTACATGGGAATATAATGACACCAACCTATCCGGATAGCTATATCATTGTATATATATTCCATAGTACTATCATGAAGCAGAACGTCCGTGGCGCCCTCTGTTGAAATGCTGAAAGTTACAACTCTGCAGATTGGGCAGACTCTCAGAGAGCGAGATTTTGAAGGATTGACAAATAAAAAATAAGGTAAGACAAATAGCTTATGAGGGAGAAGAATGCAAAAAGCAAAAGCAGGATAATAGAAAATTTATTTTTTGCATTTTTCTTTCGCATTTATTATAAACTGGAGAAAATTCCTGTGTAGGAATAATATCCCAATTTCAATTTGTAAGTATCCCGTTCGACCTACTTTTGGTTTAGGTACTACCTAGGTATATTTCGCCTTGTTTTGGTTTATTTAACCAAGATTTTGTGTAATTTTTCTTTGGACATTGTAGGTACGCGTGTGAAATATATTTTGCCGTCGGTTGTGTGTAAAAAAAAAATTTAATTTGATTTCGTACAAATGCAATTCGGTATTTTTTTTTATTTTTGTGTGATAGTGTTTTTGTGAAGTTGAAGTTAGTTAGTGATGTACGGTGAAAAAATTTTGAAGTGTCTTTATACAGTATATATATATATAGTAGTTACATACCTATGAGTAGGTAGGTACATACAAATATTTTTTTCAGATCAAAATACCTAGGTATGTAGGTATTTACCTGCAGTAAGTAAAATTGCATTCTTATAATAATAAAATGTGCCACTACTGGATCGTACAAACTTGATATTGTTGCTAACAACTTTAATGTATGTAAGAATTGAAATTGTTAGAAAGTAGGTATTCTAGTTATCAATTGAATATGCAATTTGAATATGCAAACTTATTAAACATTTCTGGAAGCATTGCAATTAAAACAATTATTTTGATCGGTTCATTCAAAAATGATAAAAGTATAAAATATGAAAAATGGTTCTATACCTACATACCTACATATTTGGAATTTGAAGTGCGCATATTACATTATATATCAAGCCTTGAAATTGAATTGAAATGTAGTGTAAATAAATCCGAAAGGAATACCTACTTATAAAAATATTTTATGAATTTACAAACATTTAAAATTAAAAAATATTTCTATTATGTATTAACAACAAACATTTAATAGCAAACCATTTATCTCTTTTTCCAGTAGGACAATTATACAATTATACGTACACCTACTGCAACCAGGATTGGATTTGACTTTAAAAACTATTCGGAAGATTGCCTATTAATATTTTTAACTTTTTTGAAAAATGCAAAAAAAAATTGTTTCATATTGAAAAAGAAAGTAGAAAATAAAATAATAGAGAATTTCGAAAATCGTAAAAAATGATTCTATGGTTCTTTTTTGTATGCACTAGAACTTGCCTGCATAAGTTAATATTGTCGTCATTATGAATAACCAACGGAGAATTCCACTGAAAGCTAACGTATTTCTATTAATAATTTTTACACATATATTAAAAAAAATTGAGTTGGATTTTCGACCAATAACTAAGAGAATAGTCCAGTAGAATATTCACTCCATGTGGCAAAATCAATCAATTTTTTTTAATTCGCTTTTCTTCTAACAATCGATTGGATTTTCATAATTATGAACAAAACAAAACTATGTAAGTATGTGTCTACCAAGTTTGAAGAAAATCGCTTCCGCTTCTATCATTGCAATGCTGAGTTTGATAAAAATCTTAATATATAGATTTTTTTTATTACTTTACCCAATTATGCCTAAATATATACGCAATTAAAAATTTGCGAATAAATTCTAATTTAATATTTATTTACTTGTTTTTATTTTAAATTATGTTCTAATATTTATGGAGTCTGCTGATAACAGCATCAGTCAATTTTTTTCGAAAACAATCCACCGTTTTTTCAATCAGTTCATTAATATAGGCAAAAGGTACTTTTTGGTAATCTTTTTCCTTTGAAAAAAAAAATTGTTATTTTTGGTACCTCTAATAAAAACATTTTTTTGGTTTTCGATTTTCTCTAAAACGGTTCATTTGATTGTTTTCAAATTTTTCAAATCATTCAAACTTCCATGAGAATAGATGAAACACGAAAAGATGGTTAATCGTTTCCTACTCGTATTTTAACGTTTCATTGAAACAAAAGTATACTTATATATATACATATATACTTGATTAACAGGGAGTAGTAATTTAAATAAAATGTCTTGTTCCCTTGACCTCTTTTTTCCAACTCTCCAAGTGCTTGGAATGCTGTTCTACGGTACCTTTGGGAGGGCGGAATTGAAGAAATGCTTCTTGGTTTTTTTGACGTTAGTGAGTCTCGCCACACAGATGACCTGACTGTTGGCGTAGATGCCTGGTTGTTTTGTACTTACGTTGGCGGACGTGCGTCTGTCCGATTCTGGTGATGTCTTGCTGGCGGACGTGCCTCTGTCCGAATATCTGATAAATATCTTGATGGCGGACGTGCGTCTGTCCGAAGATGGCCTCGGCTTCAGACGTGGCCAAGGATTAAATATGTAAGCCCAAATGTGCCAGCAGGCACTCGGGAAAAAGCTGAAGGTTTCTTGATGGCGGACGTGCGTTTGTCCGAAGATGGCCTCGGCTTCAGACGTGGCCAAGGATTAAATATGTAAGCCCAAATGTGCCAGCAGGCACGCGAACAAAAGCTGAAGGTTTCTTGATGGCGGACGTGCGTCTGTCCGAATTTGGGATTAATGTCAGCAAGTTCTTGGTTGATTTTTGGGGTTTGAAACCAAATGCTTTCCTTCTGCCCTTTAAGCACTTTCAATTGCGGTATTGCAAGTATAACTCAAGATTTTTTTTTTTTTGTTTTATAATACATTACTTCATTTTTATTCTGCTAGTCTTGTATTTTAATAGATGCAGGAATTATTTGGACAATAAAACTAAGATCATACAGCTTCTTCTTTCCTTAGAATTATTATATTGAAAACTTTTCTATACATTTATACTTTTTGTATACTTTATTTTTAAAATGTGAGATGCACGATGTGCTCTTCTTGGCAACCAAATCGAAAAAGGAAAGAATTAGAGGCAAAGCCGGAAATGCCCACCAACTTACAATGGGGGTTTTTCCTTTTTACGTTGGCTGCCATCCTCGATTGTAGTAGATGATGGTTGCTGCCAAATTGTCATATGTGCGGTAGCACAGTTAGCACTAAATCAGTGCGGTGGCACAGGCTAAATTAATCTGACTACAATCGAGGATGGCAGGAACATACCGGCCCTCCTTGGCAGACTATGCCAACAAATACTTTACTTATAACTTATACATTATATAACTTAATAATAATTAAAATTTAATATTATCGATACATTATTTTTTTTTTTTTTTAATTTTGAGCACCCAAGTTTTAGGTTACTTCAACCGAAACGGGAAAGGCGGGAGCCTCATTAACTGACTTAAAGGCAGGGTAAAACGCAAAGTTTAACTATTGGTCGCGTGATTTCGCCGAGTTGAGTTTTGATTGTCGCGACTCTTACCCTCCCGTCCGTGCCAGGGTTTACTTTTGTTACGCGTCCTAGCCGCCATTCCGTTGACGGTAGGTTCTCTTGCTTTATAACTACTAAGTCGTTCGGTTTGACATCCTCTTTTGGCTGTTGCCATTTTTGTCGCTTATAAAGTTCCTTGAGATATTCTTCCTTCCATCGTCGACATAGTTGTTGCTGAAAGCATTTTAATCTTTCATATCGATTGATAAGCGTAAGTGGTTGTGCTTCGATTTCCTCTTCGGGGAATGATAACAGAGGGCTACCGCGAAGGAAATGACCCGGGGTTAATGCCGACAGATCTGAAGGATTGTTCGATGTTGGGGCAATCGGTCGAGAATTAAGACATGCTTCGATGCGCGCGAGCAACGTAGAGAATTCCTCGAAACTGAGGTGACAAGTTTTACCGAGTTTTCGCAGATGGGTTTTTAAGCTTTTCACACCCGCTTCCCACAAGCCACCCATGTGGGGTGCCCCAGGAGGAATGAAATTCCATTCAAGCCCTTGAATCCCGTATTTTACCCTAATATCGCTTGAGGCGGATTGTAAGAATTGTTTAAATTCTCGTTTTAGCAGAACGTTTGCCCCGACAAAATTCGTCCCATTGTCTGAAAAGACAGCTTTGGGTAGACCTCTTCTGGAAACGAACCTAGCTAACGCATCTAAAAATACACGCGACGAAAGATCGCTAGTCCCTTCAAGGTGGATGGCTTTGGTGGAAAAGCAGACGAAAAGGCATACATATCCCTTTGTCAAGCGGCAGCCTCGCAACCGAGCGCTTTTAATTTCAAAAGGGCCAGCGAAATCGATCCCAGTGTAGTGGAAGGGGGGTGAAAACGTTACTCTTTCTGGAGGAAGAGCTGCCATTAATTGCGTGCGAAGTTTTTGTTTGTGGATGCAGCATGTCTTACACCGATGCATGCAAAATTTAATCAAGTTCTTGATTTTTGGAATCCAAAACAGATTCCGGATTAGCTGCAGCATTAGGGCGTTTCCACCATGCAGCGTGAGATCGTGAATGAATTGAACTAGAAGCGAAGTAAATTGTGACCCGTAGGGTAAAATAATTGGGAAACGTTCATGCCACGTAAGGTTTGCATGGACGAGGCGACCATTTACACGTAAAATTTTATTTGAATCAAGGGCTGGATTCAAAGACAGAATTGAACTTGAGGCTGAAATTGGTTTTCCTTCAGCAAGAGCTTCATATTCACGGAAAAAATGCAATTTTTGGCTCTGAATGATTAAACGAGTTTTAACGAAGTTAATTTCCTTTTGAGAGACGCCCGACAAATCTGCCGCGAACATAGTAGTAGTATCTCGACGGAGACGATAGTAAAAGCGGAACACGTATGTCAAAACTCGAAGCGCTCGTGGTAATGACGAGAATCGCATCAAAAGATCTTCGGTGATAGTTGCGAAAGCTACAACACCTTTGACTTCCAGCTCTTTCTGCGATTCTATGCTTGGCAAGCTGTGCGGCCAACAACCTTCCGATTTGCGCAACCAGTGGGGACCTGTCCACCAAAGGTTATTAGTGCGCAGATCAGTTGGGGAGAGCCCGCGTGTAGCCAAATCAGCTGGGTTATCGCTAGACCTCACATGTTTCCAGCGAAGGTTTCCGACGTTATCGAGAATCTCACTGGTTCTATTGGCCACAAAAGTTTTCCAAGTACTTGGGTGCTTTTGCAACCAAGCTATTACAATGGCGGAATCGGTCCACAGATGAGTTTGGTACGAAGTAACTGGAAATTGCGGAGTGTATATTTTGATTAATTTCGAAAGTAACACAGCTCCACAGAGTTCCAGTCTGGGCAAGGACACTGTCTTTAAGGGTGCAACTCGCGTTTTTGCACAGATCAAGTGAGTGCTTAAAGTGCCATCGCAACTTTGAATTCACAAAATCCGTGGAACTGCACAGTTACCGACGGCGAATACTGAACCCAACGCGGAATCTTAATAAATCGAATATCGGAAAATGATTTCACAAATGTTTGCCAAGTATCTAAGCTCCGACCGTGTATAGCTTCGTCCCAATCAGTTTTTTCCACCCAAATCGTTTGTATCAGCATTTTAGCTACGATAATAATTGGAGCTAGCCACCCTGCTGGGTCAAAAAGTTGCGCGATCTGAGAAAACACTTCTCTTTTACTTGGGCTGGTTGCCAAATGAATAAGGGGTACCGAAAAATGAAAATTATCTTCTTTAGCATTCCAGCGAATGCCTAAAGTTTTGTTTGTGCTCTCTTTATCGAGCTTTAGAAAATTATCTCTTAAGATATAATTGTCTGGAAGGCCGTTTAAAAGCTCCGGGGTATTAGATGTCCATTTGCGCAGAGGAAACCCTCCAGATTCCAGCAGTTCTATTAACTCACCTTGTGCCTGTTGAGCAGTGGAAATATCATGAGCACCCGAAAGGACGTCGTCGACGTAAAAATCTTGTAATATAATTCTGGACGCAAGTGGGAATCTTGCTTCGTTGTCGTTTGCCAGTTGTTCAAGGGTACGTATGGCCAAAAATGGAGCGCAATTCATACCGAAAGTCACCGTGAGTAACTCACAATCGTCAATTGGCGCTTCCGGTGTTTGCCGAAATAGAATCCTTTGATAAGGAGTATCACTTGGATGGACGGCGATTTGGCGATACATTTTTTCTACGTCCGCATTGAAAACATACTGGTAAAATCGCCAGCGCACGATCAACGAAGTAATGTCCCTTTGAAGAACGGGTCCTGCGTAAAGGAGTTCATTCAGACTTAGTCCACTACTGGAGGCACTAGATGCGTTAAAGACAACGCGCACTTTAGTTGAGGAACTTTCGGGTTTCAGTACCGCATGGTGTGGCAAATAAAATGAGGACACGTTGCCATCCTTGACAATTTCCGTACTTCCCACCTTTTTCATATGCCCCAGTTCGAGATACTCGCTAAGAACCTTAGAGTATGTGGACTGTAAATCCTTGTTTCGAGTTAGAGATTTCTCTGATTGAAGAAATTGTCTGAGTGCTATGTGTCTTGACCTACCGAGTTGTTTGGCAGACCGGTCCGATTTAAAAGGTAACCGAACCACATAACGTCCGTCCGTACGGCGAAAGGTTGTATTTTTGTACAATTCTTCGCAAAATTGGTCTTCGGCCGATGCGATCTTTTTGGTTTCCCGTACCTCTTCTAACTCCCAGAACCGTTTGATTTGCTCATCCAACTTGTCTTCTGTGTGATCTTGGACGAAGGTGTTGAAGGCGTTGAAGGATTGTGGGATGGGACCCGACAAAATCCAGCCAAAAATGGTATTTTGAGCCACCAAAGATTCACAGACGATCTGCAGTCCCTCTCGGACTATAGCAGGATACAAGTCCGCACCAATAAGCAAATCGATCCTGGAGGATTTAGAAAAGGTGGGATCAGCCAAACAAAGAGCCTTTAATTGCGAAGAGCGGATATGATTCATTGTGGAACTCGGAAGATCGTTGGTAACCTTTCGTAACACAATAGCATGACACTTGATGTTATTTGACGGATCTTCATTGTTGGCGATAGAGAACGTACATAACTTTCTGGAGCTTGCCGCATGTGAAGCGCTAACACTCGAGATTGACACATTAATCGGCAATACTGGTAAGTTTAATCGCCTTTGTACTGATTCGGAAATTAGCGACACTTCTGATCCTGGATCGATAAGTGCGCGAACAGTATGATTGGATTCGATACCAATGATCTTAACCAGCGCCGTCGCTAGCAGAACTTGCCTCTGAGAAGAGACTAAGTGTGATTGGTAATTAAAGGTTTGAGCAGTGGACTGTAAATTTGTTGCGGTACCAATGTCGGAAACATGTGGCAGACTTGTATTTGGCGAAAACCTAACATGCGTAGCCTGTAGATTATTCGCAGAATTAATGTCGGGGACATGTGAAAAACTTGGCCTTGACGGAGTAAAACTAGGTGTTTGATTGGAAGTGTCAATGCTGGAAGCATGTGACACTCTTCCATTGAATGGGATTACTGAAACTCTGCTGTTCTGTTGCTCCATAGTCGTACTGTCAGTACCTCTGTGTAACAGGGTATGATGTCGTTTTCCGCACGTAATGCAAGAGAACCGACTCGTACATTTTTGTGACCGATGGTCCGGAGACAAGCAATTAAAACACAGATTGTGATTCTGAACAACCTCAGCCTTATCCGAAACAGGCATCGCTAAAAATTTGTTACAACTTCGAAGATGATGTTTATTGGAACATAATTGGCAACCCGATGCTTGAGTTTTAACTAGATGGACATTTGAGCGATTATTTGTACCACCGTTTTTCATTGACTTGGATCGCGTTGTGGAACTTGAAAATCCTGGGTTAGTAGTGTCGGCAATAGTTTCCAATACTTGAAAACGGCTGCTTAAAAACTTATTGAGCTGCTCCCATTTCGGCACCTTGGACGGATCGTCCAAAGATTGTTCCCATAACGCAAGGGTGGAAGTTGGAAGTCGGCTGCAGCATGAATACACAAGTATTGGATCCCAGTTATCCACGGAAACACCGTGGCCCTTTAGTGCGGCAAGCGAATCATTAATGTGACTTTGTAACCTCTTAATCTCCGAGGCAGATTCATTGGCACACAATGGAAGATTAAGTAGCTTTTTGACATGGTTATTGATGAGTATCCTTTTGTTCTCATACGTAGAACGAAGTGCTTCCCAAGCCAATGAAAAACTTGAATTCGTTAAAGGAAACTTGCTCACGATGCTGAAAGCTTCGCCTCTGGTTTTTGCCCTAAGATGGAACAATTGTTCAACTGGTCCTAGCCTCGGATGGTTGATATATATCGCTTGAAACATATCTTTAAAAGCCGGCCACGAAAGGTAATCGCCATGGAATAGTTCCGTGTCGCAAGCTGGAAGCTTGATACAATGTGGTGAAGCGACTTGATTAGATAAACCATTGTTGACCATTTGATTTTGGACCGTAGACGCCGAAGGAACATTTGTTCCAAAAAAACCAGGGGAGGCTGGAGCAGTAGTGAGTTTGGCCATCAACTCAAAGAAAAACCCTAAGCATGAAATGTACGTCTCATTCGAAAGCTTGTATTTAGACTCAAATGTCTCTAAATCCTCCTCGCTAAACTCGTTGGTACTCAAGCAACATCGTGTGTATTTGGATTTCACCTCAATCCATAAATCCTTCAACTCTTCTTTTCGCGCCGACAACGTGGAAACTGAATGTTTTGCCTCGGGCAAATCTTTGACCGTTGCGGAATATTTGACCAATTGATCAGCAGCGTGAATGAATTCACGTAGGTCTTGGTTGCTAGACATGTTAATATAGACTACGTTTACGAAGCTTACGCTTAACAAAAAATTAAGAATCAACCGGTCAAATTTATTAATGGCACAGAAGGTACTCTGGTTGAGTTCACGACCGCTAAATGAAAAATGAAAAATGTGTACCTAATCGCAGTAGCGTTGCCGAAGCCCGGTTGTCTGACCAAATCCACGAAAATTGTGTATACAACTACACTTAAAATACCGTACCGAATGAAAAGAAAGAAAAACCTAAAATCACCTGAGCGAAAAAGCACTATTTTGATGTCACGGATTTCAAACCGACCGACTCGTGGTACATGTGCAAGCAGAGCGAAAACTTTCTATCAAAATGGGTACGACCCGAGCGAACCAAAATCACCGACCAATAATTAAAGAACGCGTTTATCAAATTTCTAGTAATTATTGTCACGAAAAAAAAAAATAAATGTATGTACATTTGATCTTGAAATGTAATATATGTGTAATATAATAATATAATGAGAATATAATATAATACTATAATAATATATAATAAAGAATATACTCAATGTAATGACGATCTGATGATCCGGCTCCGATGGACCAAATGTTGGCGTAGATGCCTGGTTGTTTTGTACTTACGTTGGCGGACGTGCGTCTGTCCGATTCTGGTGATGTCTTGCTGGCGGACGTGCCTCTGTCCGAATATCTGATAAATATCTTGATGGCGGACGTGCGTCTGTCCGAAGATGGCCTCGGCTTCAGACGTGGCCAAGGATTAAATATGTAAGCCCAAATGTGCCAGCAGGCACTCGGGAAAAAGCTGAAGGTTTCTTGATGGCGGACGTGCGTTTGTCCGAAGATGGCCTCGGCTTCAGACGTGGCCAAGGATTAAATATGTAAGCCCAAATGTGCCAGCAGGAACGCGAACAAAAGCTGAAGGTTTCTTGATGGCGGACGTGCGTCTGTCCGAATTTGGGATTAATGTCAGCAAGTTCTTGGTTGATTTTTGGGGTTTGAAACCAAATGCTTTCCTTCTGCCCTTTAAGCACTTTCAATTGCGGTATTGCAAGTATAACTCAAGATTTTTTTTTTTTTTTTATAATACATTATTTCATTTTTATTCTGCTAGTCTTGTATTTTAATAGATGCAGGAATTATTTGGACAATAAAACTAAGATCATACAGCTTCTTCTTTCCTTAGAATTATTATATTGAAAACTTTTCTATACATTTATACTTTTTGTATACTTTATTTTTAAAATGTGAGATGCACGATGTGCTCTTCTTGGCAACCAAATCGAAAAAGGAAAGAATTAGAGGCAAAGCCGGAAATGCCCACCAACTTACAATGGGGGTTTTTCCTTTTTACGTTGGCTGCCATCCTCGATTGTAGTAGATGATGGTTGCTGCCAAATTGTCATATGTGCGGTAGCACAGTTAGCACTAAATCAGTGCGGTGGCACAGGCTAAATTAATCTGACTACAATCGAGGATGGCAGGAACACTGACAAAGCATATTTTTTAATATTGTGCTTGATATATTCTAGTGCAAGGACATACTAATTGGCGAATCTTACGATGGTACTGCAGCTATGTCTGGGGAAGTGGGTGGTGTTAAAAAGAAAGTCCTTGATGCTTATCCAATGGCTAACTCATGTTTTAAATTTAGTTTTATCCCGATCACTTAAAAATATATCGGAATTAAAAGCTTTTCTTGGCAGTATTCATACTATTGTAAGTTTTTTTTTTTTAACAAATCAACTAAATGTTCAAAACTTTTAAAACAAATAGCCAACCGACGAAAGCCTGGGTTATCGGAAACTCGCTGGTATTATCATTCGCGGATAATAAACGCCATTTTAAATTGTACTCGTAGATTAGATATAATTCTAACTTTTATTAGAATATCAGACAACCCTAGTGAATGGGACACTGACTTGCTTTCTATTGCCGAGAGCTTGTTAATTTATTTATTAGAGGCACTAGATTTTTGTTTTTTTTCTTAATAGTTCAACAATTGGTTCAAACTTAGAAAAGGGATGTTGAACTTGCAAAAAGAGAAATCGAAAGTTTTGAATCTTGGCACAGCTCTGACTTTTTTAATAAATTTAGATCCATTTTGGAAAGCATAAGCGATTGCGCGGAAACATCACAGAAACGAGGATTGCTCGAAATTGATTACAAAACACGTTATAAACGTGGTTTTGTAGAAATAAAAGGCAATATTTTTCTTTTAAATTTAACTATATGCCTGTAAGACCCAATGTCTTTTAAATGCAACCTGAATTGCACGGCACTATCTTAACACAGTGGATTTGAGAACCAGGTATTGACTCTCATTTTAACCCATGGGCGGCATCCAATTAAAGTTGGAGGTATAGAAAAGAATGCGCCTAGCGTATGGATCGAACCCACGCTTCCTAGTTAGCAATCAAGCACTTTATCCACTGGGCCATTGCCACCCATATAAATACAAGTTATAAAACTTTCACGAATTTATTTTTTTAGATTTACTTAATAAATCAAAAAATGATAATTTCGAAGTTTCCAATCAAAATTAAAAAATATATTCTTTAATAAATTTAGAAAACGAAATATTGCGTGATACATTCCCGCACATTTTTAACTTAACAATAAATTTATTTAAGATATTGCATTTGCATCCGCCAAAAAGTTTTCTTTCGAAACTTTTATTATGCATTAAGCTCATTGTTACATATTTACATATTTACATACTTAGGTTCCATCTAAATATGTATGTACATAAAATATAGCTATTACCTTCCTAATAATTACCTGCATAGGCTATACCTACCTACTAACAGCGTCAATGTTTAGCTACATTAAAGTTGTTAGCTACATGATCAAGTTCGTACGATCCAGTCTTGCATTTGATTTAAATCTGTCCATGTACATTTTTATCTTAATGTCAATCCCTATTCCTTCACTAAACCACCGTCTTCGATGGTTTTTTTTTTTTTTTTTTTTATAACTTTGCACGCGCTCAAGGGATTATGAATACCCTTTATATGTTTGTTCTTAACACAGCGCGGGCATCCGGTGGAAGAAGGGAAAGAAGGGTAGGAAAGATGTGTAGCGCGATGTTCTAAGACTAGAGTTGGTTGTTGTCTCAGATTTATCTCCAGGGATGGCGGCGGAACTAATGCGGAGAGAGTTGCCGTGTCTTATTTATTTATGTCCCTTATAATTCGCATTATATTATTTATTTCGTTGTCATATTTTATGGGTATGCTAGTTTACTCAATCACATGTTGTTAGTGTTTTGCCTAAACAACATGTACCTAATGAGCAAAGCAGCAACTTATTTAATGACAATTTTTAGAATTGGTCTTTAATAGAATATAAGAAGGCATAGACAACGGCAGGAATCGAACCTGCACCACGAGGTTGACAGGCGAGCACACAACTATCGCGCCACGGCCACCCCCCAATGGTTTAGCGAAGGACTAAGTTTGTAAATGTGAAATATCAGAAATTCTATTGTATTATTACCATTTTGCACACACCATATGGAATACATTCTAAGCCTTTATTAATTTAGGTGTATAACTTCCTTATTCATTCCTGTTTTTTTAATATACTGCATTTTAATAATATGTTTTTTTTAAGTTTTTCTTATTTTAAGGTTTTAATACCTACCTATATTTAACAACCTTAAATATACATATTTAAAAAAAAACATAAAACAATTTAACATAACAGCAAAGCACCTATAGTAGATAATAGCTATAACATCATACATGACCTAGTATCTAGGACATATATCACCCACATGCAACCTATTTAAATAAAAAATAAAATTCATTCAAAAATTAATTTTAATTAGAAAAAAAAACTTATTCAAAATTTTGATGTGCAGAATTAGTTTCGCTACCTAGATCTTCTCAGATATAAAATTTGAGAGAAATCCAATGTATACCGTTACGGAAAAACTCAAAAAATTAAAAAGCCGTTATATGAAAGGTGCCGTTAATAGACTTTTCACGTAAACTTGGTTCTTACTAAATGATAGCTGACGAAAATATTCTCAAACATTGAATGAGGCCAATCATAACTACAATATTTGTTTTGAAGTTTCTCAAATTAATCAAATGTGTGTTTGTGTTGTTACAATGAACTTTTTATTTTGTGAAAGTGTACAGAAAAAATAAATTAATATTACTAAAATATAGAATTATTGTTAAAAACTTCTTGGCCACAAATATTAAAAAAGTGCAATTGAATTAAGGAATTCCCCGCTACGGAATTAAAAAACGAATTAATGGTGCATTAATGAATTGAAGATTTTTATTAGAGCTCCCAAGCAACTGGCACAAATAGATTCGATCGTATTCGTTTTCGTTCGTTTGCTTCAAAGAAAAATTGGTTTAAGTAGATAACCTTGTTTTTTTTTTAACGAAATCGCCAAAACATTTTTATATTTTAATAAAATTTTTATTTTTTCTGTACACTGCCACAAAATAAAAACTTCATGAAAACACAACATTTGAGAAATTTCAAAACTAATAATGTAGTGTGTGAGAAACTTTGTACAAATCCGTTTTCAATTCGTCTCGAGAGAGATTCAATACAGATCTAATTTTCCAGAAAAAAATTGGTCTTAATTTGAAACATATCCGATTTTCAGAAAAAAAATCGACATTTTTTTCATTTCAGAATAAATATGTAGGTATGTAAGTATTTTTTATGGTGATTTCGTTTCGAATAATAGGATTTGGATACGGTACGGATCGAATCTCTTTTTGTGATTGTGTGTGTTGCCTGGCAGCTTAAAAAAAAAATCTTTAATTCGTTAATGCACCATTATTTATAATTTGTTTTCTGATTCCACAGCGGGGAATTCCTAAATCCAATTGTACTCTCTTAATATTTGTTTCAAAGAAGTTTTGGACAATATTTTTATTTTTTAATAATATTAACTTATTTCATCTGTACACTGCCATAAAATACAAACTTCATTGGCAACACAAAATTTGAGAAACTTCAAAACATATATGGAAGTGTGTTTAAGAATCTGTGTACAAATACATTTTCAATCCATCTTAAAAAGAGGTTCTACACGGATCCATTTTTTTCAGAAAAACAAACTGGTTTTAATTTGAAAGAAATGATTTTCAGAAAAAAATTTCTTCTCAAACTTTACAATATTGGTTTTACTTTACTTTACAATATCTGTTTTATTTCATGGTGGGCTACTCAAATAATGTGGATACCATTTTCAATATATTCTTTCGTCCAAGAGAAAAAATATTTTAGTATAATCAGCATACGTTTTTCAGAAATGAATCTAAAGATTTGGATGAAAGTTTAATTTAATTTAATAAATTATATTTCCACAAATTTGTTTAGAATTCTTGAAGAATTTAAGTGGGTAAATTGTTCTAAGTCGAATTTATTAGTTTATTCGTCGATCGCGTGTCGCTCCTATGTGAATAGTTTTTTTAGGAGCAAGAAAAAGATTCGAAAAATATTTTAAGTAGATCCGCCTACTGCCACCCCACCTTTCTTATTGCTTAGTGTATGGAATGCGAATTAAATGATTTAAATGAAATGTTCATAGTTTATTTGTATGAACGACAAAAAATAAGGAATTCGTTTTAGTAAAATCCGCGTACTGTCACACCCGCTTACATAATTTCATAATTTAAGCGGAGATTTGTCTGTTAATTTCGGTCGCATAATAGTTAGGTAGGTACATCTACGTATATAGAGCGACATTCATGTATTTTAAGGCTTGGTTTTAATTATAAATGAAGGTACAAGTTAATAAAGTAAAGAAACTAAGACTGCCTTTAATTTATGATATTCATTGAATTTAAATGTTATTATATTAAACGTATTACTAACAAAAATGTTTTCAATATTTAAAAAATAATGTTCACATTGCGATTACATTATTGTGTGGATAAAGATATTTATTGGGTATCTTTGCTAACGAAAATTCTGCACTCGGGCAAACGATGATATTTACACGTCATAACCGTGAGTCCCGGCACTCACACTTTTTTTTATTAATTTTTTAGGTAAGTAGCTAGGTATTTTGAATCAAAAAGTTGAAGCACTTGAAAGGTTTTAGGTACATATGTACATAAAATGTACCTACTTAATATTTTTTTTACTTATTTACGAAACTTCAAAAAGTTTTAAAAATAAGAATAAGCTACCTACCTAGTACCTATTAGGTGTACCTATATCTAGGTACTTAGGTACTACCTATTAATTCTATGATTTGATAAAAACAATTCCAATCATATAGAGTGGCTTATAGTCTAAGAGCCCACAGCAAATTTTGTGCGTGAAGATATAACCAAAAGTGGTTTATATGAGTATGAAGCCCTCAAATAACTAACGACAAATATGGAAGTCTGGCAGCATTTTTTTGCAGCTAAGATTAATAATAGTATGCCAAAGGTACATATTTTTCTAAAATGTGGATCATAAGTATAACCACTTGAAACTGGCATTAAATTAAAGGGCAGAATGCACTGAATACAAATAGATAGGTGCCAGACGTTTTAGGTGCAGCTTTCCCCTTGCCAGACGTACTAATAGTACGCAAAAAATCGTTTTTTTAAACAATTGGTATAATCAAAAGTCGTTATTACACCAAATGATATTCTGATTTCTCTACTTTGATTATGCGAAACAGCAATCTGTTTTGTACCGCTATACTTTGACAAAAAAAAATGCATGACACAATAAACAACCTTGCTGATAAGAGAACTTAGTTGCAGTAGTAGTTTTGTTGACCGCAAAGTGAATATGTCTGACGAAGTAAATAAGAAATGTGTTCTCCATTCAAGTGATAGCCCAAAACAATGCGGAAAAATAATTTTGTTTACTGAAAAAAAACATTGCAGAAATGCTCTGAAGTTTTGAAAATTGCGACAAATAGCAAGTTTAAGTTTTCTGATATAAAGCCTCCAGTTGAGGTTGATACTTTAACTGGGTACCATAGTGCGTGCTACCGACTCTTTACTGCAATTTCCAAAAAATTGATAACATCTCCGATAGATACAAATCACGTGGAATGTAAGTTATATTCTTGTTTTTTGTAGTTTATATAATCCCATATTACTCATAAACGCGTATATGTATGTTATATGGTGCCTTAAACTACCAAAAATAATAGATGCAGTCCAAGTGTTGCAATTAAAAATACCCGGACTATATCCAATATCACGGTGGATCCGAATAACAAATGTTTTTTTTGTAATTGCATTTCGAAATACTCATATGAAAAAAAAGAAAAGGTTATATATGTCCGAAGATCTACTTTAGAACACATTGTGTGCAAAGCAATACTTCTTGGGAATGATGCAGTGTACCAAGTATTGATAAATAGTGTCAGAGACGATGAACTGAAGTATCATAAAATATGTCTTGCTAGATTTCTTCAGGAAGCTAATAATTTAGAAAAAAGAGTTGTGAACAGCAATTCGGAATGCAGACATTCACACAAATGAGCTCTTTCTACTGTCTGCACCTTTGTTGAAGAATGCATTTTGAAATTAAAAGAAATGCATCCATTTGATGATATTGCTAATTTGTGCCAACAAAAATTGTGTGAAATTAATCCTTCAATCACCTATTCCAAACTATACTTAAAAAGGAAGCTGCTAACCATATACAAGGAAAAAATCGTCGTGATAAAAATTCAAAAACAATTAGTTATTTTGAATGCTGATATGAACGAATACGAAGAAAGTTTGCTAACCGATAAGCTTGCAACACTAAATTTAAAATCCATGGTCAGGTAGCTTATATTATATATTATTATAATACACGTGGGAAAAGTACTTATTAATTCATTTGACAGGAATATTGCTTACTATTACCTACTCGTACCTATTATAAAATAAAAATCAATTTATTATATCTATAAAATAATTTAATTTTTAGTACTCTATTAGTACGTCTGGCAAGGGGAAAGCTGCATCTAAAACGTCTGGCACCTATTTATTTGTGATAAGGACAATCTTACAAATGTTTTGATGTATCACACATATGGTTATACCAATTGTTTAAAAAAATGATTTTTTGGGTACTATTAGTACGTCTGGCAAGGGGAAAGCTGCACCTAAAACGTCTGGCACCTATCTATTTGTATTCAGTGCATTCTGCCCTATAATTTAATGCCAGTTTCAAGTGGTTATACTTATGATCCACATTTTGGAAAAATATGTACCTTTGGCATACTATTATTAATCTTAGCTGCAAGAAAATGCTGCCAGACTTCCATATTTGTCGTTAGTTATTTGAGGGCTTCATACTCATATAAACCACTTTTGGTTATATCTTCACGCACAAAATTTGCTGTGGGCTCCTGGTCTATTATGGGGTAGGTAAGTAATGTAGGTGTAGGTATTTTTAAAAAATATTCGTAGGTATGTACCTAACTATTTATAGCACATGTACCTAATCCAAAAATGAAAAAAAAACATTTTTGGGTTTTTGGCTAGAAAAAACATTTTATTTTTTTCCAAACCTGACTATCTAGGCCGACCTTAAGGAAAGTTTAAAGAAAGAAGTTAAAAGAAAAAAATAAATAAGAACAGCTTACAGCAGTTCGAGGGGAGAAATAAAAATATTTTTATTCAAGTTGCAGGTCCAGACACAATTGTTGGTGTTTTCTTTTGATTTGGAGGCTTTGTATAGACTTTTCTTACATAGTTACATAGATATGTGCTTGGTACGACAGGTTGTTTTTTTTATACAAATGTGGCAATGTTTTATAATAGGTAAATTGGTAATATTGTCAAAATATTGTTTCCTTATTCCTATTAGTATACATATATAGGTATTTTGAAGTTGTCTATTTTTAGATTCCAAAATGATTTTAATAAATATCGGCCTTGAATATTTTTTTTTTGATTTTTGTAAGGCTCCAAAAAATGGTTATCCTTTTTACTTGCGATTATATGTACTATAAGCAAGTTATGTATTCGTCGAAAAAAAAAAGTTTTGAGATAACAATCAAACATGACATTACGATGATATTGAAGACGAAAAAAGATGGTCTAAAAACTCTGTCCGTCTGTATGTCTGTCTGTCTGTCAGTCTGTCGGTATGTATTTATAGACACCTACAGTCCAAACGGGTTGGCCGAATTGCTTCTAACTTGGTATATAGAGTTTTCTAGGTATTACAGAGGGGAAATTGAAATTTTTTTTTAGCTCAAAAAATAACGGTACCTGCCATATAATCAATACGTCAAAGCCTATTTTTCTCGGAAAAATTTTTTTTCTCATAAATTCGAATTTATACAAGAAACAAAATGGCATTCTTTTTTTGGGCTCAAATTAGTTTAAGTATTTATTTCAGAATTTTGAATTATTTTTTCTTTGATTAAGCCGATATTATCTTTTGTTTTTAAGTTTATATTATTAAATAATTAGGATTGTCATACCAATTTTCTTGAGAAAAAAATTTAAGAAAATTTGTATGTATGAAAAATTAAGTAAAAAACACCGAAGCGAATATATTTAGATTTTTAATAGGAATCTATTCCATATGATGTGATTGAACATAAGAGCAAGCTCATGCGATCCAGTCGTGCATTTTATTTCTCTTAAGTAAAACATGAATTTTTGGCAGTAAGCTGTTCTTTAGGTTCCTCTATGCTCTATTTTTATTATTTATTTTAAAAACGAAGAGGTTATAAATATGTAATATTAATAATAATAAACGTTAATTAATTTGACACAAAAAACTGTTTTAAATTAAGTGGGGTGTGGAGAAACCCCAAATATTTTATAGTTTTATGCGAATACTAATGATACATACTTATTAAGCTATAGTGGAGTGGGAGTTTTTGTGAGAGATATTTATATGATTGTGAATTTGAAGTTTTAAAATACACAAGTTCAGATGTTATGAGGGTGAATTGTAGCATAAATGATGTTAATTTTATATTTATATGTGTAGGTATGTAGACTTCATTCATTAGCAACCATAATTTTTTTAGATGAGGTATAATATTTTGTCAGGGGATAAACAGTTGATTTCAAATCGATGCTTAAAGGACAACTATTTCATATTTATTTGTTATAGGAATCTAGTTTAATACTTATTAACATAATGTACATCACACCTGATGTCTCTATTTCGCAAGCCAGAATTAAAGATACACTTACCTTCGTATTCCTAATAGCACCCAGTTTCTACATATGCAACTCATATACCGTGCATAATTTTACCTTCGTTATCATTTAGTAAATTTAATAAATTTTACTTCTTAAGAAAATCTTAAACTTTGTGTTCTCGGAACCATCGTGGTCTGGAATAAGAATTTACTATACTTATGTATGCATGCCCGAGAATTGTTTTTATAGGTGCGCAAAAGTACTTATACATATATACAATGGTTCACAATACATTTATGATATCGAATAATTTTTCTGTTACCAAACTTCAAATAGGTAATTTTAAAAATAAACCGTATAAGTACCCACTTAGTAGGGTGATGATATGTAACGTCGGCCACCCCTAGTAGTCGGGCGTCTATTAAAGTTAAGAGATAATAGGTGCCCGACATAAGAAGACACGTATTCTTAGGTCGGCAATAGTTAGAAGGAATAGAAAGATGGGAAAGATTTTTTGGTTGGCACAGTGGATTGGAGAATTACGTCTTAACTGTCTCTTTATCTAATCCACAGGCACTCGTAACGTTCTGCTTACGGTAAGCTTAATTTACTAATTTTACCATTATTATACTTTAGCACTCTTTCAAAGGCACTTATATAGGAAGTTCGAAAGTTGTAACTAAGACCTACCTATACAAAGTCTACAAGAAATGACCATGCATATGTTATGCACATTTCGAAAATTTGTTTAATATAAAGAACTTTTAAATGGAAACAAGGAAAAGAAAAGTTTATAATCATAGGAAAGAGGCGCATTCGTCATTACCGAACAAAATTAGAGGAAAATTTTAAATTGAAATGGGCAATTATGAAGTTCATGTTTTCTATGACTAACAAGACCAACATTATTTATTTAATTTTAATGTATAACTTACAAAGTAAGATATGGAAAATTTGTAAGATGGTATAAAATTATGAATTTAAAATGAAATGAAAAATCAAATAGTTAGACAAAGACTAGAAAATATTAAATGAAAGCAAAACTTAAAAGAAAGCTTAAACCATATAACAATTTAATCAGAAATATTGGATTAAGAATTACTTGAAATCGAAAATAAAAGTACAACGAAAATTTGAATTTTAGAAGGAATTTATGAAGTTACTTTGATTCGAGAAAAAGACAAAGGTTGTTTTGAAATATATTAATTTTGCCAATATCTCGCAGAAAATTGAGGAGTGACTTCCATAGGCGGCACGGAACAATAAAGAATTGTCTCTCAGTCAGGCACGAAAATCGAGGCAATATTAGATATATAGATATACAATATTTTAAAACCTAGTGTCAGTGTACGAAATCGGATATAGTTGTTATTGAATGGCATTTTGAAAAGGTGCTGTTGCAAATGTGAGTCGTCGTCATACCTTCTTAATCCATAAATATACCGGATAGCGCTGTTAAAGGCACATTTAAGATTTAGCTTATTTTTTTTTCTAATTACATCAAAATTGTGTAATACCTCGCATCTATAGGTAAGAACCGGTGTCACATAACGTCAAAGAGCCAATCAGAATTGATTGTGATACAGACCTAAGTGCGATGAACAAAGAATTTTTGAAGTGGTTCATGGAAGACTTGGTAATATGGGTTCTTCAAACATCTTCGAGAGTTGTCAATCCAAACGACAATAACGAAGTAGTAAAGGGAGTTAACATAGTATCTAAAAAATATATCCCTTTTAGTTAATAGACGTTTTGGGAGAAGCGACTGGGGCGACACATATTATCCGCCCATGTAACCTACCTACACATTATCCACCCATGTAACGTAACAATAAAAGTTAACGATAAATAAAAAGAAGCTAACTACTCAAACTCAATCAAGTTCAGTTGTTCATGGTAGATTGTGATGAATGGTGGAATTCCTCTCTGCTGAACATTTGGTATGAAGTGATAGTTAAGTACCTAAAATAAATAAAATAATTAATTGAATTGAGTGTTTAATTATGCCGCATCGCGTACATAATAATAATTGTGCCGAAACCTATTACAAAATCACAGCGACACTTGTGTTTTGTTTGTTAAGGATATAATTTTGTAAAAACAAAGCCGAATATGTATGTTTTTCTATTTTTCCCGTATGTTTTTTATCAAACGATCTATGAAAATTTCCCTGTACCCGTTTAGTCTCGCGACTTGTTTTACATTCAATTCTTTTCATTGTTAATTCGTTGTAAATTAAGAATAGGCAGGGAAATCAGGTACTGCAAGCAACCGCCAAGAAACAAGAACCACCCTAGTATGGCGTACCTAGCTGTTTTCGATTATTCATAACTGAATTCTATAAAAGTGCGAACACATGAATATAATTTATAAAATATGTGTGTATCTTTTATAATGAATTTTGTTCATAACAAAAAATTGATAACATCTAGGGGTTTTTTTTTTTTTTATTAATTTTTATTTAATTTTAACTTATAACTATCTTAAAGCTAGACAAAAATGTTTAAAACTAGCCTAATTATCAATTACTTACAACTAACTTACTGGGCCTTTACGGGCGCTCTAAAATAAACTATATCTCTTAATACTAATGTCTTTCGACCTTAAATCTATTTTAATTAATTCTAATTATTTTATTTTATTTTTGTTTTACCAAGAAAACTTTTTTTAAAAAAACTTGGTCTCGTATCATTTTTCATTTTTTTACTTATAAACTACCTAAATCTAGACTAAAAATAATTAACTTATATACTAACTTAAACTCCTTAAGATACCTAAAAATACCCAAAACCACTTAAAACTACTTAAAAACTAGAACAGCCACAGCAGCATTTTTTTCGTTTTTAAAATTTTTTTTTGTATATTTTGTATACGCATGCAGACACACAGAGACATGCAACCCACACAGCCAAGTACATACGTACATACATATTTATATGTACATACATACACAGGCAAGCAGCTGCATGCACAAATGCCCCCGCAAACATACGTATTTTTTAATTTTTTTTTGTGCCACCCCGACTGTTCCTTATACCTAATTTACCTAAATCTACGTAAGTCGGCCAAGACATACCATCCTAATCGACTTTATGTATCATAATGCTGTTCAGAGACCCACTAGAACTGGTTCTCTTGTTTCGCCCTATCCCTTCGGTCCTTATCGGACACAGTCCTACTGAACCGAAGGCGCTCTTCTCCACCTTGAGCGATGACGTCTCGACCATACAGGAGTCGCCTATCTAAAGTTTTCCGGCTGACGTGGTAGATGAGCGGAACCGCCATTCCATCCTGTATCAGCCCTCGACTGTCTAAAAAGAGGAATGCCTCGGGAGGGATGTAGCCACTTAACCGCCCACTCTCAAAATATTCATTATTGGGGTAGTAAGCCCCAAAAATTAAGCTGTTGGTTGAGGACATCGCTCTTGCAGTGTGACCCCGAATCAGCTTAAACAAAAATGTATCTATTCTGTTTATGTTGGCTCCGTTGTATAGAACCTCTAGTTTTGTAAAAAAAAAAGTCGAATATGTATGTTTTTCTATTTTTTCCGTATGGCTTTTATCAAACGATCTATGAAAATTTCCCTGTACCCGTTTAGTCTGGCGACTTGTTTTACTTGTTTTACATTCAATTCTTTTCATTGTTAATTCGTTGTAAATTAAGAATAGGCAGGAAAAAAGGTACTGCAAGCAACCGCCAAGGAACAAGAACCACCCCATTACGGCGTACCTAGCTGTTTTCGATGGTTCATAACTGAATTCTATAAAAGTGCGCACACATGAATACAATTTATAAAATATGTATGTATCTTTTATAATGAATTTTGTTCATAACAAAAAATTCATAACATACTAGGGGTATTCACGATTCGATGTATCTGGCCTTGTATCATTGCAAAAGTGTAAAAGTGTAGCATTTTTTTGCAATACAACAATAAAATATACTGAATGTCAAAGTCTTACACATTTACACTTTTACAATACCCGAACCCTATTGTAACAGAAAAATACAAGAGTGTAAGATTTTTTTAACACAAACTAAGCCTTCTTCAGAACAAATGTGAAACAGATTTTGACATTTGCTTCAGTGTTGCTATAGATTAGTAAAGGTGTGTTCACAGTCTGTTGTAAAAAAAAATAAAATTTTACAATTTTGCTAGACTTGGTACACAAGATCGTGAATACCCCTACTGTTGTGTTGACTGTACACTTGTTTTTCAATACTTTTTGAAAATGATTAAATCATAGAAATCATCGTATAAATACGGAAGAATAAGATAATGGATAAAGTGGCATAATTCAAGAAAAACCTACAAAAATGCACCAAAAAGGCTTCTTTCAAACTGAAATGATAACAGCAAACTATTTGGCTTCTCTTTGGAATTGATTCCAAAATTGAATGGTTAGTGATTCCGGAAATTAAAACCACCATGTTTAAGATATTTTAGGAAATACAATTTATTAAAATAACTAAATGATAACGAATGTACACGTCTTATCCAGTTTGAGATTCAGATAAAAAATTGTAGATTTGTACACGAAATGAATGTAGATAAGTTTCAAGTTATGCGAGTAAGTTGGAAATTAAACAATGATTTAATCGTTACCTACTGTTGATTTTACAATTGGTATAAATGTCAGATTTGTACATATAAAAGCTTACAGATTTATTTTTAAATTTAGATTTGCTTTAAATAACTTCATTTTGAAAAATTAAAAATAAATTTTGTTTGCTTAATCATCAGAACTGAATTAAAAATAAAGTTAATTTTTTTTTCAATTTTTGAAAAGTGAATCACATAAATATAAAAAAGAAGAATAAAAGTGTTTAAACTAAAAAAAACCATGAGCTTACCGTAGGTGTAATTACAAAAAAAGACAAATCAAAATAAAATACTTTGTTGTAAAAAGCAAACAAAAACTAAAAATTTGTCATTTTTCACAAGACAGTAGGTCGCTATGTGAATCGAAACATAGTCATTGTTATTGGCGTCCCAAATTTTAGGCCCAAATAAATACTGGAATTCAACTCGAATTGCTTGTTTGGTTTAGTTATTTTATGGCTGTGCTCTGGATCGTACCTTCTTTTTTTCACGGCGTATATGAATATTTTGAATAATAAAACGGATGATTGAATCC
This sequence comes from Philhelius pedissequus, assembly GCA_910595825.1. NCBI lineage: Eukaryota > Metazoa > Arthropoda > Insecta > Diptera > Syrphidae > Philhelius > Philhelius pedissequus. The sequence goes on from OU343160.1 coordinate 167,253,730, forward strand.
AGCAAAAATATTTCATTTAGATTTCAGAATGACTGTGTTCAAAAATAAAAGGTGAGTTTGTTTATGGTTCGATCCACAGAAACAATTTCAATCTTCCCTCTAATTGTCAAAAGCCTTACTAATCGGCAATATCCAATTTTGCCAACTTAACGGCTGGTCTTCAAAGCATCCCTGTAGTTGTATTCACTTCGGCCGTTCGAACATGTCCGTCTTGTCCCAGGAATAGCTTAGATGTTCTTCCTCTTTTCCAATGCGACCTTGGAACATCGGCATCACAAATAAGGACTAAATCATTCAGGTCTAGAGGTGAAACTCGGTCGAACCATTTACATCTCCTCGTGAGCATCGGAAGATACTCCTGCATCCATCTCTTCCAGAATCGATGTTTTGTTTGTTGACTCAGTCGCTATTGTTTTCGAAGGCAAAGTGCTTTTGGATCAAATGATCCTGGAGTCTGTGTGGAGTTAGGACAGCCAAGCAAAAAGTGATTTTGTGTAAGAGGATCCTCATCATCAGTTGACACAGGCAAATATGTTAGAGGCCAGCCATTAAGGATGTTCTCGGCTTCAATCAAAACACAGAGAGCTCAGATTCTATAGCCTCGCTGTCAAAGTTCGTGCCGTTGCCACTTCTTATTCGCTTCGGAACGCCGCGTTGATTCACAAAGTTTTGGACGCAAAAAATCAAGGTTGCCGCTGTCAATAAAAAAAACAACAACCAAGTTTTCCAAAAAAACCTACCAACTCAATGAAAACTTACCAAAGCTTAATTTGAGTTTTTTTTAATATAGAGCATTTAGGTATTTCACTTGATTTATACTCAGTTTGGTTTGCCATTTATAATAAGAAATACGAAACTATATTATTTATTCGTTGGCCACGCTACAAGTCCACTGCGCGAGATAATCCGCTCATCAATGTCCTTCAATAAATTGATTGTTTCGTTGACTGTATGGCATGTGGTGATGTTTTGTTGGAACCAAAGTTCTTCTCCCGTACCATTATTTTGGTAATAAATTTGCATGACTTGCAGACGTTGTTCAAGAGTAAGTCTATTCAATATGAAATGGCAAACCAAACTGAACATACATCAAGTGACAGCTGTCCCATAGACCAACTGAGAAAAAAGTATTGCCACATTGAAAACCACATGTCTAAAAAAATCATCCTTTATTTTTGTATACATATATTTAGCTGCTTGAAAAAACACCTGTTATATACAAACATTTTTATACAAAAAATATTGGTATGGCAATTCTAAGCATTTAACAATATAAATTCCAAAATATTATATCAATAAAATCGTGCACCCGTTATCAAAAAAAAACAAAGATTTTTTATTCAAAAATCAAAGAAAAAACTTTGGTAGGTATGCAGTATTATTTAGAATTCGAAGGATCTCCCATGTATATATAAGCAGTTTTCCAGAATCGATGTTTTGTTTGTTGACTCACTCGCTATTGTTTTCGAAGGCAAAGTGCCTTTGGATCAAATGATCCTGCAGTCTGTGTGGAGTTAGGACAGCCAAGCAAAAAGTGATTTGGTGTAAGAGGATCCTCATCAGCAGTTGCCACAGGAAAATGTGTTAGAAGCCGGCTATTAACTATGTTCTCGGCTTCAATCAAAACACTGCAAAGCCATTATATCTTTCTTGGAGAGAGCTCAGATTTTAAGGCCCCGCTGTCAAAGTTCCTGCCGGTGTCACTTCTTAATCGCTTCGGAACGCCGCGTCGATTCACAAAGTTTCAGATGCATAAAATACAAGCATACGTCGGCAAATCAGCTGTGATTTCTAAGTGACATGATCTTACAGTCATACACATAAATAGTGCTATCCACCTTTTTTTCCTGCGTCGCCCGACAGTAATGAAGACCGGGCCAATATAATCGAGACCTGTGTAGGTGAATGGCATAACGAATGTAGTGATACGGTCTTTGGGCAGCTGGCCCATTAGTGGTGGCGATGACATAATGGCTCGGAATTTAAATGTTATACAACTAGCTTTGGCTTTTCGAACAGCAGTGCGCAGGATTGGCACCCAATATGTCTGGCGAATCTGATTAACGATAGTTTCATCATTTTGGTGGCGAAGTTGGTGATGATAATGGTCTACCAATAATTCTTTGAGCAGGTGGTGCTTTTTCAAAATAATAGTCTTACCGCAGGTGAAAGAGACCGAAACCTGGCCACCAACTTAATTTCGAAGATACGTAACAGCACTAAACGCCTCTTCACTGGCATCGACGAAAGTGTGAAGAAATACTTTGTCGGCCGAAGACAGGAAGGCGTTATGACATCTTGGCACACGACATTGATTTAACTTTGGAAGTTCACTTTTCAATAGCTGCCACATTTTGGAGATCTCAGATAGAGTGGCTTACGGTGCAGCTAAGGTATGTAGGTATAGGTATTTCTTAAAAAAATTCGTAGGTATGTAACTAACTGTTTATAGCACACGTGCATATTCCAAAAATGAAAAAAAAAACATTTTATTTTTTTCCAAACCTACCTATCTAGGCTGACCTTTAGGAAAGTTAAAAGAAGGAAGTTAAAAGAAAAAAAATAAATAAGAAGAACAGCTTATGCCAGTTCGAGGGGGAGAAATGAAAATATTTTTTTTCAAGTTGCGTTACTACGTCCTTGTCCAGACACAATTGTTGGTGTTTTCTTTTGATTTGGAGGTTTTGTATAGACTTTTGTTTACATAGATACATATGTATGTGCTTGGTACGACAGGTTTTTTTTTCTTATAAAAAATTTGGCAATTAAAGGATATATGTAGGTAGGTACAAGATATTTTGTTTGTAATAGGTAAAATGGTAATATTATCAAAATATTGTTTCCTTATTCCTATAAATATACATATATAGGTATTTTGAGGTTGTCTATTTTAAGATGGTTATCCCTTTTTTCTCTTAAGTAAAACATGAATTTTTGGCACTAAGCTGTGCTTTAGGTACCTCTATGCACTATTTTTATTATTTATTTTAAAAACGAAGAGGTTATAAATACATAATATTAATAATAATAAACGTTATTTAATTTCACATAACAAACTGTTTTAAATTAAGTGGGGTGTGGAGAAGCCCCAAATATTTTATAAATTTTATGCGAATACTAATGATACATACCTATTAAGCTATAGTGGATTGGGAGTTTTTGTGAGAGATATTTATATAATTTAAAATACAGTAGTGAAGATGTTATTAGATTGAATTGTAACATAAATGATGTAAATTTTACATTTATATGTGTAGGTATAAGGACTTCATTTATTAGCAACCATAATTTTTTTAGATGAGGTATAATATTTTGTCAGGGTATTAATAGTTTTTTTTTTTTTTTTTTTTTTAAACGGATGCGCGCACTAAAGGGGTTTTGACTACCCTTAAAATGAACAAGCACAGTGCGAGCGTTAGGAAAGTAGGGAAGGATGCAAGAGGAGATACCGATGCACAATGGTTTTGAATTTCTGAATATAAAAATGGGAGGGGAAAATAGAGCCGGGTAAAGTATTCCACAATCGCGTTGTATGGCTAAAGAAAGAATCTCTGTACTTGACAGTACGTCCGAAGTTGGGCTCAAGCGTAAACTGATGAGCATTCCTAGAAGTGCGAGTATTACGGTTGAAAAATTTAAGGGGAGGAATGCAACTGGCTATTTCGCTGGAACAGTGTTTATAAAAATAGCGATAAAATAGTGAGAGACATATAACATTTCGACGATGTTCTAGAGATGTAAATGTGTCCACTATAGTTCTATCGCCATTCATTCTTAGAGCTCTATTTTGAATTCTATCCAAAAGATTCAAATGAGTTTTGGGAGCTCCTGCGCAAATGTGCGAGTTATACTCCAGCTTTGGACGAATGAAGGCCTTATAGATTACAGCCAGATCAGACGGGGAGAAGAATTTCTTGCACCTTCGAAGAAAGCCCAAACACTTTGCAGCGTTTTTGGCGACATCAAATATGTGTTCATTCCACAAGAGGTGGTCTGTGATGCACATGCCGAGGACTGAAAGCTGATCGGTTTCTTCAATGCCAGTGCCGCTCATGGATAGCGTCATGGGGGTGGGTTCTGCTTTAACGACAGAAGACAGCACTGAGTTTTTGAAGCATTAAATTCTACACGGTTTTTAATTCCCCATTGGACAATGCTGTCAAGATCAGAATTTAATGAGCTTATCATACGCTGCCGTTCCAGTTGCACATCCGAAAAACAAGGAGGTGCATCTAAAAACGAATATGAAAAGCTGAAAGTACTATCGCCAGCAAAACAATTAAGTGGATTAGAAGTTCCAGATAAGAGATCATTAATAAAAATGAGAAAGAGGGTCGAAGACAATACGGAGCCCTGGGGCACACCAGCATTTATATTATGAATATCAGACTTGAAACCGTCCAATACAACTTGTATTGAACGGTCCGAAAGGTAATTTCTAATCCAACGAAGAAGACATTCATCGATACCAAATGCACGCATTTTCGATAAAAGAGCTTGATGCCAAACTCTATCAAATGCTTTTGAAATATCAAGCGCAATAATCTTACTTTCTCCAAAACGATGTAAAGATTTGTGCCACTGTTCGGTGAGATATACCATCAGATCACCAGTGGACTTACGAAAGCCATACTGCCGGTCATTAAGGAGCTTTTGTTCTTTAAGATATTTCTTGAGCTGATAATTAATCAGCGTTTCCATGACCTTGGAAAGAAGGGACGTAAGTGCAATTGGACGGTAATTATATGGTGAAAAAGATGCGCGCGCCTTTTTTAGGGACAGGCTGGACAAATGCTGTTTTCCATCCACTCGGAAAGAGACCTGTAGAGTAGGACAGATAGAAAAGCTTACGCAGTGGTTTTGCCAGCGTTGAAGAACACCTCTTCAGAACGATGGGAGGGATACTATCCGGGCCAGCGGATTTGTTTATGTCAAGATCTTTGAGGACTCTGGCAACTGCACGAGTGCGAAAGAAGATTCGTCCCATAAAATCGTTTACGCTCTCAAGTACTGGAGGAGTCATAACACTTTCTGACAGCGTCGAATTAACAGCGAACTGCGCTGTAAGCAAATTGGCTTTTTCGTGAGAACTGACAAAAGTGGTGTCATTAAAGACGAGCGTTGGAACCGAAGAAGAAGTTGAATTTCGAATAGTTTTTACAAATGACCAAAAATTCTTACTGCCTTTGGGTCATTGTAGTATTTTGTGCCTTAATTTTTGGTCATGCAAAAATTTGGTTCTACGAATGTGAACGTTGCAAGTCTTTCTAGCTTGTTGAAACTTTTTCCGGTATTCCTCAGTGGGGTTGGCTTTATAATTCCGGAAACTTGATTTCAAATAGATGCTTAGGTAGGTACCTACATAATAGGGCAACTATTTCATAATTATTTGTTATAGCAATCTAGTTTCATACTTATTCATATTATGTACATCACACCTGATGTCTCTATTTCGCAAGCCAGAATTAAAGAAACAGTTACCTTCGTATTCCTAATAGCACCGAGTTTCTACATATGCAACTCATATACCGTGCATAATTTTAATAAGACGTGTAGGTACTTTCGTTATCATTTAGTAAATTTAATAAATTTTACTTCTTAAGAAAATCTAAAACTTTGTGTATTTAGTACTCGGAATCAATGTGGTCTGGAATAAGAATTTACCATACTTTTGTATGTATGTCCAAGAATTGTTTTTATAGGTAGGCAAAAGTACCTATACCTATATAAAATAGCTTACAGTACATTTATGATATCGAATAATTTTTCTGTTACGAAACTTCAAATAGGTAATTTTTTAAAATAAGACGTAAGTACCCCCTTAGTAGGGTGAGGACATGTAACGTGCGTCGGCCACCCCTTGTACTCGGGCGCCTGTTAAAGTTAAGAGATTATAGGTGCCCGACATAAGAAGACACGTATTCTTAGGTTGGCAATAGTTAGAAGGAATAGAATGATAGGAAAGATTTCTTGGTTGGCACAGTGGATTGGAGAATTACGTCTTAACTGTCTCTTTATCTAATACACGGCCGGTATCCAATTAAAATTAGAGGTATAGAAAAGAATGCTAACTAGCGTGTTGATCGAACCCACACGTCTTCGTCATCAGTCAACCACTATATCTACTGCCCCTCTCAATTAGTAGAAAGAGCTCTATAAGTTAGTTAAAGTAAAATTAACTAAAGTACATAAGTTCTTGGTACACACAGAAAACTCTCAACTTTCTGCTTACGTAAGCTAAATTTACTGCTTTTACCATTATTATACTTTACCACTCTTACTCTTTCAAAGGCACTTACATGGGAATTTCGAAAGTTGTAAGTAAAACCTTCCTATACAAAGTCTACAAGAAATGACCATGCAAATGTTATGCACATTTCGAAAATTTGTTTAATATAAAGATCTTTTAAATGGAAACAAGGAAATGTACGACTAGATCGTACGAACTTGCTCACGTAGCTAAAAAAATTTATGTAGCTATTTATGCTTTTATGTAACCATTGATGTTTAGTTAGTTAGGTATAGTTATACTATGCAGGCGTAAAGCCTATGTAATTAAGATTACCTCGATTCTTAGTATAATGAATTGTGGAATGTATGATTAAATGAATAGTTACATAGGTACCTGCCTACAAATGTATATTTAAGTCTTAATTATGGATTTTAATTATGTAAGTTAGGAGAGTAAAATATATCTACATATATAGACATATTTATGGAACCTAAGTATGTTAACATGTTCATATAAAAATGAAGGATGTAGGTGGGAAGGTAGCTATATGCATATGACTTTATAATTTAGGTGCACTATGCACACATAAGATTCATGTGATTCTTAGACACATATGTGTATATATACATAAATGTATAAGGGCCTACATTGTATATAGTATTCAGTGATGCAGGCAAAAATTATTTAAAAGGGAATAATAATAAAGTTGAAATACATGGATCCTACACATACTTAAATGTTTTGTCTTTATAGTTTGAGGGAAAACAAAGATGCAGTTTGAATTCGCTGATAAATAAGAATATACCAGAAAAAAAAATTCAAAAATCGTTGGATCGGTTTCTTAATAAAGAATTTTTGTATGTATAACATTTTGAAAACATTTTTAGAAAAAAAATTTGAAACGCCATTTTGAAGATATTATTAATATACATATAAAATTCAAATCTAAAAAAAAATTCTCTGACTGGTTTTTGAAAAATCGATTTTTCAAAAAAAAAATGTTTATTTATTTTTAAAAAATCGAAAAACTTATGGTTTGAGAATTTGGGTATGCAGTTTTCTTAACAATTTTAGGGAGCATTTGTCTAAAAACTTTTTTTTAATCAGTATTGAAAAAGTCGAAAATATGAAGAGTGGTTCCATAAGAAGTACCGTTAATACGCAAAAAGAAATATTTTTATACTTAAAAGTGAACTGTACTAATTTAAGAACACACAATTTTTTTTAATTCTTGGAGCCGTTTTCAAGAAAAACATTTTTTTCTTAACGGCTTTTTAACATATGTATGGGAGGTAGGTACCGTTGTTTTTTATTTTAGAAAAATAATTTATTGAACTATTCAAGATAATGTCAAAAAATAACTAAATACGAAGTTTCGAAAAAATCTATTAAGTTGTTTACGAAATTTTGAATTTTCAAAAAAAAATTAATTTCCAAAAAAAAAAAAATTGTTTGAAAAATGTTGGTAGGTATACAATAGTGTTTAAGCTTTCTAGCAGCTTCTGGGTAAAAATTTTCCAAAGAAATCAGATTAACCGTTTCCGAGAAAATCGAAAACAAAAAAAATGGTTCTACTAGAGGTACCAAAAAAACAATTTTTTTCCAAAAGAACATTATTAAAAGATACCCTTTCCCTTCATTAATTAACTGATTTTTTTAATAAAAATAGTTGGAGCCGTTTTTGAGAAAAATAAGATTTTTGTTTTTGGCCAAAAAAAATGTATGGAGCTACTATTATTTGTCGTCTTAAAAAAATTAAAAAAACGTGTGGGCATATTACCGAAAAAACAATATTTATCAAGTTTGAAGCAAATATATCAAAGCCTTTAGGCTGTAGACTCTAGGACAGACAGACTGACAGAATGACAGACAGACGGAATTGGGGGATCCACTTTTTTAGTGTTCTCTATGATCGTAATTGATTGTTAGAAAAAAAAATTTTACAAATACATAGCTTGCCTTATAGTACCTATAATCTCAAGTAGAAAAAGATCCCCTGAGAAGGCTTTACATGGAGATGCATCATCTGCAGACTTGAAGAAAAGTAGAGCGGGACCATAATATAAAACAAACATAAAAGTAAGAACTTTCTTGACACATCTCACAATCACATGTTCTTAGCATTCAGGTATGTAGTTTTGAGAAGAAATTTTTCGCTATTTTCGTTGTTTTTAAGCAAACTGAGGTGAAATAGTAAAAAAAAACTTGAAAATTCGTTACCTGAATGAAACAAATTATGATGGAGATGAAAATGCTACAATGAAGATGAATATGTTCACTCCTCTCCGGTGAACATTTGTTATGAAGTGATAGTTAAGTACCTAAAATAAATAAAATAATTAATTAAATAGAGTGTTTGATTATGTCGCATCGCGTACATAATAATAATTCTGCCGAAACCTATTACAAAGGCAAAGCGACACGTGTGTTTCGTTTGTTAAGGATATAGTTTTTTAATGATGCACCCTATACTTATAATCATATAATTGCACATGCAAATTCAAATGTCAAAATATGTACATAAATACTTTTTATATAATACATGTCAAATATTTATGGCGCGAAATGAAGATATTTCTCCCGCGCAAAATATTAGATAAAAGAAACCAGAAATTGTTAAATCACCCCATTATCTTTTAAGTCGTTGAATTAAAATAAAGTTCCTATATTTCTAAATCATACTTCGCAGTCATATCATTTAAAAACAAAGTCGAATATGTATGTTTTTCTTTTTTTCCGTATGTTTTTTATCATACAATCTATGAAAATTTCCTGTACCCGTTTAGTTTCGCGATTTGTTTTACATTCAATTATTTTCATTGTAAATTAAGAATAGGCGGGGAAAACAGGTATTGCAAATAACGGCCAGAGAACAAGAACCACCCCAAAACGGCGCACCTAGCTGTTTTAAATGCTTCGTAACAGAATTCTACAAAAGTGCGAAAACTTGAATACAATTTATAAAATAAGTATGTATCTTTTAAAATGAATTTTGTTCATAACAAAAAATTCATAACATACTGTTGTGTTGACTGTACACTTGTTTTTCAATACTTTTTGCAAAATGATTAAATCATAGAAATCACCGTATAAATACGGAAACATACGAGTAAGTTAATGGATAAAGTGGCATAACTCAAGAGAAACATACAGAAATGCACCAACAATGCTTTTTTTCAAATTGAAATAATAACAGAATGTTTCCCATACAAGTTATACCGTTTTGTTAAAAAAGTAAACCATTTGGCTTCTCCTTGGAAATGATTCCAAAATTCAATGGATGATGGATGATTCCGGAAATTAAAACCACCAAGTTTAAGATGTTTTAGGAAATACAATTTATTAAAATAACTAAATGATAACGAAGGTAAATGTCTTATCCAGTTCGAGATTCAGATAAAAAATTCCAGTTTGTACACGAAATGATGGTAGATAAGTTACAAGTTGGAAATTAAACAATGACTTAATCGTCATCTAGTTTTTGTAAAATTAGTAAAAATGTTAGATTTGCACACATAAAAGCGCACGGATTTATTTTTAAACTTAGATTTGCTTTAAATAACTTCATTTTGGAAAATAAAAATAAATTTGTTTGCTTAATCATCAGAACTGAAATAACTATTATATAATTTTTTTTTTCAATTTTTGAAAACTGAATCACAAAAATATCCAAAAAAAAGAATAAAATAGTTAAAATAAAAAAAACGCATGAACTTACCGTAGTAGTAATCACAAAAATGAAATAAATCAAAATAAAACACTTTGTTTTAAAAAGCAAACAAAAACTAAAAATTTGTCATTTTTCACAAAACAGTAGGTAGCTATGTGAATCGAAATATAGGTATAGTTATTATTGGCAGCTGGCCCACTCGTGGTGGCGATGGCATGATCGCTCGGAATTTACATGTTATACAACTAGCTTTGGCTTTTTGAACTGCAGTGCGCAGGCTTGGCACCTAATATGTCTGGCGAATCTGATTAACGATAGTATCATCATTTTGGTGACGAAGTTGGTGATGATAATGGTCTACCAATAATTCTGTGAGCCGGTGATGCTATTTTTTTTTTTTTTTTTTTTTTTTTTTTTTTAATTTAACTAGGCCTGTCAGACCTAAGGTCTTTTAAATGCAACCTGAATTGCATGGCACTAGTTTGGCACAGTGGATTTGAGAACCAGGTATTGACTGTCTCATTTCTAACCTATGGGCGGCATCCAATTAAAATTGGAGGTATAGAAAAGAATGCGCCTAGCGTGGGGATCGAACCCACACGTCAAGCACTTTATCCACTGCGCCATTGACACCCATTTCAAAATTATTTGGCGTTTGCCAGCATCAGGTATTTTTGTAGCAGTCGTCGTCTATATAAAGCGTTAGTTTATGGAGACTACTTGTTTGGGAAACATTTTGTTGGATGCTGAGCTCTACGATATCATCAGAAAATGCGTCATACTGTGCTGAAGATAACAATACTCGTTTTGCGTTGTCCATTTCTGAAGCTGAGCGTTCACCCTTTTTTCTGAACTCCCTTAACACTTTTTGATAAAACGGATGATACATGCTGACTTTCTGACCTGGATAAATCAACGAGTTGTGTACTTACAGTTTGGCGAAAAACAAACTTCGGCATAATTTCTTCTTGATAAACGAAGTTCTTAATTTCATCGGGACTTGAGGGTAAGCTGTCGTCAGGTAATAAGAGAAATGATGGACCAATCAACCATTTGTTTTCAAAGTTATAATTCGGTGGATTTCTGGCTCGAGTCTCTTCAACGGCTGGGTTGAGTGTTGACGGTAGCCAGCGCCACTGACTCACTTGGCTGCTTTCGAGAAGTTCGGCTATACGAAATGCCACAATCTGTTTTTGGCGACGGGGTTCTGATTTAAGCCAGTTAAGAAGAGTCTTCAAATCACTCCAGAATATCTTGTCATTGAACGTCATTTCATGATGATCAACAATCAAATTACAAAGTCTGATGCACAGTACTGCGGCAGACAACTCGAGTCTCGGAATTGATATTAGTTTCCTAGACCACCAACTTTAATTCGAAGATAAGTAGCAGCACTAAACGCGTCTTCTTTGGCATCGACGGAAGTGTGAAAGCATACTTTGTCGGCCGAAGATAGGAAGGCGTAAGACATCTTGGAAGTTCACTTTTTAATAGCTGCCACATTTTGGAGATCTCATCTGGAGTTGGCTCACCACATTCTACTCCGTTCTTCCATATGGATTGCAGCAACAATTTAACATAAATGACGAAGTTCGCAATCATGCCATACGGGTCGAAGATTGACATTGCAACGCTCAAAAACTGCGTTTTTGTCGGACATCGGTTAGCAACTATAACATCTTGGCTCACCCGAGGAAATTTGAGATTGAATACGAAGTCGTCATCAATTGGGTCCCAACACATCCCAAGCACCTTTTCGGTAGCTGCCTCAACATTCAACCAAATAGTTAAATTCGTTCACTTCACCAGTGGCATAAATATCTCGTAACACCTCCTTAGCATTTTATGCAAAATTTCGTTATTGAATTTTTGAATTTGAATTGTTTATTTATTCATTCATTTAAATAGGTAGAGGTACAATAATATAAAGTACAAAGAAGAATTAATACAAAAGGATAAGAATTAAAGTAATATAACTCATAAAGTGTTCTTCAAAAAAACAAAACTCCGAATACGTTATGCTACCCATATAAATTAATAAGTTGGTTATACACTCTATAGCGAAGCATAAAGCAAACGCTAGTATCGAATGCATCATATAACAGACATAAAACCACAATATTATTAGTTTATTCGTGTGTGTGAATGAGACCACAAAATTATTTTTCATTTTTTAATATTTTAATATGCATATTTGTAATGATTCTATATACTTTCTATTTGATAGGTGTTATAATTAAAAAGCCAAGATTTTATTTTTTCAGAAAAACTTGTAATTGTCTTAAACGTCAGATGGAATCAGGTAATTTGTTATAAATTATAGGAGCCGCTACTGTGAAGAATCTTTTGAAATGAACTTTATGATACGGAGGAACATTGACGTAGTTAGCAAAATTAATACGTAAATTATGTAAATCATTTCTTCTTATAGATAGATGTCCACTTCTAATTAAAAATATCCTAAGAACCTTATAATAGTAAAGGTGCCTTAATGGAAGGATTTTCAGACCCTTAAATAAATCAAAACTAGCGTGTAAGCGATTTTTTCTACAAATAATTCGCACAATATGCTTTTGCAAAATAATTAGTGGATTTACTTTATTAGAATATGCACCACCCCAACAGGTTAAGCCATATTGAATTTTCGAATGTACAATACCATAATAGACCATAACCAAAACTGGTTTAGATCAGTATAAACTTAAGTTATAAAAATGCGTAGAACAACACCTTAGGTACTTTCAAGTCAGTATGGTCTGTCCAATTACGTTTGCTATCCAATATTACTCCCAAATACTTAAAAGACTTTACAAATTCAATCTCAAAGCAAAATTTGGAGCAAGGCACATTTGAAAAAAATGTTAGATCACTTTTTTCAGAATCGCAAGAATTTATTCTCAAACTAAATTTACGGCACTCGGAAGAATGGTAAAAAATATCGCAATCTAGTGGAGAACCAGATAAATTAAAGTACATCGCTTTTGCCTTATTGCTTAGAACCATTTTGTGAACAGAAAACCAACGCCTTAAGATTTCCATGTCAGTGTTGATGTTAGCAATGAGGTCAAGGGGAGATTTACAACCATTGGAAAAGGCAATGTCATCAGCAAAAGCTGTGGGTTTACCACTAAAGTTTGATCAAAGAAGGAATTTATAAAAATTAGGAAAAGCAAGGGACCCAAGACCGAACCTTAAGGAACGCCAATAGATATGTGGCAGAGTTTACTATAACATCCATTAATTTTAACCATTTGTTTTCGGTTTGTTAAGTAAGACTCTAAGCATTTATAAATAAAAGCACGCATTGCTGCTTTATAGAGCTTACCTAGCAGAATATTATGATAAACTAAATCAAATGCTTTAGCTAGATCAATAAAAAGCCCAGCAGATTATTATTAATAAAATCATAAGTTTCAGTACAAAACTTCAGGAGGGCATCTTCCGTAGATCTACTAGAGTGAAACCCAAATTGGCAGTTATTGAAATAGTTGAAACTGTTTAAAACATTTAAAATCCTTTTTTTCATACACTTCTCAAACACTTTAGAACAGACAGGTAATAGAGAAATTGGCCTATAATTGTTAACATCCATAGTGCTTGAGTTTTTATGTAGGGGGATAACTTCAGCAACCTTAACAGCAATCGGAAAAATACCTTTGTATACGCTATTGTTGATTAAATTTGAATTCCCATCCATTGTAGTTGAGTTGGAATTTTTTAGTGATTTAATGAAGCAGATCAACTCTCCAGAAGAAATGGGATTAAAGAATAAATTATCACCTACGAAGCTGTCATTTATTATTTCTCTATCAACGTAGTCAATATTGTTTACGAAAACCTCGGTAGATAGATTATTGGAATTGAAAACAAAAAATTCATTAAAACGATTAGCTCAGTTGGATCAGAAACACTTTTATTGCCGTCGGCTAGTATGAGTGATGTAATATAATGGCCGTTGCGGTTCAAAATATTGTTAACCACATTGCATTCACCTCTAAGATTTCCTTTATTTTTCATCAATTCATTTATATAAAAGTCTTCCTTATGTTTTTTGATCCCCTTTGAAATTTCTTTACAAAGTAGTTTATAGTTTGCTTTAAGTATATTGTTACTGGGGTATTTTTTACATTTAAGTAGCAGCTTATTTTTTTTGTTTAATGCGATTTAATAAATATCCTGTCATCCATTTTTTCAATCGCTTAGATTTACTAGTTTTGGAACGATTTGAAGTACAGCTAGTAACATGGGAACCAAGTATATCGATTAAATTATCAAAAGTTATAGAAGGATCGTGTTCATTATAAACCTTGTCCCAAAACTCAAAGCAGAGAAGAAAGTTAAGTTTGACAAAATCAACTTTTTTAATTGTATTGGAGGTATTTAAAACATCAATAATATTAGTTATATCTAAAAAGTGGAGACTAGTCATACAATGATCTGTCGTACCAAAATCAGCAATAGAACTCACTAAATCAAAAACATAAACTCTTCTTTTTCTTGAAAATGTATCGTCAATGCATGTCTCAGAGTTATCAGTAATTCGTGTAGGTACACTTATACAACAATCAAAACCATGGACTGCCAATAATGATAAATAACTATCCACTAAATTAGATTTAGAGAGAAGGTCAATGTTGATATCACCCAGAAAGATTAAGTTTTTTGACTTTTCACCCACTAACAAAATATTTAGTTCTTCAAGAAAACCATCTCCACTACTATAATGAAATCTATAAGCACAAATAAATACTGTTTTTACATTATTAATATTTAAAGAAATTTTTATAATATCGGCAGATCTTAAATTTATATTAAGAATCTCAGAATTTATATGTTCAATTTTAACAAAAACACCAACACGACCAGAAACATAAGTATTATTATACGTAGCAAGAAATTCATAGCCCGGTATTTTAAAATTATCCCTTTCGTATTCAAAAATCCAAATTTCCGATACAAAAATAAAATCGGGCCTTCTAAAACATGAATCAATATGAAGCAATAAAAAATCGAAATTAGCTCGAAGGCTGCGTATGTTTTGATGGATAATACAAAATTTATCAAAAAATTTATAGTTTTGGTTATTTTGAAAAACACTTGACAAGACATCACTATCAAAAATACAAAAAGAAATAATATTTTTATCAGAATTAAATTTGAATAGTTTTATCACCATCTGTTTTTCTCATTAAAAGTTCAGAGTTCTTAACCCACAAATATTTGTAACTATATGTTTTTTTCGCAATCACTGCAGCTTTCCTTAGTTCTGTTGTATGAAAAGATAAACTGTCATTAATCTTTTTCATTAGTTTTTGTTTAGTATTGAAAGAGCAGAATTTAACACATAGTATATTACCAACGGTTGTGCTATTTTTCCCTGTGTTCCTCGAATTATTATTTAATTTCTTTTATGTAGATTTTATCAATTTGGTTTTCTGAAATATTTATATCAAGGCCAACAGAGAAAAGTTTAAGAACTTTGTCCAACGCATTTGAATGGCTGATATCGGGAATTCCAACAATTTCAACAATGTTTTCTCTTTGCTTGTGCTCAAGCAAGTTAACTCTTTCCCGCCAAGAATTAATTTGTTTTTGCATGTGATTTTTTTCTACCTGAAGAGCATGCAAGGCAGATGGAGACTCAGTATTAACTTTCTTAAGCTCCACAATCTCTTTAAAAATATCATCCAGCGAAATTGAATTGTTTGCATTATTAAGAGCCAGATTAAGATTATTTGTTGCTGTTTTAGTAACTGAGTGTGTTGGCTTGTCGAGAGCACAGCTTACAATAATGTCAGTTTTCGCAGCAAGATTTGGTATATCAGCACAGTTAAAGGCAGAGGAGCCAGAAACAATCACGACAGCAGGAAGATCAGCAGCACGGATGGAAGAGGTGACGAAGAGAAAACTTGCGATTTTCATATTGACATGACTGCTCTTGTAACTTCAACCGCTTGGGATATATTGTCAAATCCGTCAACGTAATCATCGACATAATGGTGGTCGATAATGGACCTTACAGCACGCGGATAATCTTTGATGAATCTCAAAGCGTTTGTGTGTTTTACATAGTTCGCCGAGCATGGCGAACAACTACTCCCTAAAATCATTGATTGCATGACTTACACGTTAACTGGATCGGCTTTGCTTTCTGTCCAGAGAAAACGTTAGGAGTTCTGGTCCTCAGAGCGAATCAGTTCGAGATTCAGATAAAAAATTGCAGATTTGTACACGAAATGATGGTAGATAAGTTACAAGTTATGCAAATAAGTTGGAATTTAAACAATGACTTAATCCGTCATCTACTGTTTATTTTACAATTGCGGACAGATTTATTTTTAAAGTTAGATTTGCTTTAAATAACTTCATTTTGAAAAATAAAACTTAATTTGTTTTCTTAATCATCAGAACTGATTTAACTATTATATCATTTTTTTTTTCAATTTTTGAAAAGTGAATCACATAAATATCTAAAAAAGAATAAAATAGTTAAACTAAAAAAAAACGCTTACCCTAGTAGTAATCACAAAAAAGACACAAATCAAAATAAAACACTTTGTTTTAAAAAGCAAACAAAAACTAAAAATTTGTCATTTTTCTCAAAACAGTAGGTAGCTATGTGAATCGAAAAATAGGTATTGTTATGATGTGGCAGATTTTAGGTCCGTCCAAATAAATACTGGAATTCAACTCGAATTGGTTGTTCGGTTTTTTCCTAATAAATAGTATTGAATTATATATGTGTAGTTATTATAAGAAAAAAAACTACAATTAAAGTTATTTTATGGCGGTGCTGTGGAGCGAACCTTCTTTTCTTCACGGCGTATATGAATATTTTGAATAATAAAACGGATGATTGTATCCAGCAAAAATATTTCGTTTAGATTTCAGAGTGACTGTGTTCAAAAATAAAAGTACAGTTTGTTTATGTTTTGATCCACAGAAACAATTTCAAAATTATTTGTTTTATAACACCCCACTGCCCGTGAGGCGCCCTGTAATTGTCAAAAGCCTCACTAATCGGTAACATCTAATTTTTTTTTTTTTTAGTTTTTTTTTTACTTCTTGGTAACAATTATAAGAATAAAGATTTAACAGATTTAAAAATAAATATAACAAAATCAATTATAATATAAGTTAACAGAGAAAAAAAAATAAAAAGCAAGTTTATGATTTAATTATATTATATTTAAATGTTTTCCAATTCATGATAAGAAGAAGGTACAGTCTGTTGCCTAAAGACAAGAATCGAAAGTACCGAGAAATCAAACTTAAAGATAATGATTTAACATAAATATTTTATAAAAAAACAAAAAAAAACATTGTGGGGTAAACACTTGAAGAGAATCAAAATATATACAAATTAATAGAAATTTTTTGTTAAGGGAAATGATGATTAAATTCGAAGTTAGATAAGAATCCTGATAATATTATAGATTTCATTGAGATCAAAGTTAAAGAGCCATTTTTTAATGTTTTTGATGAATAAATGAGTAGAGCGAATGCTACGTACGTCAGAGGGTAAAGCGTTAAAAAGTCTAAGCGCTGTTGCAGTAAAAAAGCTTAAAAAATGATTAGTATTGTGAACTGGAATAAAGGCAAGGTTACTACTATTACTGCGCAATGTGTAAGTTGGTATATTGTGACTTAAAAGATAGCCACATCTCAAAAAATATATTTTTAAGACTTTATAGAAATAAAGATGTTTTAGAGGCAAAATACGAGAGCTGACAAACAATGGAAAGCTATGCTCATATTTCCTTTTTTTCCATATGGTCCTTAAAATATTTTTTTGAGTTACTAAAAGAGGCTGTTATAGGTTTTTGCAGCAACCACCCCAACAAATTATACCGTATTGTAATTTCGATTGAACTAAACCATAATAAAAAGTTTCCATAAGTTTTCTACAACAAAGTTTTTTAGATGAAACATAATATAATTGGTTGAAAGCTAAAAATTTTTCCAACTTAACGGGTGGTCTTCGAAGCATCCCTGTAGCTGTATTCACTTTTGTCGTTGTATATGTCCGTCTTGTCCCAGGAATACCTTAGATATTCTTCCTCTTTTCCACTGCGACCTTGGAACATCGGCATCACAAATAAGGACTATCCCAGGAATACCTTAGATATTCTTCCTCTTTTCCGACCTTGAAACATAGGCATCACAAATAAGGACTAAGTCATTCACGTCTAGAGGTGAAACTCGGTCGAACCGTTTGCATCTCCTCGTGAGCGTCGGAAAATACTCCTGCATCCAACTCTTCCAGAATCGATGTTTTGTTTGTTGACTCACTTACCATTGTTTTCGAAGGCAAAGTGCTTTTGGATCAAATGGTCCTGGAGTCTGTGTGGAGTTAGGACAGCCAAGCAAAAAGTGATTTGGTGTAAGAGGATCCTCATCATCAATTGACACAGTCAAATGTGTTAGAGGCCGGCTATTAACGATGTTCTCGGCTTCAATCAAAACACTGCAAAGTGCTTCAAGTCTAGGAGCTAAGTCTTCAAGCGAATATGACAAACTCGTTTTCCCGAACGCACAAGCCTTTCCGACCAACCTCCAGCATGTGGATTCTTGGGACAGTTAAAAAGCCATTCTATGTTTCTTGAAGAGAGCTCAGTTATCGAGAGAAATGATGAACCACTCAACCATTTGTTTTCAAAGTGATTTGAAATTCGGTGGATATCTGGCTCGAGTCGCTTCGTCGGCTGGGTTGAGTTTTGACGGTAGCCAGCGCCACTGACTCACTTGGCTGCTTTCGAGAATTTCGGCTATACGAAATGCCACAATCTATTTTCGGCGACGGGGTTCTGATTTAAGCCAGTTAAGAAGAGTCTTCAAATCACTCCAGAATATCTTGTCACTGAACGGCATTTCATGATGTTCAACAATCGAATTACAAAGTCTGATGCACAGAACTGAGCAGACAA
Source organism: Philhelius pedissequus (assembly GCA_910595825.1). NCBI lineage: Eukaryota > Metazoa > Arthropoda > Insecta > Diptera > Syrphidae > Philhelius > Philhelius pedissequus. The sequence continues at coordinate 167,272,559 of OU343160.1, forward strand.
CTCGAGTCTCGGAATTGATATTAGTTTCCTAGACCACCAACTTTAATTCGAAGATACGTAACAGAACTAAACGCTTCTTCACTGGCATCGACGAAAGTGTGAAGAAATACTTTGTCGGCCGAAGACAGGAAGGCGTTATGACATATTGGCACACGACATTGATTTAACTTTGGAAGTTCGCTTTTCAAAGCTGCCACATTTTGGAGATCTCATCTGCAGTTGGCTCACCACATTCTACTCCGTACTTCCATATGGATTGTAACAACAATTTAACATAAATGACGAAGTTCCCAATCTTGCCATACGGGTCGAAGATTGACATTGCAACGCTCAAAAACTGCGTTTTTGTCGGACATCGGTTAGCAACTATAACATCTTGGCTCACCCGAGGAAATTTGAGCTTGAATACGAAGACGTCATCAATTGGGTCCCAACGCATTTGAAGCACCTTTTCGGTAGTTGCCTTGACATTCAACCAAATGGTTAAATTCGTTCACTTCACCAGTGGCATAAATCTTTAGCAATACCTCCTTAGCATTTGATGCAAAATTTCGTTATTCAAAACCACCACTTTTATGTAGTGACATGACTGCTCTTGTAACTGCAACCGCTTGGAATATAGTGTCAAAGCCGTCAACGTAATCATCGACATAATGGTGGGCGATAATGGACTTTACAGCACGCGTATAATCTTTGATGAATCTTAAAGCGTTTGTGATGTTTACATAGTTCGCTGAGCATGGCGAACAACTATTCTGGTTCTGGTCCGCAGAGCGAATCACTACCTGGTAAAACATTTCTTTTACGTCACCAGGTGCTGCGATGGCACGTAAGTGGAAATTGTACAAGATAGCCATCAGTGGCTTGAGATCGTCGGGCCCCTTAATCAAGAATAAATTTAATGAATTATCTCTTACCTTGGCTTCAGAGTCAAATACCAAACGAATCCTTCCTGGCGTGTTTGGATTTTTTACACCAAAGTGAGGGAGACACCAAGTTCTAGGCGTAGTCATGCAAGCTTCGGTATCAGCCGGCTTCCTAGCGTACCCCTTTTTCAAATAGCCAGCGATGAACTGTGGTTCTCCCTGGAACTTGCTTTCCAAACTCCAAAGTCTTCGTTTTGCCATTTCATAACTTGGTGGCATTTCATTTTTTATCAAGGTCAGTTGATGGCTCTTTTGTGACATGAAACACGTTCCTTGGTCTCTACTTCGACTCAACTGGAGGTGGCAAATAACTTAGAGTGACTAGGCAGACCAATCTGGCAACTGAAGTCAGCCATTCATCAAAATGTTTGATCGCATCATATGGTTGAACACAAATACTATGCTGCGCCCATTCCAAACGTTTACTCATTAGAAGTTTATTGGTATGTTCATCAATAAGAGTTGGATTAGTGATGTATTCAGTTATCCCCCCCACACTTCCTAAAAATTCAATCTTAAAAAATCCTCGTTTTCTTCACATAAATCCCAAAGATCTTAATATTCCATTAACATCAGTATGTTTGTGCTTAAGAAAAAAATAGTCTCAATCACCACCCTATATGCAAAAATCTGCCAACTAAGAGACGGTTACATCCTTATCCTAACAAAAGATCAAAACATTGCCGATAAATTTATTAATTCCAATGCTTTAGATTCTACCTGACACGTTATTATCAAACTCCACTCTAACCTTAATACTTCAAAAGGCACTGCCTACGTTCCCTGCCTAATTAATGTGTCAGAAACCTAGATTATTTCAGAACTAAAAAGTTAACACGTAATCGAAGTTTATAAATTTACAAAAACAATCCATAACAGAAACAAGCCGACAGGTCTTATGTTATTCTCTTTTGACTTATTTAAAATACCAGAGACAATTGAAATTGGTTGGTACAAAACAAAAATTAGCGAATATATTCCCAATCCAATGCGTTGCCGGCAATGTCAACGACTTGGTCATACCATGAAATGGTGCAAAAATCTCGCTTCTTGCGACACATGCAATTTCCCCCTTCATGTCGGAACCGAATGTACAAGTACCCAATGCGTTAACTGTTCTGGTCCTCACCCTGCCTCTACAAAAACTTGCCTTAGATATATCCAAAATAAAGACGTGCCAGAGATTAAAACGAAAAACAAATGTACCCTAGCTGAAGCTAGACGTATGCAAAGAGAACGTTATAAAATTCCGTCATCTTTCCCACCCGATCTCTACTCATCAAAATTGAAAAAAAACCAATACAACAAATCCAACTTCCTATCACTCCATCACCCCCACCAACGTACAAACACCTAAAGTTTTCCATAATCTTCATATTCCTTCTTCTTCCACTGAATTACACTCCCAAGCAAACAAATCTAAAGATAATCCATCAACTTCTAACATAGCACTCAACTCAATATCTAACTCAAAAACAGAACATCAAAATCATCTGTCAACCACAACAGACTCTTCTAGCTCACAGCAACACTTTTCTAACAAGACAAATAATCAATCAACAAAAAATCCTCTTGACAAAAACGAATCTCTTTCTATTTACTCTACACAGAAAAATTACTCTCAACCTACGTCAATATCATATTCGAAGAAAACGCAAACAGTATTTACATATAATTTTTGTTTTTGTTTTTGTGGACTGTGTGGGGTAAAATCAATTGAAATATTTTGTGACCTATAGTCCAAAATGCGTTTCGCCCGGGCACGATAGTTGGGCTCATCAGTTAGATGCTATCGTACCTTTCTAAGACGCAATATTTTTGGTCGATGTCTACCGACTCTAATAGAATTTGCAGCATATATACACTGCAAATTATATCGGAACAACTGTTGCCACTTTCGATGCCTGAGGAATAATGCCTTTGTCTAGAATGCTGTTGTAAAAGGAAAGAAGTTTTAATTTGAAAAAATTCAGTGAATTATTGAGCACCGTGTTTTACCTTTCGAGGCATATAAACAAGCTTCGAGTCTTATCAGAGAAATGGGTGCTTCGATCAATTAAGCAGAGGGAGAACGAGTGCCAGTATAGACAAAAGGGGTTGATATTTGAGTTTTTGCGTTTAAGTAATGGGGATGAAAGTTAGAGTCACCTTGAGAATTTTCCACTGTTTTTGCAAAATGTGAATTGATTAGTCAGGTTCGCAGTATCGGTCTTGATAACCTTTATGGTGTGGGGGTAAAGTTCCCTAAAAGTCATTTTATATCAAACTACATTTTTATTGTGGAAGAGTTGGGGTTGATGCTAGATATACATTTTTCGAAGCAATCAGATTTTTCGATTTTTACAGCTCTCCGAAATGTAGCTGTAAGGGATTAAATTAAAAAACTCGGATACTCAAAATGCGTGTGCCCTGCTCGAAGTTTATTGCCAGAAGAAAGATAAATTACAAAAAAGATAGGAAGTCGGCCATGTCACTTGTCAAAAACATATTTACAAGAAAAACGACATCTAGGCCCTGAAGACAATAACGAGTGCTATGTTACAATCGCTAGTACGTTATAGTGATGGGACATATAAGAAGTAATCTTAAACATCCTGCCCGGTCGAACCGTCTCGTTCGAAATTGTTGGCCTCCAATAGAACGCATAGTTTCTGCACTGCACGGGTGCACAGGCCGGTAGAAGTTTTAAGAGTCACATTTCTAGCCAACCCATCACTGCCCGGATGGATCTCAACGACACGACCTAACCGCCAATGGGTCGGGGGAAGGTTCTCTTGACGAACAATTACAATATCACCCAATTGGATATTGGGCATTCGCTTCCGCCACTTACTTCTTCTCTGTAATGTCACCAGGTATTCCTCGCTCCATCTTTGCCAAAAGTGTTGATGAACTTGACGCAACCACTGCCAGCGTTGGATACGACTCGACGGGAAATCATTGACGTTGGGTTCAAGCACCGCAATCAGTGGGGCTCCGATGAGAAAATCCCCTGGAGTTAGAGCTAGCCTTTCATCTGGATCATCGTAAATAGGGGTAATCGGACGAGAGTTCAGGCACGCTTCAATACGGACGGCCAGCGTCTGAAGTTGATTGTACCAAAGCGTTTGTGTGCTAACCAGGCGTAACAGGTGATGTTTGGCAGACTTGACTGCTGCCTCCCATAATCCACCCTGATGAGGTGCGCTGGGCGTGATTAAGTGCCATTTGGTTCCGTTAGAAGCCAGTGATTTTTTATTACTTTCGCTGTGCCAAGCCTCTAAATCCTCTTGGAGTAGACGGTTAGCGCCCACGAACGCCGTGCCGTTGTCGCTATACAAATGTGAGCATGGTCCTCGTCGGCACACGAATCTAGTAAAGGCGTCCAAAAAAGCCTGCGCTGAAAGATCTTCGACGACTTCGATGTGCACAGCTTTAGTGCTCATGCAAACAAATATGGCGAGATAAGTTTTCACCGTCGAACGGGAACGCTTGTTGCCAACCCGTAGGATGAAGGGTCCACAATAATCGACCCCTGACGACCAAAATGGCCGTGCAGTGCTGACTCTATGTTTCGGTAACGAGGCCATTTGTTGAACCAATGTTTCTCGACGATGGCGTCTGCAGGTAACGCACCGGTGGATAAAGCTGCGAACGGCCTGTCTTCCATTTAAAATCCAAAAGTGCTGGCGGAGTAATCGCAGCATTAGCTGATTGCCACCGTGCATAGTACAATCATGAGTATCGTTCAACAGTAACCACACTAATGCTCCATTCCGTGGGAGGATAGCTGGGAAGCGCTGATCGTGTGAGACAGATGCGTGACGGATCCGTCCACCCACGCGCAAAACACCGTCTGAATTCAGAAAAGGATTTAAAGGAAGCAATCGACTGGTAGTTGCTAACGTAGAACCTCTCCGAATGTCTCGAACTTCATCACCAAATGCTTGTCCTTGTTCCAATATCACAAGGGCTGATAAAGCTGCATCCAGTTCTTCAGGCTCGACAATAGTCCCCCGACGAAGGTCTTTGTTGGTTGGATACCACCGCATTATGTAAGCCACAGTATGCAGCAGGCGCTGCAGGGAGCTGAACCGCTCTGTAAGGTTAATAACCTGGCCATCACTTCGTCTTGTAGTAAGCTGGAATGGAACCACTCCAATCGCCGACACCACAGATACGTTTACCTCATCATGAACGTTAGCTAGTTCGTCCAAAGTGAGTTGAGAATTAACCCCTAGCGGCAACGCGCCACTTGTAAGCCACTCTGGGCCTCGCCACCATAGTCAATGTTGTAAAAGCTCCGGTCCTTCAATGCCTCGGCTTGCGCAATCTGCCGGATTTTGTGCCGACCGCACATGAAACCATCGACTTGTTGCCGTAAGATCCAAGATTTGTTTGACTCTGTTTGACACATACGGTTTCAAAATGGCAAGAGGTTTGTTCAGCCAACAAAGTACGATTCTGGAGTCCGACCACAAATAGTAGGGAGTCCCCACGAGACTCAAAGCAGTACGAGTGCTATTAAAGAGTACTGCCAGCAAGTGCGCTGCGCAGAGCTCTAGACGTGGAATTGTAGAACCTTTCAATGGGGCCACCTTCGTCCGAGCGGTAACCAGGGAAATATGCACTAGTCCATTGATATCTTCTGTTCGGCTGTAGATGACAGCAGCATAGGCGCGCAAACTTGCATCACAAAAACCATGAAGAGTGGTTGTTACCTCTCGTTGCATACCCAACCACCTGGGTACTCGAACTTGATCCAGTGTGTAAAGACCACTGCGGAAACTCCGCCAAATGTCCGCCAAGTGTGGAGGTAAAGGACCATCCCAAGTCAGGCCAGCAGCCCAGAGTGTTTGGAGGAAAATCTTGCCGGTTATTACCACCGGAGCCAAGAGCCCTGTTGGATCAAACAGTTGTGCTACCTCGCTGAGTACCCTTCGCTTGGTAAAAGTCTTGTCCCTGAGCTCAAGCTTGACTTTGAAGAATAGCTCGTCGGACACAGGGTTCCAACTAAGTCCAAGCACTGTTGCAGTTGGTGAGTCTATGTTCAGCTCTGAGGAAGAATAACTATTACCATTAACCTGATTAATTACCTGAGCGCAATTTGAATTCCACTTGCGCAAATGGAAGCCACCCTTCGAGAGAATGGTGGACACATTGTTCGCTAGCTGTACTGCTTCAGGAATGTTGCAGCAGCTCACCAGTAGGTCATCTACGTAAAATGAAGAGAGAATAGTCTCTCGGGCATCACGTCCTTGATCCAGGTCAGGCAAACTGTCGTGATTATCTTGAGCGCACTGGTGAAGCGTGCGTACAGCGTTGAACGGGCTGCATGCCATACCATATGTGACAGTAGTCAGCCGAAAAACTTCCAATTTCTCGGTATGAGAATCACGCCACAGAATGCGCTGGAAATCTCTATGTTCCGGCGCCACCAATATCTGCCGAAACATTTTCTCAACATCAGCAGTTAATGCCACTGAATACCGCCGAAATCGAAGGAGGATATTCACCAAAGAGTCCTGGATCGTAGGACCTGTCATCAGGGTATCGTTCAAAGATACACCATTGCTGCTACGAGCCGATGCATTAAAAACGACACGGAACTTGCCTTGCACAGCGCACAGCATGGTGTGGGATGTAATAACATTTCGCGTGATCGCCAGGTTGATCGACACGTTCCATATGATTAAGGGCGCGATACTCGCCCATGAAGTTAACGTACTTGTCGCGTAGCTCTGTGTTGCCAGCAAGGCGCCGTTCTAAGGCATGAAACTGTCGTAAGGCAACTGTCGAATCGCCTAGCTCTGGAGCACCGTTGCGGAAAGGAATGTGTACGACATATCGACCAGCTGTGTTACGGAAATGTGTTGCACAGAAAAATTGCTCACACTCATCCGGTTCGTTGCCGCGCTGTGGCACTTCTTCCAAATTCCAAAAATTGCGTACCAGATCTTCCAAGCGCAGATCGTCCTCATCCAATTGACCGCAGAATGCAGACGGTGGTTGCACTGAGCTGGATGTTGTCGTTACGGGACCATACACAACCCAGCCCAGCCTGGTACGCTGACCACATGGCTCATCAGGAGTTCCTCTCATGATATCACCTTCCACAATCTGTCCCCATACATCAGCTCCTACCAAAACATCGATGCATGCAGGTGTCGTAAACTGAGGGTCAGCGAGCTGAAGACCAGAAAGATGTTTCCAGCTTTCCCGATGAAGGCGTACCGCTGGTAGTTTAGATGTTATCGAAGGAAGTACTAACGCATTGATTTCCAGTGAATAGTTTGACAACATCGACTTGAGCGTAAGAAATACACTGCCATTTGTGCGCGCGTGAGAGATAGCGCCAATTCCTTCCACAGCCACATCATACTTCGATCTATGAAGATGCAATTGATTAGTTAAATGTTCGGTGATAAAGCTTACCTGCGATCCAGGGTCGCAGAGAATTCGAGCTATGCGCTGCTCCAAGGTTCCCATTGCCAGGACTCGCGCTGTTGCTAGCAACACATCACGCGGTAGTAGTCACGCTGATTGATTCGTATTTGCTGCGGCTGCTGCAGTGATTGCCGCTGAAGGCGCTGAGGGTTCTGGTGTTGACCATGTGGTTTCGCGGCAAAACATCGTGTGGTGTTTCCTTCCACAATGTCGGCATCCAGGTGAGGAACAACGTTGTGATGTATGGCCACTAATCAGACAGTTGAAACAAAGGCCAGAATTCTTCAACTCTGCGAAGCGTTGTTCGGGAGATTTACCTAACAGCCTTTGACAGCGGCTGATTCTATGCGGTCCCTGACAGTATGGACACCTTCCTCCATTGGCTGTAACGAGGTGTGACTTCGGTACCATAGGGGCACGGACTTGACGAGTGATCGAACTATCCTTCCGATGAGGTGGTCGACCAAGCTCGGTAGCCAAACTCTGTGCTCGTTTTTCCAGAAAGACGAGTAAATCCGCTAGACTAGGAATCTCGGAAGAAGAACACACCATACACCACTCGCGTTGTGTAACAGGAGGAAGTTTATAAACGACTATTGGTACTACCATCGCATCCCATTGTTCCACCGGGAGCTTCATGACGCGGAGGGCTCGCAGCGATTCCTGAACGGTGTCTACTATACGCAGGAGTTCTTCTGACGTCTCTTCATGTGCCGGCTTGAGCTGTAGGAGACGAGACACATGATTTTCCGCCAACAACTTAGGATTATCAAAGCGTTTTGTCAATGCTAGCCACACTTCACTATAACCACCAGTGTCCATTCCTCCAATCAATGGAACCTTGGCGGGATCAATTGCTTGTCTCAGCTTCGCAAGTTTATAAGCCTCTGGGAGCTCAGCTTTGTGAACCAATGTCTCGAAGGAGTCTCGGAACGCCAACCAATTGTGTATAGTTCCGTCGAAAGGCGGAATTTTCACGGGATCTAGTCGCATGTCCATGTTATGCGCCAGTGAAACGCTCTGTACCCGTGATGAACCAGCATTTGGGCTACCGACATGCGCTTCCCAATCTCTCGCCGCTGCGTATTCGATATCTAATTGTTTCAATCTGCGGTCAGGATCACACACGTCAAATTGTAGGACGTGTCTACATGTTCCCACAGGTTATCATGAGCTTCCATTTCCTTTTCCATTGCTGTGCTAACCAGAGCTTGATGATTTTCTACAAACCTCTCATAATGCGCCGTAATTGACCTAACCTCTTGCTCCAACTGAGCATAATCCGCACCGCTAAGGTCTGCGCCAGCCACCCGTTCCTGAGCGCGCCGAATTGCATTGGCAGCCGATGTGCGTAAATTATGGGATGCAGCCATCTCTAACACCACGAATTCCAACAAAATTATAGAAATACCCAAAAAATATCGCGAGAAATAATTAATTAAACGCAAGTGCTTATGTCCTCACAGGAGGCACCAAAAAATGTAAGGGATTAAATTAAAAAATTCGGATACTCAAAATGCGTGTGCCCTGCTCGAAGTTTATTGCCAGAAGAAAGATAAATTACAAAAAAGATAGGAAGTCGGCCATGTCACTTGTCAAAAACATATTTACAAGAAAAACGACATCTAGGCCCTGAAGACAATAACGAGTGCTATGTTACAATCGCTAGTACGTTATAGTGATGGGACATATAAGAAGTAATCTTAAACAGTAGCGTTAGCCTTACGGAATGCTATAAGATTTTGTTGGGATGGAGATTTTTTGATGTTTTTAAATAGAGATTGTTTGTTTTGCCGTAAGTTGTGGAGATGAGGATTCCACCATGGGACGGATTTACTATGAGGTTTATATATATCTACTTGTAAACAAAAATATTCCCCACAAATTCATTGACAATATATCTTCTATTTCTGCAATTGCTTTTGAAATAGAACTATCCTTCAAATTGATAGTTGTTTATCTTTACTTCCACCTAGCCAAACATTTGATTTTCCTGACCTTGAATCTATCAATTCAAATATTTCTACTCCCATCATCCTTACAGGAGACTTTAATTCTTGGAACGCCGCTTGGGGTTCACCACATAAACTAATTATCCTAAATGATGGCCGTCCAACACACCTATCTACCCACGGTACCTTACCCCATATTGACTTAACACTATCCTCTCCTCATATCGCTCCTAAACTAACCTGGGAGGTCGCCGATGACTTACATGGAAGTGACCACTTCCCATTCTTAACAACTCTTCTCTTGGGCAACAATCCCCATATTCCCACATACCAACCAAAATACCTTACAGACTACGCTAAATGGGAAATATTTCAAACGACGCTTTCAAAACAGGTCTCAGTTAGACCATGCTACACTGATATTAACAGACAAGCTGATAATATCACAAGAGCAATCCGTTTGCAGCCAACTGTAGCATCCCTGAAACATCTCACAAGCCTCATAGTAAATCCGTCCCATGGTGGAATCCTCATCTCCACAACTTACGGCAAAACAAACAATCTGTATTTAAAAACATCAAAAAATCTCCATCCCTACAAAATCTTATAGCATACCGTAAGGCTAACGCTACATTTCGGAGAGCTGTAAAAATCGAAAAATCTGATTGCTTCAAAAAATGTATATCTAGCATCAACCCCAACTCTTCCCCAATAAAAATGAAGTTTGATACAAAATGTCTTTTAGTTAACTTTACCCCCACACCATAAAGGTTATCAAGACCGATACTGCGAACCTGACTAATCAATTCACATTTCTCAAAAACAGTGGAAAATTATCAAGGTGACTCTTACTTTCATCCTCATTACTTAAACGCAAAAACTCAATATGCAACCCCTTTTGTCTATACTGGCACTCCTTCTCACTCTGCTTCATTGATCGAAGTACCCATTTCTCTGATAAAACTCGAAAGGTAAAACACGGTGCTCAATAAGTCAGCGAATTTTTTCAAATTAAAACTTCTTTCCTTTTATAACAGCATTCTAGACAAAGGCATTATTCCTCAGGCATGGAAAGTGGCAAAAATTGTTCCGATACCAAAACCACACAAGGATCATTCGACTGTAACAGGGCTCCGACCCATATCACTACTGCCGTGTCCTTCCAAAATATTAGATAAAATCATTTCTAAACGTATATTTTGGCTTATCGAAAAACACAAATTAATACATAAAAATCAATTCGCTTTTAAAAAAGGTAGAAGTACTATCGACTCACTTCTGCATCTCGATTTTTTTATTTCTTCAAGTATTTCTGAAAAAATCACGCAACAATCTTATCCACTGAATTCACTCAAGCTTTTGATAAAATCGGTCCACACATAATACTTAAACGGCTAGTTGACTGAAAACTCGGTCCTAAAATTATAAATTATGTCAAGTCATTCGTTACAAATCGAAAATTTCGTATAAGCACCAATTCAGTTCATTCACCGATCAATTGTTTAGCTAACCCTTGTCAGTAGTTCTATTTACTATCGCATTCAATGAGATTAACAAAATCATTAATATCTACCCTGAAATAAACCACATCCTATACGCTGACGATGTCATTTTGTTCTCAAAACATAAAAACCTCACAGATTTATCTTCAATTTTCTCAAATTTAATGTCAGATTTATTTAATTGGGGCAATTTTTCAGGATCAATTATTTCAGCAGCAAAGTGTGAAATTTTAGATATTTGCCGTAAGAATAAATGTCAAAAAACAATTGAAGGCGTTGCCCACAATATAATATTATTATAAACAATGTAAAATGCTGAAAAATTTTAGGATTATTATTTGATTCAAGTTATAGATTTAAGGAACATTGTTTATATATTAAGAAATGCGTTACTACCAGGGTTAACTTGATAAAACTCTTAAGTTCAAACAAATTTAACTGTAATATTAATACTATTATCTCAATTATTCGATCCGTTATTCTTTCTATAATTGATTATGGGCTTCCGATTTATGGAAAATGTTCCAAATCAGCTTTGAATCTTATTTCTACACCATATCATGCAGCAAAACGAACTAGCACTGGCGCCTTCCGTACAACACCGATTAAAAACATTGTTTGGACTTCCAAACTTATTCGATAGAATCGATATCCTCACATGGCAAATTTAACAGAAAATCAACTCACCATTCTTATCACCAATCCAAGACGATGCTATTAAGAAGAAAAAAAATATCTTAATATCCCTCAGCACTTCAAAATGCCATCAATCAAGCACCTAAACCGATACTGCGAACCTGACTAATCAATTCAGATTTTGCAAAAACAGTGGAAAATTCTCAAAGCGACTCTAACTTTCATCCCCATTACTTAAACGGAAAAACTCAATGTTTAACCCCTTTTGTCTATACTGGCAGTCCTTCTCCCTCTGCTTCATTGATCGAAACACCCATTTCACTGATAAAACTCGAAGGTTGTTTATATGCCTCGAAAGGTAAAACACGATGCTCAATAATTCACCGAATTTTTTCAAATTAAAACTTCTTTTTCCCTTTACAACAGCATTCTAGACGAAGGCATTATTCCTCAGGCATGGAAAGTGGCAACAATTGCTCCGATACCAAAACCAAACAAAGTTCATTCCACTGTAGCAGGGTTCCAACCCATATCACCACTGCCGTGTCCTTCCAAAATATTAGATAAAATCATTCCTAAACGTATATTTCGGCTAATCGAAAAAGACAAATTAATACATAAAAATCAATTCGCTTTTAAAAAAGGTAGAAGTACTATCGACTCACTTCTGCATCTCGATTTTTTTATTTCTTCAAGTCTTTCTGAAAAAAATCACGCAACAATCTTATCCATTGATTTCACTCAAGCTTTTGACAAGAGCGGTCCACACATAATACTTAAACAGCTAGTTGACTGGAAGCTCGGTCCTAAAATTATAAATTATGTCAAGTCATTCCTTACAAATCGAAAATTTCGTATAAAAACCAATTCAGTTCATTCACCGATCTATTGTTTAGCTAACGGAATCCCGCAAAGATTTCCCTTGTCAGTGGTTCTATTTACTGTCGCATTTAATGAGATAAACAAAATCATTAATATCTACCCTGAAATCAACCACGGCCTATACGCTGACGATGTCATTTTGTTATCAAAACATAAAAACCTCACAGATTTATCTTCAATTTTCTCAAATTTAATTTCAGATTTATTTAATTGGGGCAATTTTTCAGGATAAATTATTTCAACAGCAAAGTGTGAAATTTTACATATTTGCCGTAAGAATAAATGTCAAAAATCTATTGAAGGGGTTGCCCATAATCATATTATTATAAAAAATGCAAAATGCTCAAAAATTCTAGGATTATTATTTGATTCAAGTTATAGATTTAAGGAACATTGTTTAAATATTAAGAAATGCCTTACTACCAGGGTTAACTTGATAAAACTCTTAAGTTCAGAAAAATTTAACTGTAATATTAATACTAATATCTCAATTATTCGATCCGTTATTCTTTCTAAAATTGATTTCGATTTAAGGAAAATGTTCTAAATCAGCTTTGAATCTTATTTCTATACCATATCATGCAGCAATACGAACTAGCACTGGCGCCTTCCGTACAACTCCGATTAAAAACATTGTTTGGACTTCCAAACTTATTCGATAGAATCGATATCCTCACATGGCAAATTTTACAAAAAATCAACTCATCATTCTTATCACCAATCCAAGACGAAGCTATTAAGATATTTAGAAGAAAAAAATATATTAATATCCCTCAGCACTTCAAAATGCCATTAATCAAGCACCTAAACTTGACACACCTGTCACCACCACCAGAAAATATATATGCAAATACCCTCCTTGCTATTTTCTTTGCGAATCCATCGTTCCTATTTTCAACAACAATCCTAAGTCTAGCACCAATCAAGTTATCTATAAATCCCTATTTCAAGAAACATCAGAGAAATATAAGAAACAGGGATGGCATTTTTTATTTTCTGATGCATTTAAGACTATAGACAGGACATCATTCGCAGTTGTCAATGAAAACGGCATTAGCATCACCAAAGGGTTACTGCAAAACTCCTCATCAATCTTCACAGCTTAAGCATTTGAACTACTTAAAGCCATCGAATCTGCCAAAAACGAAAAAAGCTCTTATTTTTACTGACAGTTTATCAACCATCAATGCCATCAAAAACATCAACAACTATTCTTCTATAAATCTTGTCATACGTGCAAACTTATTGAAAAAAGGAAAAACATTAAAATTGCCTGGGTTCCAGGGCATATGGACATCGCTGGTAACAATCTCGCTGACCTTGCAGCCAAAAAGGCCCAAAAAGAACCCCTTCTCAGTTTCTATTTGTTCAATGCCAAAGACTTTAAAAAACACTGCTATGCAACGATGAGATCGTCATCACTATTCCAAGATCAACCCAAACGCAGACACAGCACTTTACCCTAACGACTTATTTTCATCTTGGACCAAAAATTATATTCGGCTATGAATGCGACATACAAAAGATTACTCACGAGCATGTTATTTTAAAGCAACTTCCTCCATCATGCAACTTTTGTGCCCCCACCATACCCCTCAGCATCTCTCATATGCTACAATGCGACTACATCGACAGAATATCAAGAAATACATCCGGAAAACCCTTAACAGAACTTATATCAGTTATTTCTAAAGATACTATAAGACTTGTTCACTTAATTTTAGTTAAGCTTAAATAAGAATATTTGATTTAAAACTTAAATTTTTCAAATAGCAAAAAGCCCTGGTAGCTAAGGCTTTATTAAATTATTGTTATTACAATTTTATTATACTTCCAATAGAATTATAATAATAATAATAATAATAATAACAATAAATAGGTGACAATAATACGTATGTAGGAACTTTACCTATAATAAAATTAAATTGTACCTACACAATATTTCCTACCTAACACACATATTTCAATCATATTATTGGGCTCTTGCTTACTCTTTTGCGAAATAGAATTGTAGATATATATATATGTAGGTACCTACCGCCTACCGTACTTATTAAAAAAAAAAACCATGAATACCTACATACCTGTCTGAACATATGTATACATATCCACCTGCCTACTTCCAAAATTAAAGTCAATTTAATTCGTAAAAGGGTTTTTAATTGAATAGGTCAAGGTCTTTGAAACCAAGTTTTTCCTCAAATGCGCAAACTAGAACGAAAATATAAACTCGGAAGATATTACCTTCAATGTGTATGTTTAATGCTGTACACGAGTTATATCTAACATAACCGAAGAGCACCCACAACCACAATCAGTATTCATAAACAATGAATCATTCTCTGTGGACCTTCTGTTGTTTATAATAAGTATAAAACTGTCAAATCAACAGTTTATTTGGCGACACAAAGAATCTCCTATGGATCTTGTGTTATTAATTCAAAGATAAACAATGATCGTTGGAGTTGACCAACGATCATGATACATTTTAGAAGATAGCTATAAGATACTTTTATTAAATAAAACTCAGTCTAATTCTGGACCTCAATTTGTATACAAGTTAATTTTGTTTTATTTGTGATTATAAAACTGGCGAGGAAGATGGGATTTCTTTGGTAATCAAGAAACACCCTAATAAGTAAAGTGCAGCGTTTAGCTGTTAATTTACCTAACCACAAAGTACAGTGTATATCTGTATCTAAAGAACTAAACTATAAAGTGCAGTGTATATGTGTATGTAAAAACAAAAGCATAAAGTGCATTTTATAATGGTATCTAAAACCAAACCATAAAGTGCATTCATCCACAAATTGCAGTGTATATCTGCAACTTAAAATTAAACCATATAGTGCAGTGTATATCAGAATATATCGAGTTAATAATAAAACAAAAACAACAACCCCCTTAAACAAAAAAAGACACAATTAAATAATAATATAAATATTGGTGTCGTTATCACTATCAGAGTCCATGCAAGAGGCACGACGAGTTCCTAATTTTAATGGTGAAGACAACTATACATGACAAAACTACCCGAGGGATGTTTCGGCTATTTTATCGCTATCACCAGAAGAGCACCAACCAACTATAAAAATTATATTGGATAACATCTTCCAGAAACTTAAATCAGAGTTTGGAGTTAAACAAACATATTTCCGTTTAAGAGAGGAGGCATTAAAAATTAAAGTAAGTAGCTTAGAAGATTTTCACAGTAACTACAGACTATTTTAAACACAATGAACACAAAATATAATCTTGAGTTAATTAAAGATGAAAATTATAAACCACTCCATAGTTCTCAAATAATATTTGGAATTTATTCTAATTTCATCCCCACTCATATTAAGGCTCTTCCATTGTATATATATTCCATAGTACTATCATGAAGCGGAACGTCCGAGGCGCCCTCTGGTGAACTAGCTGAAAGGTACAACACTGCAGTTTGGGCAGACTCTCAGAGAGCGAGAAATTGAAGGATTAACAAATAAAAAATAAGACAAATAGCTAATGAGGGAGAAGAATGCAAAAAGCTAAAGCAGGATAAAAGAAAATATATTTTTTGCATTTTTCTTTCACATTTATTATAAACTGGAGAAAATACCTATGTAGCAAGAATATCCCAATTTCAATTTGTAAGTATCCCATTCGAACTACTTTTGGTTAAGGTACTACCTAGGTATATTTCGCTTTGTTTTTGTTTTTTTAACCAAGATTTTGTGTAATTTTTCTTTGGACATTGTAGGTACGTTTGTGAAATATATTTTGCCGTCGGTTGTGTGTAAAAAAAAGATTTAATTTGATTTCGTACAAATGCAATTCGGTATTTTTTTTTATTTGTGTGTTATAAAGTGCTTTTGTGAACTTGAAGTTAATTAGTGATGTTGGGTGAAAAAATTGTGTAGTGTCATTATATCTATATAGTAGTTGACTACCTATAGGTAGGTATGTACATACATTTTTTTCCAGATCAAAATACGTAGGTATGTAGGTACCTACCTGCAGTGAGTAAAAATGCTTTCTTGTAATAATAAAATGCGCCACTACTGGATCGTACAAACTTGATAATGTTGCTCACAACTTTAATGTAGGTAAGAATTGAAGCTGTTAGAAAGTAGGTATTCTAGTTATCAATTGAATATGCAATTTGAGTATGCAAAATTGTTAAACATTTTTGGAAGCATTTCCATTTAAAAAATTATTTTGATCGGTTCATTCAAAAATGATAAAGTATAAAATATGAAAAATGGTTCTACACCTACATACCTACGTATTTGAAATTTGAAGTGCATATATTACATTATATATCAAGCCTTGAAATTGAATTGAAATGTAATGTAAATAAATCCGAAAGTAATACCTACATATACAAATATCTTATGCATTTACAAACATTTAAAATAAAAATTAAAATATAATAACAAACATTTAATAGCAAACTATATATCTCTTTTTCCAGTAGGACAATTATATTTCACGTGCACCTACTGCAACCAGGATTGAATTTGACTTTAAAAACTTTTCGGAAGATTGCCTTTGAATATTTTTAACTTTTTTCATAAATGCAAAAAAAATTGTTTCATATCGATAAAAAAAAGTAGAAAATAAAATATCGAGAATTTACAAAATCGTAAAAAAATGGTTTTATGGTTCTTTTTTGCATGTACTAGAATTTAGAGTTTGCCTGCGTAAGTTAATATTGTCGTCATTATGAATAACCAACGGAGAATTCCACTGAAAGCTAAAGCAATTAAAAAACATTCGCTTTTCTTCTAACAATCGATTGGATTTTCATACATTTTTTTATTACTTTACCCAATTATGCCTAAATATATACACGAAATGTATCACAAATAAAAATAAAGATTTTTATTTTATTTGCGAATAAATTCTAATTTAATATTTATTTACTTGTTTTGTTTTTATTTTAAATTATGTTCTAATATTTATGGAGTATGCTCATAACAGCATAAGTAAATTTTTTTTCGAAAATAATCCACCGTTTTTTTAATCAGTTCATTAATATAGGGAAAAGCTAGTCTTTGGTAATCCTTTTTTTTTGAAAAAAAAAAATGGTTATTTTTGGTACCTCTAATAAAAACACTTTTTTAGCTTTCGATTTTCTGTAAAACGGTTCATTGATGTTTTCAAATTTTTCAAAACATTCAACCTTCCATGAAAATAGATTAAGCACAAAAAGATGGTTTATCGTTTCCTATTTTAACGTTTCATTGTAACAAAAGTATATATATATATATATATACTTGATTGACAGGGAGTTGTTATTTAAATAAAATGTCTTGTTTCCTTGACCTCCTTTTTCCAACTCTCCCAGTGCTTGCAGTGCTGTTCTACGGTACCTTTTGGAGGGCGGAATTGAAGAAAATTAAATAAAAAACGCTATTTATTTAAATCCACTTTGGAAAGCCTAAGCGATTGCGCGGAAACACCACAAAAACGAGGATTGCTCCAAAACACGTTATAAACGTCGTTTTTTTAGAAATAAAAGACAGTATTATATTCCAAATAAATACAAGGTATACAACTTTCACGAATTTATTTTTTTAGATTTACTTAATAAATCAAAATATGATAATTTCGAAGTTTCCAAACAAAATAAAAAAATATCTTCTTTAATAAATGTTTCCCCTGGGTGTTTTGATTTTACAGCTTTAAAAAATTAACTTAAAGTTTTGTATACAACTTCTTCTCTTCGACAACTTGACGTGTTAGCACTTCATAGCCATTTAGAAAACGAAATATTGTGTGATACATTCCCGCAAATTTTTAACTTAACAATAAATTTATTTAAGATATTATATTTGCATCCGCCAAAACATTTTCTTTCGAAACCGCTTTTATTATGCATTAAGCTCATTGTTACATTTAACTTAAATGAATTAAGGTATAACAAATTTTGTTTAAATTGCTGAACCTTATGGTTTCATACTAACTTATGCATTGAATTCAAGTAAACTTCCGGAATTTAACTTTTTGGTTACTAATTTTTCTTCGACATACCTTTAGAAAATAATTAACCCCTCGCCCCTGATACATACCCATCTATATCTTTCACTTTCACTATTATATGTATATATTTATATACCTATGTTCCACCTATATATGTATGTACATAAAATATAGCTATTACCTTCCTAATAATTAAAAATAAATCCATTTAAATATACATCTGTAATGAAGCATTACAAACTTCACCATCTAACCCCCACCGCATCCCCTGAGCTGCAATAATGAAGAAACAACCGAATTACGGCAATATATTACAAAACACTATTGTAACCCCTTTTCCCCCTTGCTGACACCCCCCCGCATACGCAGCTGATATTCCCATAACTACTTACCCGTACCGTATTATACCACGCTAAACAAATAAGACATCATCCGACATACATATCTACTATACCTACCAATTCCATACACGATGCCCCTCCCCGCCTACGTTCCTGCAATAATAGAAATACCTACCCGATCGACAAAATGCTCCTATAGCATGTCCACTCCTTGCATCATCATCAACGACTGATAAGCACAGAGTGCTTATCAGCGAACAATCTATAGCCACCACACAAAACACAACGTGGTGAATAACGAATAATCATGTCTATTAAATGGTGAAATCTCCGCTGATGATAGCATCGTGACGACGCACCAGGGACATCGATGGTGAATTCTAAGTTATTAATAAATAGAACACCCCTGGCCACCTTCGTATCACCACGATGCAAATAAGACATTATCCTTGGAATGTTAATAGGAGAATTTAAATGAGAATTTCTTTGCCGCATCACCCGCTAAACCATCAAATTATACAACTAGTAAAATAGTAAAACAAGCCATAATTGGTGACGTGGCGCCGACAGCACATTGTATGGTTTGTTAAACCTTACCACCATACAGCTCACACTTAGTCCGACAGGAAAGTAGGATAAGTAGAGCCCGTACAAGCCACAAAAAGTATAGAGGAACTGTGCCAGTGGCAGTTCACATTGGACAATAGCCGAAGACAGTGCAAAGCCGCCAGTATCCGAGGTCAGCCAATAAAAAAGGTAAAAATAAATAAATAAAATAATAGGTTTCCACCCACCAGTGGTAAGGAGCCTTGTATAATATAATTGAAAAACGTAAATAGCCGGTGAAAGCCGTTGGGTGCCGTCGCAAGACGTTGATAGCCGTTGAAAACCGTAGATAGCCGGTGAAAACCGTTGAGAGCCGTCGTAAGACGTTGATAGCCGGTGAAAACCGTAGATAGCCTGTGAAAACCGTTGAGAGCCGTCGTAAGACGTTGATAGCCGGTGAAAACCGTAGATAGCCGGTGAAAACCGTTGAGAGCCGCCGTAAGACGTTGATAGCCGGTGAAAAACCGTTGAGAGCCGTCGTAAGGCGTTGATAGCCGGTGAAAACCGTTGAGTGTCGTCGCAAGACCATGATAGCCGGTGAAAACCGTAGATAGCCGGTGAAAACCGTAGATAGCCGGTGAAAACCGTTGAGAGCCGTCGCAAGACGTTGATAGCCGATGAAAACCGTAGATAACTGGTGAATGAAAACCGTAGATAGCCGGTGAAAACCGTTGAGAGCTGTCGCAAGACGTTGATAGCCGGTGAAAGCCGTTGATAGCAAGACGTGGACTCAGGACGTGTCAGTCGTAACAATATAAGGCGAACAAGGACGACTTTACCCATACGAGAGGAACCTACTCAACCTACCACCGTATTACCGATGCCGATACCTGGATCAGCATTAGCAGAGAATTACTTCAGCCTAAGCGAAGAACTCTAAGATACCAGAACCTTCAAAACATCGCTTCCGTATATTGTAAAAGAAATGTATTTTTGTTATATATATATAATTAATAATTGGAATTTACAAATAAAAATCATACTAAAGTAGTTATACGAATAAAGAACCTTTAAACTAAAGCTTTTTGTACTTACTTTAGTTAGAACCTTGAAGCCGACGAGCGAAACCTCAGCCTTTGACAACAAAGTACATTACAAATTGGCGCCCGAGCAGGGACCTGTTAGAAGGATCAACGGAACTTTTAACCGACCTGGAATCTTTTAAAGGCAACACCGGCCGTAATTTTGTGATTTATCCGATAAGTCCTTTAAAGGATTCAACCATACCGAAGTCTCCGACAATTTCCGACCCTTCCAAAGTTTCACCGAAACCGCACCACAAAATAGATCTAGGCGAATCCTACGAGGTACACCGAAACCTCACCGAAAACTAGATCTATCCGAACCCGATTAAATAAACTGAAAGTCCCACGAGGTACACCAAATCCGAACCGAAAAATTGATCTATCCGAACCGATCCGACGAGGTAAACCGAAACCTCACCGAAAACTAGATATATTCGAACACGATTGAATATACCGTAAATCCCACGAGGTACACCGAATCCGCACCAGAAAATAGATCTAGCCGAACTAACCCCACGAGGTACACCGAAACCTCATCGAAAAACTAGATCTATCCGAACCCGATAGAATACACCGAAAATCCCACGAGGTACACCGAATCCGCACCAGAAAATATATCTAGCCGAACTAATCCCACGAGGTACACCGAAACCTCACCGAAAACTAGTTCTATCCGAAACCGATTGCATAAACCGAAAATCCCGCGAGGTACACCCAATCCCAACCGAAAAATATATCTACCCGAACCGATCCGACGAGGTTCACCGAAACCTCACCGAAAACGAGATCTATCCGAACCAACTTGAATAAGCCAAAAATCCCACGAAGTACACCGTAGATACGAAATTTCCGCACCGGAAAATTGATCTACCCTAACCAGATCGAATAAACCGAAAATCCCAAGAGGTACAAAAAAGGTATACTAGCCAAAATAGACCGAAAATAAAATGTCCGATACCGAAGAGAACTTCGACATATTCGACAGAATAGGGCCGATTTACCTTCTCACCAAATCCGAGCTTGTATGACACGCTTGGGGTTGGATACTGAAGGTACTTTGAATGCACTGCGTCTCTGTTTCAGTGCCTACATAAATGAGACACGGGCTCACAAATCCACACAGAACCTCTGTGAGAAAGTGCGCAGGCTAGTCGTCGAGCGAGAATACTCCGACTTAAGTTTAAGGATCCCAAACGCGGCGAAAACTATAGATCCCGAAATGAGTGCCAAGGAAAACGAAATGCCCGAACAATTGCCGTCCCGCCGTAAAGTCCCGCCCAGCCGTGAAGCGGAAGTGATGAACGAAGTAAAAAAATGGGGCCTAAAGTTCGATGCATCTGGCAGCGCCGTGGAATTTACCAAAAGGGTCAAAGAACTGAAGGAATTCTGTAAAATTCTCCCTAACGAAATGTGACGTACCCTCTCGCAAGTTTTTAGGGGTACTTCTTTAGAATGGTATCGCATAAATCGAGATGAATTTAAGGCTTGGGAAAATTTTCAAAACGATTTGTTAAGATATTTCGTACTAGTCAGTTTTGTAAGCAAACATATGGTGCGGTTATATCAGATAAGAGGTAAGTCTCTTGCGAACACTCAAAAGAAACCTGTTAGAAACTACTTGCGAGAAAAATTCGCACCGTGTCTAGAGAAGCTTCACATGGGAAATTTTATAAGCCAAAAAGACTGCACTGGAAACCAGGTATAAGGAAAACATGCCTGTGAAAGGGTGAGGGCACCCTTCTCAACAATTGACCACAACGGGGCATGTGCTACTTATTCGCCATAAATTGCCAATTTCCTTGAAACTTCGCTAGAAGCGATTTAATTATTTTTTTTTAATTAATTTTTAATTTTGTTGATATATTTTTTTTTTCCTAGAATAAAATATTATTTTTTTTGCTGTAAAAAAAAGGGCACCCTTCTCAACAATTGACCACAAGGGGGCATGTGTAACTTATTCGCCATAAATTCCCAATTTTTCGAAACTTAGCTAGAAGCGATTTATTTATTTTTTTTTTATTAATTTTTTTTCGTGATTTTTTTCTACAATAAAATATTTATTTTTTTGTTGCTGTAAAAAAAAGAAAAAAAAATAAGATAAAGTCTATTAATTCGATTTCCGACGCGACGAAAAGTAGCCTAGATTCAGACGAGAAGGTTCTCATCTCCGAAAAAGGAGGGTGTTGTAATGAAGCATTACAAACTTCACCACCTAACCCCCACCGCATCCCCTGAGCTGCAATAATGAAGAAACAACCGAATTACGGCAATATATTACAAAACACTATTGTAACCCTTTTTCTTCCTTGCTGACAACCCCCGCATACGCAGCTGATATTCCCATAACTACTTACCCGCACCGTAGTATACCAGCCTAAGCAAATAAAACATCATCCGTCATACATATCTCCCATACCTACCATTTCCATACAAGATGCCCCTCCCCGCCTACGTTGCTGCAATAATAGAAATACCTACCCGATCGACAATATGCTCTTATAGCACAGAGTGCTTATCAGCGAACAATCTATAGCCACCACACAAAACACACAACGTGGTGAATAACGAATATGCATGTCTATTAAAAGGTGAAATCTCCGCTGATGATAGCATCGTGACGACGAACCAGGGACCTCGATGGTGAATTCTAAGTACGTTATTAATAATTAGAACACCCCCGGCCACCTTCGTATCACCACGATGCAAATAAGACATTAACCTTGGAATGTTAATAGGAGAATTTAAATGAGAATTTCTTTGCCGCATCACCCGCTAAACCATCAAATTATACAATTAGTAAAATAGTAAAACAAAGCTGACAGCACATTGTATGGTTTGTTAAACTTTACCACCATACAGCTCACACTTAGTCCGACAGGAAAGTAGGATAAGTAGAGCCCTTACTAGCCACAAAAAGCATGGAGGAACTGTGCCAGTGGCAGTTTACATTGGACAACAGCCGAACAAAGTGCAAAGCCGCCAGTATCGAGGTCAGCCAATAAAAAAGGTAAAAATAAATAAATAAAATAATAGGTTTCCCCCCACCAGTGATAAGGAGCCTTGTATAATACAATTGAAAACCGTAGATAGCCGGTGAAAACCGTTGAGTGCCGTCGCAAGACGTTGATAGTCGTTGAGAGCCGTCGTAAGACGTTGATAACCGGTGAAAACCGTAGATAGCCGGTGAAAACCGCTGAGAGCGGTCGTAAGACGTTGATAGCCGGTGAAAACCGTTTATAGCCGGTGAAAACCGTTGAGAGCCGTCGTAAGACGTTAATAGCCGGTGAAAACCGTAGATAGCCGGTGAAAACCGTTGAGAGCCGTCGTAAGACGTTGATAGCCGGTGAAAACCGTAGATAGCCGGTGAAAACCGTTGAGAGCCATCGTAAGACGTTGATAGCCGGTGAAAACCGTTGAGAGCCGTCGTAAACAGCCGGTGAAAACCGTAGATAGCAGGTGAAAACCGTTGAGAGCCGTCGTAAGACGTTGATAGCCGGTGAAAACCGTAGATAGCCGGTGAAAACCGTTGAGTGCCGTCGCAAGACGTTAATAGCCGGGAAAACCGTATATACCTGGTGAAAACCGTTGAGAGCCGTCGAAGGACGTTGATAGCCGGTGAAAACCGTAGATAGCCGGTGAAAACCGTTGAGAGCCGTCGTAAACAGCCGGTGAAAAGCGTAGATAGCAGGTGAAAACCGTTGAGAGCCGTCGTAAGACGTTGATAGCCGGTGAAAACCGTAGATAGCCGGTGAAAACCGTTGAGTGCCGTCGCAAGACGTTAATAGCCGGGAAAACCGTAGATAGCTGGTGAAAACCGTTGAGAGCCGTCGAAGGACGTTGATAGCCGGTGAAACCCGTAGATAGCCGGTTAAAACCATTGAGAGCCATCGCAAGACGTTGATAGACGGTGAGAGCCGTTGACAGCCGGTGGAAACCGTTGAGTACCGTCGCAAGA
Source organism: Philhelius pedissequus (assembly GCA_910595825.1). Taxonomy (NCBI): domain Eukaryota; kingdom Metazoa; phylum Arthropoda; class Insecta; order Diptera; family Syrphidae; genus Philhelius; species Philhelius pedissequus. Next base: position 167,296,777 of record OU343160.1, read on the forward strand.
CATTGATAGCTGGTGAAAACCGTAGATAGCAAGACGTGGGCTCAGGACGTGTCAGTCGTAACAATATAAGGCAATATAAGGTTATAAATATATATAATTAATAATTGGAATTTACAAATAAAAATCATGCTAATGTAGTTATATGAATAAAGAACCTTTGAACTAAAGCTTTTTGTACTTACTTTAGTTAGAACCCTGGAAGCCGACGAGCGGAACCTCAGCCTTCGACAACAAAGTACATCACAGTAGGTACCATTCAACAATTTATTATTCAATTTGAACCTGCATAGGCTATACCTACCTACTAACAGCGTCAATGTTTAGCTACATTTAAGTTGTTAGCTACAAGAGCAAGTTCGTTCGAGATTTTAGGTTATTATTTTCGGGATGATATTCTTATTACATAAAGTTTAAATTTTTCGGAACTTACCGCGTTAAATGTAAGAAATATTTTCAATTTCTTTTTCCCGACGTTTCGAAGAAGTTTCAAACTTCGTGGTCACGGGATGAGACTGGCGATTGATGGATGTTGTTTTAGTTATTGTTGTTTAGCTCTCGCTCTCAAACAGTACCGGTGCGTAGATGTTATTGCACTTGGATTGCTTGTGGGTGGTGTACTCGTTCTAGGTTGTTGTTGCGTTCAGTCGATATATTCTTGTACACATGCAAAGCTCGGCTACAAGTTTTTTGATTGGCTTTACTTTTGTTTTGCTTATGAGAGGATCCCACGTTGGCGATAATTTAAAGCTATAATCTCTATTGAAATTTGTATGTTTATTAATTTCAATTGCTTCTCTGACAAGTCTTGGTACATAAAATCTTTCATTTGCGATTGATCTGGCTTGATCAAAACGGATAAAATGATCGTCGTTATAGGCCAAATGTTCACATATTGCCGGTTTTGTGACAGCGTTGTTTTGGATAGCTTTAATATGTTCTTTTAATCGCGTTTTTATACCTCGTTTCGTTTCACCAATATAAGAAGACCCACAACTGCAGGGAACAGAGTACACACCAGGATTTTGAAGTGGAATTTTGTCGTTAGGCGATCTTTGAAAAATTCTGAACCATTTTTATCGGAATCGTTGGAGCCGTTTTCGAGAAAAATAAGCTTTTCCTTAACGGTTGTATGGCAGGTACATTTATTTTTAGGCCAAGAAATAAAATTTCAATTTCCCCTCTGAGGAATGCCAAACAAATCCCACGTACCAAATTTGAAGGTAATCGCTTAAGCCGTTTAGGCTGCAGCTCATTATACATACAGAGGGACAGACTGACAGACAGACATTTTTTGGCGATCACTTTTATAGGCTTCTATGATCGTAATGTCATGTTTGATCGTTAGAAATTTTTTTTGTTTTTTACGAATGCTTAACTTGTTTAGTACCTACCTATAATCGTAATTAAGAATAGTTAGGTATGTATGTAAGTACATTTGTGTTATACATTATAATTTTAATTTACCTACCTACGATTATTTTAAGCGCGACTGAGCCGCTTTTGGTGAAGTACCTACCATGTATCAGAAGACATCAACTCTAAAAGGCTAAATAAAATAAACGTAGGTACTTAAAATTTGTTAGAATAATTTCCTTTTTTCAACAAATCCAAATGATAAAATAACTAAAATCGAAACAATTGTATGTAGGTACACATCCAAACTACCCCAACATTTCAGTACCAAACTTATAATACGTATGTATCATTGAAGGTACGTATTTACGTACTAACAATCAATAAGCGATGGAAGTAACAAAATTACTTACTTTGCTACATTAAGGGAAAACGGAAAATAAAATCCATTCATAAGTTTATTGTATTTATATTCCTCTTTGCCTTATCCTCATATAAAATAGTAAACTACAAATGTGATGTCAAAAAAATACACCACATTTGGTTTTCTCCCTTTTATTCAATATTGCAATAAGAACAGACATAAAACTACCTCATATCTTCTTTTCCCTGTTTTATTTCTCTGCCCCGCTCTCAAACAAATAACTACAAAGTCAAATTTCTCGACACAAGCGCCATCTGCACACGACGCTGATGAACAGATTTTCATGTTTCATGGTAGTACTATATAAATATAAATACAATGGCTCTTCAAAGAATAAAAACAATAATTGTGCAATAAATGATTATTCTGGCAGATTTCCTGTCCAAAATAATTCAAATCGGAATCCAAATCCGTTTCGGCATAATAATTTCAATAGAAATTTTAATAACCCTAACAAACAGTTAAGAACTAATTCTTTTAATAATACTCAACTAACAATATAGCTTGTAGTAGGTACGATTTTGAGAATTTCGCAGGCTAATAGCTTGTATATAGCCATTTTATGCAAGCTATAACCCTTATTACACGCCGCGAAACACAGTACTGATACACAGTGTCGATAAGGTTTTATGGTCGTGTGAAAAGGAGATATAACGGTACAGTATTTCAATAAATATTGTTCCGGTATAGTGTGCCCACATGGCATGTAAATAGGTTAGGAATGTTTGATGTTTTGTTTTTGTAATTTGCCTGTTGCTTGGATTGTTTTGAACTGAGCGAGTGAATGCATAATTGCTGAAAACGATAAATGTATCTGGCTTCAACCTGAACTAACTCTTCCGTTAGAAATGATTAAAGAAAATTACATGAAAATCTATTAAAAATTGTACCCAAAGAGTTTTAGGACAGAAACATTATAAAACATCGTTCATTTTTACTTCAACTTATTTTTTTTAAATTTTTGGCAATTGATTTCTGACAGCCCCACACCGGCATACATGGTGTGCAAATGTCCATACAGAATGGGTCTGCTTTGTCGGTAAGGTGTTTCGATGTTGGCATGTAATAGAGGTATATAGCAAGATACCTTGCTAATAGCTTAAAGTATTTAGCCATCTGATACAACCTATAGCTTGTATATAGCCATTTTATGCAAGCTATAGCAATCAAGCTTGCATATATTCATCTTTAACAGCTATATCTTGTATATAGCCTTCTTATGCAAGCTTCAGATGTTCGTTTGTAGATAGCTTTCATATAGCCATCTTTTACAAGCTACAGCTTGTATATATCCATCTTATGCGAACAATATCACGTGCATTTGTTGGTAGCTTGTATACCGCCATCTTATACAAGCCATAGCTTTTACAAGCTATAGCTTGTGTATAGCCATCTTATACAAGCTATAGCTTGTATATAGCCATCTCATACAAGCTATAGCTTGTATATAGCCATCTTATGCAAGCTAGGGCACGTGCAATTGTATAGTTTGTATGTTTTTTATTGTTGTAAGTTAATTTTTACTTCATGAAAATTTCACCATTAGTTTTGAAAAAGTATTTTATATTAATGTTCAAATCGTATTAACTTCATTGTTAAAAAAAATAATTTGCGAGTGAGCACAAAATCAAAAATGTCTATAAAAACCAAAATCACTTGAAATCCAGAAATGGGATAATTACCTTTAGCAAATTAACAACCATAAAAGTTAAAGCATGGTTGATTTGTAGATAGCTTGTATATAGCCATCTGATACAAGCTATAGCTTGTATATAGCCATCTTATGCAAGCTAGGGCACATGTTGTTATTGTTGTAAGTTAATTTTTACTTCATGGAAAATTCACCATTAGTTTTGATTAAGTATTTTATATCAATGTTCAAATCGGCTTAACTTCATTGTTAAAAAAAATAATTTCCAAGTGAGCACAAAATCGAAAAATGTCGATCAAAAGCCAAAATCACTTGAAATACAGAAATCCGGTAATTTCCCTCAGCAACTTATCAACCACAAAAGTTAAAGTATGGTGGATTTGTAATAGCTTATGTATATCCATCTTATGTAAGCTAAAGCGCGTACATTTGTAGATAGCTTGCACATAGCCATCTTATACAAGCTATAGCTTGCATATATCCATTTTATGCAAACAACGAGTATATACATACAAACCATACAAATGCACAACGTTCATTTGTATGATTTGTGTATTGTAAATTAATTTTTGTTTCATGGAAATTCCACCATTAGTTTTGAATAAGTATTTGATATCACAAATTTACTTGCGATTATAGGTACTATAAGGCAAGTTATGCATTGTTAAAAATAATTTTTTTTTCTAACAATCAAACATGACATTGCGACTATAGAGAACAACAAAAAGTGGGTCCCGCAATTCCGTCTGTCTGTCTGTCCTCGAGTCTGCAACCTAAGTAGTTCGATGGATTTGCTTCAAACTTGGTACATATTGTTTCTTTCGGTAATAAGCTCACACGTTTTTCCACTTTTTTTTAAGACGAAAGTTAACAGTATAGCTCCCATACACTTATTTTTTGTCCAAAAACGAAAATAAGATAAATTGAGCATCGTAGCGACTTAAAAATAGCATATTCGTGATTTTGAGAGTGCCACCTTTCAATCGTTGTATCGCACGATACGAAAAAACATTTGTCAAAATGAATATATTTTTGTCTTTATACTTGATTTGCGGTTAAACTAAGCATTCTACAGAGTTAAAATAGCATATTCGTGATCTATGAAATGTACTCTTTGAATCGACTTTTTACTTTTAAGGCAATTTGCGGCCAAACTAAGCGCCCTAGAGCCATCAAACTTTAGAGCCACCCTTTTTTCTCTTTAAATTCGATTTTCGTCTAAATTAAGCGTCGTAGTGACTTAAAAATTGAATATGCATGATGTTGAGAGTGCCACCTTTCAATAGATGTATTGCACGATACAAAAGACCTATTTGTTAAAATTGTCACATTCTTATATTTAAAATTGATTTGCGTCTAAACTAAGCATCCTAGAGAGCTATAAAACGCATATTCGTGATCTAGGAAACACACACTTTCTATCGATGGCATCGCATGGCATCATAAACGGACTTTTATTTCTAAACGCGATTTGCGGCCAAACTAAGCGTCCTAGCGCCATCAAACTTTACTCATTTTTTCTCATTAAATTCGATTTTCGTCTAAATTAATCGTCGTAGCGACTTGAAAATTGAATGTTCGTTATGTTGGGAGTGCCACCTTTCAATCGATGTATCAAACGATACGAAAAAACAATTTGTCAAAATTGACATATTTTTCTCTTTAAACTGGAAAAAATGGGTTCTTTTTGTTGATAAAACAATTTTTTTCTATAAAAAAAAGTTTTGTTAAAAAAAAATAATATAATTTTGGATAAAATAATTTTAAGTGGTTATTTATTATCAACAACTATTTTCTGAAAGAAATATTCACTCTAATATTATCAGAAAATACTACCTAAATCTAACTAACCGAAGTGTTCGGCGTTAAATCCTATTGATACACAATTTGTTTTTATGACAATGGTGTTAATGCAATATGAATATTAACATAAAATATTTTTTGTGGAAATTGTAAATGCAATGAAAGTGTAATCAAGAATAACAAAAACTGTAAAATAAAGAGCTTTTGCGCTATAAATAATTTTAAGACCTTTATGTTGCATGTACCTAAATCTGGTGAAAGTTATTTTCAAAACTTGTTTTTACACACTGTATGGGTACATAATTAAATACACATGACTATAAAATATACAGATTATAATATTATTTTTTTAAGAGTTCCAAAGAATCGAATTTACCAATCGCCACCGCACAATGACATTAATTGAGCGAACGCAAAATAATTATTATAACGTGAAAGCACGCGATGTATCAACTAATTAAGATTTAGACATTCCACTCGTATATCATTAGGTGGCGTAGTGGAAGAGTGCTCGGACGGCGATCGAAAGGACCTGAGTTTAAATAACGGAAAAATTATGTAAGTAAATTGAAATTTTTAAAATTAAATTAAATTCTGTACATTTCAGATAAGCAAGAAAAAAAGTTCCCTAAGAAATAAAACAAATGTGCAGCATGTCTGCACGCATCGCTGCATACAACGCTGCGCCCGAAACACATGTGCATACTCTTTGACATTTATGATGCATAGTTTTGCCAAAATTATATCCGCATTCTGAAATCGATACATAGCTATCCATATAGGTTGGTGTTGTTGTAATCCCGGCTAAAACCACCGCTGTTGACAAAATAGCTCCTACCAAAAAATAAATCTCAAGCTATTCGAAAAACTTTTGTATACTCTTGTATCCAATGAGAAATGTAATAACATATGCACGAAAATCTACAAATTTAATCTATTCGGTGTTGGGTGTTCAGGAACTTAGAGATATATTAACCTATCTTGGATAGGCTATCCTATCGACATTTGAACGCGCCCAATGAGAACAGTCATTGTTCGGTAAACAAATTTAAATTTATTAAAAATGTATATTAATGAATTAGAAAGGGAAAAACAAATTTGTAGGCTTATTTTGTCCCTCATGAAGTTTCTTTTAACAAGCGCTTATGACATACCAATGTATTTTCCTCAACCAATTCATACATTTTCTACCATTTTAAAAATCATAAAACAAAAAATATTTTTTTAAACTCAATGTGAGTAATGCCAAAGAACAATTATTTCAGATTTTTTTTCTCTGTTATTATGGCTGCAATGAAACTTGGCAGCCAATTAAGAAATAGACACATCGTGCAGCGAGCGCTGGATGCAGTCCTGGGAATGTGTCAACCTTCATAAGAACTTGTGTAATTTACTTTCGCTGCATGTGAAATTGCTGCACATCAGTTTAGGGCATAAGTCGCAAAAGTCGATCTAAATCAATCCACTTTCGTAAATATAAGACGTGTTTCTAATTTGCTCTTCTAAAATGTCAAATATTTGTGCTAAATGCAATCAAAAAATTCCGCGGAAAGATTTAAATGATAGTGTAATCTGCGGTTCATTCTGCGGTCGACGATTTCATAAATCTTGTGCTAAAATAAACCAAGAAAATATAAATATTCTTGCAAACTCTATTTTTTTCTGGAAATGTGATATGTGCTCTCATTCTAATTTTGCGCTTTGCGGAACTTTCTAACCACGTTATCGATCTCAAAACAGACATTTCTTTTTTAAAAGATCAAGTCCAAAATAGTGCGAAGTGTATGGCTGAATTTAATAAATTAATTGTTTGAATGGTGCAAATAATTTCCCGAATTTCTCAAAATAATGATCAAATTAATTCTAAAATCACTGATACCCCTGTGATTTCAAATGAATCTCTTCCTAATAAACCGCCTTTAAATTCTCAAAACTTATTGCTATCAAGCAATATTTATATAGAAAAACTGAATCCTAAAAACTACAAAAAAAACAATAATTAATCTCTGCCAAACCTCTCTTCTATGAACGATAAATTGGAGCGTGATATCATAAACAATAATACCCAAAAGTCTAATTCAGTAAACCGCAACAAATCTAAAAAAGTCTTTGGTTCTGATTTTAGATCTCCTCTTAATGCCTTAACTTCCATCAAGTGGCTTCACATATCTAAGTTTCGTACTGAAATTTATCCTAATGAAATTTTGCAACATATTTCAAACAAAACTGGCATCCCAATAACCCATATACAGTGCTATAAATTAACAAAAAAAGACGCTGACCTGTCAAAGCTCACACACGTTAATTTTAAATTAAGTATTCCATCTAACAAAGTAGAGAGTGTTATGAATACTTCTATGTGGCCTTGTTTTGTACAAATAAAGTTATTTGTCTCTCGTCCAAAAAACGAAGAGACACAAAACGTAATCTCAACAATTTAATTTAACCACCATCTATCATTATCTAAGTTAAAAGCTGACAAACGACTAGATACACATGGAATTTCTCCAAAATTTTTACAAATGTGTTCAAAACCTTTGGCTGTTCCATTAGAAATTATTTTAAATCATTCACTTTTAACCGGTGAGTTTCTTCATATTTGGAAGTGTTCAACAATTAGTCCTATTTACAAATCGGGAAATAAACAAGATGTTTCAAATTACCGTCCAATATGTACAATTTCTACTATTCCTGAATTGTTTGAAAAATTGATTTATGATAAATTAATGCCTCATCTTAAACGAATAATTTCCCCGTACCAACATGGTTTCGTATCTGGTAGATCTACTGCTACAAACCGTTCTATTTTCAGTAATTTAGGCTAAATGATTTAGAGAATGGTTGTCAGTACGACGTTATCTACACAGACTTTTCTAGGGCATTTGACAGAGTGAATCACGATGTTTTAATAGAAAAGGTAAATAAAGTAGGTTTTCACTCTAATTTTTTAAATTGGTTAAAATCATATTTAAAGGACAGAATTCAGTACGTTCGTATAAATAATATTTTTTCTTCACCCGTTTATGTTACTTCGGGAATGCCTCAAGACAGCCACCTTGGCCCTCTCCTATTTTTGTTGTTTATAAATGACATTCCTGACACAATCTTAAATTCAAAGTGCTTGATGTATGCGGATGATCTAAAAGTGTTTCGTTGTATAAAATCTAGATACGATTGCTTAATTTTGCAGGATGACCGTGATAATTTATCGAATTGGTGTACAAATAATTTCTTATGCCTAAATATTTCTAAATGCCAAAGTCTAAGGTTTCGTCGCAACCACTCGCCTATTTATTTAGTCGTATAAGATAAATTACAAATCACTATCCATTATAACGTCTAAAAAGGATCTTAGTGTGATTTTTGACAAAAAATTTAACTTCTTAAATCACATTGACTATTTGGTTGCCAAAGGCAATTCAATGCTTGGTTTTATCTTGCGAAATTCTAAAGAGTTCTCCGATCAACATACATTGAAGTGCCTATATTTTGCCTTTGTAAGGTTTAATCTTGAAACAAGATGTAGTCTACTAGGTATTTTACCCCTGGACACGCGAAGAAAGCAGTTGTAGTTTAACGTGCATTATCACAGAACTGTTTTTGGTGCCAATGAACCAATATCTAGATGTTTGAACGAACACTGTTTGCGATTTGATCGACTTTAATATAAGTAGATATTTATTCAAAACAAATACTTTGTTAAATTTAAATAACTTTGCTGGTGTATGTATGTATTTTATAATTTTTTGTTTATATTTATATTACATATATTATATCAAGTAATCACTTGAGTACTTATTGTAACTTTGTTTGATAAATTTAAATTAAATTAAAAAAAAATTAAAAATTAAATATATAGCAACCATTTTTTTAAACTATTTTCACAGTATTAGGCCTTATATTAGGCATTTGTATTAGGGCTTATACAAGCTAATTGTTTCCATATAATCTGCAGATGCAGGCCTGAATAATGCCTTATAAAAGCTATTTGTTTCCATTTAGCACGCAGATGCAGATCTGTATAAGTCCTTATACAAGCTAATTGTTACCATAAAGCCTGCAGATGCAGGCCTGTATATTAATTCTATATAGCCTGCAGATTCAGGCCTGTATAAGGCTTTATACAAGCTATTTTTTAATATGGCTTGTGACTGATGTTCATAAGCAAGTTATAGCCGCAGAATGTGCGCCAAAATTACTTGCATAAAGCCTTCTGTGGTAAATGAACAAGCCAGGAAATAGCTTGTATATAGCTTATATATATATACAATATTAGTTAGGTAGTTGGCCTTTTGTAAACAATAATAATTATTATTCTAGAAGACAAAATATTTTTAGAAACAATAGAAATAATCATTATAATGAACCAATGGATGTATATATGATCCATTCCGGAAATTTATACTTAACATAGTATATCAATAAAATCAACTTCAATTAGATGTTTTATTGATACAGGACCTGCTATAACTTTAGGTGACTGTAGGGTTTTTGGTCATCCGAACACAGTACAAAATTTAGAAAAACATTTAAAATTAATGTTAACGTATTAACAGGTTATACCATAATAGGTACTAAGGCAATAGCAATGACACCAAAAGAATTTAACTGTCCTAATAAAACTATGTCGGTTAAAATATCCGAGTTTGGGGAAAACCCCTTCGATTGCATTATATGAAATAATATACTAACTCCCTTAGGAGCTATGATTGATTTATTAAATGACAAGTTAATAGTAAATAATTCATAAATTATTGTTGACCCCGGTAAAATATCACCTTCCGAATATCAAGATGTTCACTATCTTTAAGCCGAAGACACTATCTTGAATAGAAGATTTACTTCATTATGAATTAAGTAGCGAGGTGAAATCTACACTTCTCAGTTTTTTAAGAATAAAACAGAAAATCATTTTATGTTGAAGGTCAATCTTTGACAGCTACTAATGTTAATAAACATAAAATAATAACCAATTTTAGCAAACCGATTTATTGAAAAACATATTGCTATCCTCAAATTCACGAAAATTCGATTGAGCGACAAATAAAAGAAATGCTGGCCCAGGGAATTATAAGGCCGAGTAAATCCCCTTATAATTCACCTTTATGAATTGTTGATACGAAACTATACAATTCAAATGAGAAAAAATGGAGAATAGTAATAGACTAAAGGAAATTAAACCAAATCACTATGAATGATAAATATTCTTTTCCAAATATGGAACAACTATTTGATAAACTTGGTAGGTCGGAATATTTCACCACTTTGGATTCAACCAAAGGGTTTTACCAGATTCTCATGGATAAATGCGACATCGAGAAAACGGCATTTTAATAATAATGAAATATATGTATAGGTACATATGTATATGAATATAAGTACGTAGGTATGTAAGGAATATTATAATTATTTATTTTATTATATACCTACATATATATATATATATCAGTTATATACACAGCTATATATTTAAAGTAAAAACTAAAACAAAAATAATATAATAATATTATTATTTTGGTTAATAAAAGCACTAATTTTTTTTTTTATACAAACAAATCTGTTTTTACTTTTAAAACAGCTTGGAAGATTGTCATACGATTAATTATCAAGTAATTGAAATATTTTTTTTTTCAAAAATGCAAAAAATATGTTTTTCGAAAATGTTTCTGTTTTCGAAAAGTGAAAAAAATTGTTCTATGAGTCTTTTTTTTTTGTATGCATCTACTTTTTTGTTTGAGAAAATTGTTGTTTTGTAAGAATGAATTACAATCGAACTTCGATAAGTCGAACTTCGATAACTCGAATATTTGATAAATGGAAGGAAATTGGTTGGCAATAGGGCAAAGTCTGAAGTTTACATGTAATTTTTGTTTGATAACTCGAACTTTTATAACTCGAATGTCGCGATAACTCGAATGCCTCGATAACTCGAAGATATTATTTGGCGTCATCTTCGATAGGTCGAATTTTTTAGGTAAATTATCAAATTCTGTAGATTTTTACAAGTTCATTTCATAATGCATTGCGTTTTTGGGCAATGTGTTTGTATGTTCTATGACCTTGTATACATATGAGCGTGTTGAAAATTGTGATTCCGTTAAGTGTGAGAAAAAGCTGACATGTTCCGGTGTTAGAAAACACATTATTAGGTTGATATACGTATGGCGTAGATATTAACAGTGGAGTGTGAAGTTTTTATTAAAAGTAAAGCTAACGTGGATATGTCGTTAAACGAACTTTAAAAACATCGTTTGAAGATAAATTTAAATTAATAATGGGTCAAGGAAAAAGGATGTAGCTATTAAATATAGTATTCCGGCAAATCCATTCGTCAGTCATGTATAACAGAATATTTTAAATAATCACAACAACTGTACTTTTTTTATTCGCTAATAAATATTACGTAATTTATATTAATTTTCTGTTTTACTTGATAACTCGAAGTCTTGATAACACGAATTATTTTTTTGGCAAGTGATGGCTCGAGTTATCGAAGTTCGACTGTACATATATAAACATAATAACAACTCAGCACATAAACACTCTGTTTTAAGCAATCACTTCTTCTCTGTAAGTTTTAGTCTTATTCTGAAAAAATAAATTATATTTTATTCTAGCCTGTTTTCGGTATCCAAGTTGTGTGTTTCATTTCCTTTGAAGTTTCTCATTAGTTTTTCATCAAAAATAAAACAAAAAATGTTATCATCTGCTTATTACCTTAGTTTAAAAATTAACTAACATTTCATGTTTAATTTTTGTCTGACCAAAATGTAGAACATACATAACTATAAAAATGTACACATAATTTTCCTCATCACAATCCATAGAACCGATTTCATGATAGGTAAGCTTTTTATATCGGTTGCATGACATTTCTCGTTATTTTTGCGGATAAAATAAGTTGGTGATTAAAGAAAACGTTTTAACATTGGTAAGTATTTTTTAAAATATGTGTAATGGATGCGGATGACGGTTTCTTTTTTGAAGAATACTAAACATAAATAAGTATGTACTATACCTTACAGATTTTATTATTTTAAATTTTATTTAATAATTCTATTTATACAAAGATTTTAAAATGTTTAGTCACAATGAAAATGCACCTGCCAACATTTTTTGTTTCAAACCGTTGGAGTTGTCCATGCACATAGTGTTGTTTGGAGAGCACATAATTTTCATTTTGTCAATACATTTTACAAAGAAAACAATAAAATGGGTCATAACAACATACCGTCTTGTAACGATTTGTTTGAATTCACTATTATATTTTTAAATCCAATAAATTTTAATATTATTACATACAGCAATATGACCTAATTAGGTACCCACCCAGAGTTGAATTTAAAACAAATTATTTAACTTTAAATTTATTATATAATTATTTATTATTTTGAATGCTTGTAACTCAGAAGTTTGATTTCGAACTTTTGTGCGAATTCATGTAATGTACACTCCTGATAAACCCCACACACACAGCGCTAATTTATAATATCATATGTATGGGAAAATATCGTTAAAATTAATTTATTTCAACATATATATATAGGTATCTAAAACCAAATCATCTTATGTCAATATATATGCATATATATATATATTTATATATTTTTTCAAACTATAAGATGAACAATTTCAGTTTAATTGTGTCTAAAAGCAAATTAACACGATCTTATATTAATGGTCAATTACTCTGAAAGCTAACGTACATATTTCATTCAACTAATTTTTACACATTTGAATATTTTATTTTAAAAAATCTAGTTGGGTTTTCGGCCAATATAACTAAGAACAATAGATAGTTCAGAAGAATATTCGATCAATGTATTAAAATCAATCACTATTCGCTTTTTTCTAACATTCGATTTTTATAATGATAAGCTACTTAAGTATATATACATATATACCTACCTACCAAGTTAAAAAAAACCGCTTCAGCTTCTATCACTGTAATACTGAGTTTGATGAAAATTTAAAATCATGTACATACAACCTACCTCAACAATCCACTACCAAAAGTATAAACACGGCTTAGTGCTAGTACGTAAGTAGCATTGTACGTACGTAATTCACATATTCTGAATCTATATGAGATGGAAGTATAGCAAAATTAATAAATAGTTACAAATCCAACGAGAAACAAAACACATTCAAATGGTATCGTATATATGAACCACAAGTAAGCCATAATAAAGATTGGAAACCTTCGTACGTTTCACCCCCCAAAACCAAATTGTTTACATTGTTGTATTTGTAGCTTTGAAACTCTATCCATGAATAGATGGGAAATCGAAAAGCAAAACAAAAACAAATTACTAGGGTTATAGGAAGAGGAACGGAAAAGATTCTTGTGTGCGTTTTTATCATGTGTCTATTGGAAGAGGAACAGAAATGTTACTTCTGGACGTGTTTCAGCTTGTAGGCAAATGTCAAATGAAAGCAGAGGTTTCTGGTCTTTAAGTTATTAGTTTATGATATGAACGTTCAACTTTGTTTTCCTCTTTGCCTTATCCTTAATAAAATAAAATATGTGATGACAAAAATTTGGTTTTCTCTTTTATACTCTTTATCTTATTCGAAAACGAAATTAAACTACCTCATCTGTTCTTTTCTCCCCTTTCTTCCTATGCCCTCGTCATCAAACTTATTTCTGCAAAACGGGGAAACAGCGATACTAGCTACCTCTTAGGCATTTTACAAGAAAGAATTTTGTATGTTCCATGATAGTACTATAGATTATATATGCACCGCTCTTACTTCTTTTGGGTTTTTTATGTAGGTTTAAATAGTTTGGATAATAGTTGGGTTTCGGTTACCTCTTTGAATTAATTCTGTTGATTGCTTTAATTTTGTTTTTTTTGCATTGTATTTAATATTTTCTTAAAATCTAAGTCTAAATGGTTAATGAAGAGTATCAGTTTTATATTTGTTGTGAAGTCAAATGTATTGTTAGGAAACCCTACAGCCTGAATAACTAATTCCTCAGTATCAATATTTTCTTGATTTCTTGATTTCTTTTTATTATTCGGATATGTTCTAAGAGTGTTGAATGGAATCGCTGTAGTAAAATGTTTTTGTATGGCTTTTTTTCTACAGTATAGTCTTATTAAACTGATGTTAAACTTATTATCGAATATTAATAAATCTGGTTTTCTTAGTAATGCAATTCTTTCTTCTCCTTTAACCTTCATGTTACACATATTTTTACCACTGACTTTATGTACGCTAAATATTTTTGTAAATTTATCTATACTTGTTAGGAAATAAGTTGTATGCACCTGGAAAGTATCTAAACAATCATGTTTGGCTTGTCCGGTGTTTCCGTATAATTAAAATATTTTTTAAAAGGTTTTCTGTCAGATTTGTTTTCATTGCAAACCTGACAACTGTTAATGTACTTATTAATATATTTTATAATATTAAGAAAGAAATATTTATTCCTAATTTTTTTAAAAATTTTCTTTTATTCCACTGTGATTTGTATCAATATGCATCTTTTCAATTATCTCAATAACTTCTTCTTCATTTTTTAAATCCGTAGCAAAATGACTACATTCAAAAAATCTTAAGTTCCTGTCATTAATGAACAATTTATATAACTTTTGTTAAATTATATTATATTTAGAGTCGTCAAGGTTAGAAAGGATTCCAATTGTTCCTTTCCGAAGAGTTCTTCTAAAAATATCATTTAAATAGAGATCATTTGATAGATCATTGGCATTTATGTATATTATTTTATACTTCTTGAATAAAATTTCTTCTTCAATAATTTTAGATTGTGCAATTCTAATTTGGTTCCTATATTTGTGAACTATACCTTCAATTATTATAAAATGATCATCTAAATTCTCTATCCATACTTTCTCCTGAAGCTTCAAAAATCGATTTTATATCAAACACTTCTTTTTTCGAACGTTTTATTATCCTTTTCTTCAATTCTACAGCGGAAATCTACCACATTATTTGCCTTTCCCTTTTATTTATTATTTTTTTTTTGTAATTAATTTAACTATATGCCTGTAAGACCTAAGGTCTTTTAAATGCAACCTTAATTGCACGGCACTAGTTAGGAGAAAGGGAATTATAGGAAAGAATTTTTTGTTGGCACAGCGGATTTTGAGAACCAGGTATTGACTGTCTCATTTTAACCCATGGGCGGCATCTAATTAAAATTGGAAGTAAAGAAAAGTATGCACCTAGCGTGGGGATCGAACCCACATGTCTAAGTTAGCAATCAAGCACTTCATCCACTGCGCAATTGCCACTTCCTTTAAGTAGTCAACATCAGTAGTATAAATAGACGGTGACTGGGCCAGTCGTGCAGGTGGTGCAGCTTATATACCGGTTGTCTGGTGTTGCTCACAAAGTAGTATCGCATGATTTAGCTTGAAAATTAGTTTAATGGTAATCGTCATGCTGTTTAAAGAGCTAAGAGATAATAATGTTTTTTATGTAGTATGAATCATATACTATGGGGCTTAAGAATTATTTATATTTTTTTTTTTCGTTTTAAATTGTAGAAATGTATACTCCATATCTTGGATGACGCATACATCATTGTCGGGGCAACACCACGGCAAGTAGTTGGGGCAATGAACTGATTAGGTCGCGATGTGGGCGGGTGTGATGCGAGGCGGTGGCGCGGGCTGCGATTGTGGTTGAAGGTGTATTTAATTTGGGAAGTAAATTAAGAAAAAAATTGTATGATAACGTATGGCTCTAACTTATTAGTTGGTTGAATTAAGGGTTTTTTATTTCAATCGTGAGAATGATAAAGACTTATAATTGTGTCTGGGCTAAGTAATATTTATGGTTATGAATGTGATACTTTAAGAAATTCATAATAAATTGTGTGTGTGGTTAGTAGGTCGTGTGTCATTGACTATTGTATAAATGAAATAAGGATCATGGGAAAATAAAAATAAGTAGATTGGTTTATATTTATAGAAGACCTCTAGGTTGAGAGGGTTCATTTAAAAATGTTCTGGATTGAAATATTGCGAGAAGGAGATACATTCTGTATCTGTGAATCTGGTTGGTTGGATATGAGATTTACAGATGTATCATTCTATAGTAATGGAATGAGATTACTAGTACAACCAGAACATGGGGTAGAATGTAAGCAGTTTCATATTAGAAATGGTGAGAGCATATTTCATATTCACAGTTTTAGGTTACAGTTTGAATCTATGCAGGATGTACGATTTAGACTTTTAGGTGGGGATATTACTTTGTTGAAAAAATAATTTATATAATTCTAAAATTTTATTATAGGAGGACAGCTAATACTGAGCGGAAGATTACACCTCATTCAAATGCTTTAAAGAGGAAAGAGGGTGAATATCCATCGCTTCGTCCGTTTGGTGACGCTGAATAACTTAATACACCTCAAAAATTTAAAAAGAATAAAGAGAAAAATGAACGCGCTCAAGACTTATTTCAATTGGATGTATCTTAATAAATGTAAATGAGATAAGAATAAAGGACGTAGGAGCTATACATATATATAAGTATACATATATATCAATATATAGAATAAAATTATATAAAATATAATGTTGGGGTGTTATGTTTATTAGTTTCCGATAAACCATTGGTTGACAACCTTCTTTTAAAATGCTGTTTTTCTCATTCATTTTATGTCTATTTTCAATTTTTCCATCACTTATTATTATATCACCTCTACCTGTGGATATAAATTTACAACAATCAAATACAACTGACAATCTTTCGTTTTCATTGAATTTACCTAATAATGATACAGTAAAAATAGGATTATTGTTTCGTTTGTTAACTTTTACAAACGCTAAGAATTTACACAATAGTACAAATTCAGATACAACATCATTCCAAAATGATAATCATGCATCAGAGGGTGCGACTACAACCACAACAACAACAACAACAACAAAATCTATACACAAAATTTTCGATGAAAAAACAGTAACCGTAGAGGAGGCAATCGAGAGGTTTAGGCAAGACTTAGTTAAAAAAGAAACTGAAATATCTGGAATTATTCAAAGTAAAGAAGTTTTTTATAGACATTTTAAGCGAGTTAATGATGATAAGGCATTAACAATTCGATTCTGGTATGATAGCAATTATAATCTATGTACACTTAGTATTAAATGTTATGAATATCATGAATATGAAACAGAGAGAGTGCCAAGTAATGGAGAAGTTGAGGTCTTTATGAAGGAGGATCTTGAATATAAATCTGATGTTGAATTACTGAATTTCTAAACAATGAAGCAAACATACCAAATGAATATCTCTAAAGAAAAAGAAAACATATATAAATTTACTTATCAATAAAGTTTTATTTTTAATAAAATTATAAAAGATGTGTTTTATTTATTGTCTTTGGGAATAGGTATCCAAGAGTTGTGATCTGATGAGAAACCAAGCCATTTAACAAATATTTGATCTTTTTATCTTTTAAGCACTTAATCGATTAAATATTTATCGGGGAACTTAGTTTTTTGCAGTTCGAGTTTGTAAAATCCTCCTTTAATAGGATGCCCTTGATAGTCTTCCAATATGTATGTTATTGGATGTGTATGCTGTACTTAGATTATCATAAATATTTCAGCAGTCCAATTTGGTGTGTATCCTTTATCAAATATATGTTTATATTTACTAATTCTGACTAAATCCCCAATTTTAAATTTTGGATTAGTATTAATTTTAACGTGATTATAAATTTTGGATAGTAATATTTTTTCGGTTGTGGTATTAACTTCAGATGGTTTCATCTCTATTATACGATGTTTAGAATTATTGTAGGCGCTTGTCAGCTCTTCTATAATATAAATCCAACGATATGATCCATTCAAACTGAATTCTTTCCACATATACGCTTTTAAAGTGCGATTAAATCGTTCAACAATCGAAGTTTTAAGAACACTAAATGTAGAATAGTGCTTGCTTTTAAATTGTTTTATAAGTTTTTGAAAAGATACATTAAAAAACTCTTTTCCATCATCTGTTTGTAAATTCTTTGGGTGACGACCTTTATTAAGTATTTCCTCCATAGCCAGAGTGACATTCACTCCTGTTTTATTTTTAAAAGGAACCGTCGAAACAAATTTTGAAAATGTATCAATAACTGTGAGAAGATATCGATAATTATCATTTTCCGGTGAATATACAATCATCTCGACAAGATTAGCTTGCCATAAATCATCTAAGTCCTTAATAATAACTCGTTCCACGAGCAGTTATTAAAATGGCATTCATGCTTTTAAATTGTGCTGGATACATTCATGAATCCTTTAAAGAGGATTATACTATTTAAGATATCCTGATAATGTTCTTCCAATAATTGGCGTTGATTAGTTTTCAAAAATTGTAGAATTTCATCAAGAATTAATGTATAATCTATGTTAGACATAATGAATGAAAGAATTAGTTGTCACACTGCGGAGTTAAGTTAAAGACTGAAGCTTTGATAATGGTTGATTATTTAAATATTGGTGTTCACTCTCCTCCGCCAATAGCTTATCAATTTTTTCAACAACTTCATTATCAATGTATTCCCTAATTTGAAATTGGGGATTCAGCCAGAATTAGTAAATATAAACATATATTTGATAAAGGATACACACCAAATTGGACTGCTGAAATATTTAAGATAATCAAAGTACAGCATAAAAATCCAATAACATACGTATTGGAAGACTATCAAGGGCATCCTATTAAAGGAGGATTTTACAAACTCGAACTGCAAAAAACTAAGTTCCCCGATACATATTTAATCGATAAAGTGCTTAAAAGATAAAAAGATCAAATATTTGTGAAATGGCTTGGTTTCTCATCAGATCACAACTCTTGGATACCTATTCCCAAAGACAATAAATAAAACACATCTTTTGAAATTTTATTAAAAATAAGACTTTATTGATAAGTAAATTTATATATGTTTTCTTTTTCTTTAGAGATATTCATTTGATATGTTTGCTTCATTGTTTTGAAATTCAGTAATTCAACATCAGATTTATATTCAAGATCCTCCTTCATAAAGACCTCAACTTCTCCATTACTTAGCACTCTCTCTGTTTCATATTCATGATATTTATAACATTTAATACTGAGTGTACGTAGATTATGATTGCTATCATACGAACATCGAATTGTTAACGCCTTATCATCATCAAACTCGAGCTTAAAATGGCTATAAAAAACTTCTTTACTTTGAATAATTCCAAATATTTCAGTTTCTTTTTTAATTAAGTCTTGCCTAAAGCGCTCGATTGCCTCCTCTATGGTTATTGTTTTCTCATCGAAAATTTTGTTTATAGATTTTGTTGTGGTTGTTGTCTCACCCTCTGGTGCATGATTATCATTTTGGAATGATGTTGTATCTGAATTTGTACTATTGTGTAAATTCATAGCGTTTGTAAAAGTTAACAAACGAAACAATAATCCTATTTGTACTGTGTCATTATTAGGTAAATTCAATGAAAACGAAAGATTGTCAGTTGTATTTGATTGTTGTAAATTTATATCCACAGGTAGAGGTGATGTAATAATTAGTGATGGAAAAATTGAAAAAGACATAAAATGAATGAGAAAAACAGCATTTTAAAAGAAGGTTGTCAACCAATGGTTTTCGGAAACTAATAAACATAACACCCCAACATTATATTTTATATAATTTTATTCTATATATTGATATATATATATATATATATATATATATATGTATAGCTCCTACGTCCTTTATTCTTATCTCATTTACATTTATTAAGATAGATCCAATTGAAGTAAATCTTGAGCGCGTTCATTTTTCTCTTTATTCTTTTTAAATTTTTGAGGTGTATTAAGTAACTTAGCGTCACCAAATGGACAAAGCGATGGATATTCACCCTCTTTCCTCTTTAAAGCATTTGAATGAGGTGTAATCATTCCGCTCAGTATTAGCTGTCCTCCTATAATAAAATTTTAGAATTATATAATTTATTTTTTCAACAAAGTAATACCCCCACCTAAAAGTCTAAGTCGTACATGCTGATAGGTTCAAACTGTAACCTAAAACTGTGAATATGAGATATGCTCTCACCATTTCTAATATGAAACAGCTTACATTCTACCCCATGTTCTGGTTGTACTAGTAATCTCATTCCATCACTATAGAATGATACATCTGTAAATCTCATCTCCAACCAACCAGATTCACAGATACAGAATGTATCTCTTTCTCGCAATCTTTCAATCCAGAACATTTTTAAATGAACCGTCTCAACCTAGACCTCTTCTATAAATATAAACAAATCTAATTATTGTTATTTATCCATGATTCTTATTTCATTTATACAATATTCAATGACACACGACCTCCTAACCACACACACAATTTATTATGGATTTCTTAAAGTTTCACACTCCTAACCATAAATATTACTTAGCCCTGACACAATTATATGTCTTTATCATTCTCACAATAAAAACCCCTAAATTCAACCAATTAATAAGTTAGCGCCATACACTATCATACAATTTTTTTCTTATTAAATTTTTTTAAAAATTAAATACACCTTCAACCACAACCCCGGCCCGCGCCACCGCCTCGCATCACACCCGCCCACATCACGACCTAATCAGTTCATTGCCCCAACTACTTGCCGTGGTGTAGCCCCGACAATGATGTATGCGTCATACAAGATATGGAGTATACATTTCTACAATTTAAAACGAAAAAAAAAAATATAAATAATTCTTAAGCCCCATAGTACATGATTTATACTACATAAAAAAAATTTTTATCTCTTAGCTCTTTAAACGACATGAGGATTACCATGAAATTAATTCTCAAGCTAAATCATGCGATACTACTTTGTGAGCAACACCAGACAACCAGTCCCCGTCTACTTATACTACTGATGTTGACTACTTAAAGAGAGTGGCAATTGCGCAGTGGATGAAGTGCTTGATTGCTAACTTAGACATGTAGGTTCGATCCCCACGCTAGGTGCATACTTTTCTTTACTTCCAATTTTAATTGGATGCCGCCCATGGGTTAAAATGAGACAGTCAATACCTGGTTCTCAAAATCCGCAGTGCCAAAAAAAATTCTTTCCTATAATTCCCTTTCTCCTAACTAGTGCCGTGCAATTAAGGTTGCATTTAAAAGACCTTAGGTCTTACAGGCATATAGTTAAATTAATTACAAAAAAAAATAAGAAATAAAAGGGAAAGGCAAATAATGTGGCAGATTTCCTCTGTAGAATTGAAGAAAAGGATAATAAAACGTTCGAAAAAAGAAGTGTTTGATATAAAATCGATTTTTGAAGCTTCAGGAGAAAGTATGGATAGAGAATTTAGATGATCATTTTATAATAATTGAAGGTATAGTTAACAAATATAGGAACCAAATTAGAATTGCACAATCTAAAATTAGTGAAGAAGACATTTTATTCAAGAAGTATAAAATAATATACATTGTTGCGGGCAAGAGGAGGTGGATTGGTCGCGGTAGTGGGGATGGGTAGGAAAAAGGACGGGCTAGGATATTGGAAAGGAATATTTCGGAAAAGGGATAGAATGCTAAGTTCCGGGGGGCGTGGCCTGCTTGCTATGCACGGCATCAGCTCGTCGGACGGGGTGGATCTTGCCGCCGGAAACCTAACCTCACCTGCAAACAAAAAAACACAGATCAGGCCTAAGGAAAAGGAAATTGGAAGATAAAGACGGACGGACTATCGTCACATCAAGGCACTGCGGATGTTGTTGCAGTGAGGCCATTACCCACCCTACCTTAGGAATCTTCGGCCATTTTTAGATTCCCCCAAGATGGTGGATGATCGGTTTCAGATCATACTATCTTCACCAACGAAACTCAGCTAACCTCGGCCCCCCTGAAAAATGGTCTTCAAACGAACATGTCTTCACTTAGGCGAACCAAGAAAATAGATTCGAATTTAGTTTTTTTTTTCTTTTTATCGGCTCTTTAGCTTAATGTTTATTCACATTGTTAAATTAAAAAAAAAACAATTTAAATTATACCTGATACAAAAAAAAATTAGCAAAAACCAGATAGTTACTTTGAAAAAAAAATTTACATTAAATTAATAAACAAACAATAATAATTGAATCAAAAAAATCTAGAAAAAAACAACAAAGACAACTAAAAATCGTTCCTAAGTGTCAGATATTACATAAACATAACTTTACCACACCCTTTAACGGTGATTTTCCCTTTTTTTTTCCAGAAATTAAAAAAAACGCTGCCCAGGTTTCCCTACCCCTATAGAGCTCTCTGGAGGTACCTTAAACACCGGGTCGGTGCAAAATAGCTCACGGTGACACTTATGTTCAAAACCGATTTTATGTTTTACACTGGAGCAGGTTTTAAGATCGAAATTAATATCATCCAATGAAAACTTAATGTTAATTCTATATATAAATAAATAACGGCCTAATGAATAAGGGACACACACGAACACACCCAGCTGTATATCTTTATAAATTTTAGAAGGAAGGTATTCAAAATAATTTGGTTTGTACAATCAATACATTTTTTTTTTCTTTTTGTTTTGTTTGTTTCAGACTCACGGTAACCGATCTGTCTAGGTTATGCTGCGGCAGCGGAGCTCCAGCAACTAGGCTGGACTGTGATTATATCTGCTAGCTGAGGCCTTCGACTTCAAATTTGGAAACTGCCTCGGAAATCCAGCTCAACTTCTAAAACTTGGTTTTCGGAGAACTTCAGAAAATGCTTCGGAAATATTTCGTACGAAAAATATAGGGGGCCATAGAAGACACCAGCGGCGGCCCGTACTAGAAAGCTTTACTAGGACCCCCGAAAAATTGCCTAAAAAAAATTTGTTTCTATTTATGAAACTTTTCAAATAACACCTTTTTTTTTTTTTTTTTTTTTTTTTTTTTTTTTTTTTTTTTTTTAAGTAACTCACCAATTCGAATTTTGCTGTATAAATTGCTTAAAGGTGGTTTAAATATATTCTTAAAGCTATAAGAAAAAACCTACAATGAGAGTTGATTTTAAGCGGCACTTCCTTTAATAGATCCTACGGAGGAGACATTTGAAAAGAAACACAACTATTGAAACTTTTCCGGAAAGCTAAAAACAAAGCAACGCACCAATTAATGTATTGTTCTTTTATTTTTTAATGTTTAAATCCTCGATTTTATTAAAAATATTTATGGTTGTAATTTTGATTCCTTTTTTTTTCTTCTGAATCCCCGTAATCAACTAATGCCGAGTTGTTTAGGTAAGTCATTTGTACTTCAAGCGTAGCTAACATACAAAATGTCACACAAACCTATGCCTACTATTCCCACCTTAGATGCAGTTTCTTTTTCTGTTTGTATTGGTAGGTCAATTGAAGAGACTAGGCGAAACTATTCAAAAAAAAAACCTCGGATGATTTTCCCTTAACTGGACAGCATCATCCGATCCACAGCTCTGTGAAGCGCATACGTAAACAGCCAACTATATTTCACATACATGTCATCATTAAATGCCTTAGTATGGGTGAAGAAAACTATCAATGTCATTTATATTTCTTTCTTCTTTCGAAGTTCGAGGGGCATGTTCACAAGCTATAACCTTTTTGGATTACCTCAAAATAAATCCTCGTTCTCAGATGACGTTGACGCGACTTTTTACTTGCGTAAATTTATGTCAACCATTAGAATAAGGACTTTTACGCCCAAGAAAAAGAGTTTGTGCCATCTCTAACCTTTTTACAACACTTTAATAACAGGGCGAGACTTTTAACTTCTCAACCTAAAAATCTTATACAAAATTGTATTTGAACGTACCACTTCCACAAAGATAAGCTTTCACGACACTACTATATATATAACCGCGAGACCTAAGTGCATACCGCGATAAAGCGTATAAAAGAACAATCCTGGTCACTTTATACAAAACTAATAGCTTTTGAGCCGAAATAAACCTAACGAAAAATCGCCGCAACTTTTTACCAGTAGTCGGGCGTAAAAGTGGTAAGTCATTCTCAGCTCCACCCAACCCGGAGCGTCGAACTGGTCGGCCACCCCTGACAATGCCATCATACCCAGAAAGATGAGGCAGTGCGTAGACTTTTATGAGTGCGCTGGTATCATGCCAGTGCAACCCTTCGGATCCCTTTTAGGACGTCACATTGAGTGATATTTACTGTTCCTGTATTATTAATTTTATTAAAATTAGCTTACCAAAATATCTCTTCGTCGTTTCTACCCGATGCCATGAAAGCTTACTTTAAATTACTCTGGTATACGTCAAAGATGGTACCAGCGCATCTTAGTTCAACTATCCATGGCCTCCAAAACAAAGCTGTTCTACTTATAGAGAATACACCAACAACATCCATGGTATTCTAGAGATCACCGACCTGTCATAACTCATATGCATTAAAGTCATTAATTAAAGACCAAATCCGCAAATAGTTGTTTTGTGGTTTACTGTATTTGTTACACCTATGACGTCAATCACAAAAACAAAACAACGAAGTGTCGTAAACTGGTTTATTTTTTTGATTCATGGGTATTATAATCTTTGGATTACAAGTAGTCTATCTCTATTTTTGTTTATCTACCATATTGCGACTTGCCTTACGAAACAGATGTGTGACGGGTTTATTGGATTGGTAAGACATTATATGTTTTAATTATTATTATGTTTTAGGCAGCTATGTTTACCTTAATTAAATCAAATTCTCTTATACTTTTATTCATCTCCTTTCAGGGTTCGAATATATATGTTCAGCCGAACGGATTAACCCAGGCGCCCGCAACAAAATTTGCTGTTTATTAGGATATACTCCTAATAAATAACAAAAACAAATGGTCGCCTGTTATATGTTGCCCGTATGCCATACAGCAAAAAAAATCTGCACAAGGCTGGCGTGTCTGGAAATGTTCGATACGTTTAATAAAATGTACTGAATACTTGTGTTGTCTATTCAAGTGAAGTTGGGAAAAACCCACGCTCAGCCGGGCAAAAGGAAAATTCTTGCTTATTTGAAATTCCCACCGACGCCAACTCCTAACTGTAAAGGTATGTACCATGTATATAAAATATTTATTTGCCTTAACCTTAGTTTCCCCATATTTTAGCATACTAGTGGATCGAGGTCAACGACCTTCCCCTTCTGGCAGTCTACGAGAAAAACATTACCTGACCTACCTCATCGTCAACACATTGTGGAAAAAAAAACAGTTTTTTTTTTGTATTGTTTTTCTATTATTTTCCGTGAGTAGTTTAATTATTATTGTAAGTAATTAGTTGATGGAGAGTGCCGTGCCCATGCAAATAAATAAACATGCGAACAAATAAAACGAAAAAAAAAAATAAATAAATAAAAGTGGTATAAATACAAAGTCAAAATAAGTATCACAGGCAATAAATAAAAACTTAATAAGGTTAATATCACAGATGTTTAAAGCAACTTAATAATCCTAAAGTATAAATAAATAAAAAAATTGTAAATATCACAGATGTTTATAATGGTTAGTAAATTGTCAGTCTTTATGTAAATATTATTATCACAGATGGTATATTAGTTTTAATACTTTAAATAGTTGTTAGTAAATTAATAACTAAGTGTATAAATAGATACGTAAATAGAATCATGCAGTTAATATAATATTTAGTACATCATGTAAAATTTATTTGTTTTTATCGACAGTTTACTATCAGGTACTGGTGGAAGACATTAGGGTGCTTTGATTTTCATCGATATATTTATATATCTTATATATATATATTTTTTTTTTTGAGACTTATATACAACTAGTGAATATTACTAGTGAGTTATATTTTTCTCGGGCTATGAAGAGATTCGCGATGTTCGGAAAACCCGACAGGTGCTATGGGAAAACAATTTACGAAATAGGATTGGTCAAAGATTGGGTACATAAAAACATAACAGATAACAAATACCACAACTACAACGAACATGGGTAGCGATACGTAATCAGCGAGTCATTTTAAAGCATCGTCTACTCTTTGGTGAATCGGTTAAAGTTGTATCGGTTGACTCATTGCCTCAAGTCTTTTGCGTGAAATATACCGATTCGTTTTCCATTAAGGCTTTCAATTTCGTACATTTGATTGCCAACTCGTTTAATTATTCGGCACTTGATATATTTTGGAGAAAGCTTTGACGATAAACATTTTGAAGAATCGCTTAAAACAAAATTCTTCCGATAAACTTCTTGTCCGGGGGAATATTGGACCTTTTTAGTACGGACATTATATATTTTCGCTGATCTTTCATTGGCTTTCGAAATGTTTTCACGTATGTGATTCCGGATAAATTGTAATCGACTCGTTCGGGGTAGTGTTAAAAATTCGTTGTCATCTATCGCGTTCAACTTTCTCGCAAGTTCATAGCTACTACCGTGTGTCATCATATTAATACCAAATAAGGCGAAGTATGGTGAGACCCCAGTAGAACTATGAACTGCACTCCTTAATGCACATGCTATATCGCTGAGGTGCGAATCCCAATTTCTTTGGTCTTCGTTGAGGTATGATCGGATAGCGGCTAACAACGAGCGGTTATCCCTCTCCGACGCGTTAGTTTGCGGGGCATAATAAGCCGTTTTAAGGTGCCGTACGCCATATTTCGTTATAAAGCTTTGAAATTCTTTCGCTACGAACTGTTTGCCGTTATCGGAGTGGATGATGTTAGGTACTCCGAACATATCAAAAACATCCTCTTTTAAAAACTTAATTACGCTTGACGTATTCGCGCTTCGTAAAGCTTTTAATAACACAAACTTCGACAGATGATCTAAGACTACGAACACATATACATTTCCTGATTTAGACATAGGATAAGGACCTAAAAAGTCGATGTATATTTTTTCGAAAGGCCGATTACTACAATAAGACGTTACAATAGGGGGACGAGATACTTGATTACACGCTTTACATTGCTTACACACACTACAGTTAGACACATATTCACGCACTTGCACAGTCATATTAGGCCAATAAAAGTATTGTTTAATGCGAGTTAGGGTCTTAGCTATCCCACCGTGAGCAGCTTTAGGAGGATCATGGGCCCTACGTACAATTTCTTCAGTTACACCCGAGGGAACACACAGTAGCCACGAATGCTCAAGCATTTCCTCTTCGCCTAACCTATTAAAAGTTTTTTTGTACACATATCCGCCATCATATTTTAAATCTGGAAGTTCCTCTTTTCGTGCAATTACCGCTTCGATCAGATTTAAATATTCATCGGATAGGAATTCCACTGACTTTAAGTCTATCATCGGGGCAACATCTTCAAGTGACAGGGAATCCACATGCACTCGAGAAAGAGTGTCCGGGACTACATTCAACGACCCTTTTCGGTGTTGTATGTCGAAGGCATAGGACTGCAGCAACAAACTCCATCGGGCGAGTTTGCCACTCAGGTCTTTCATACTCATCAGCCATCGAAGACTGGAATGGTCAGTAATTACCGTGAAGTCCATGCCCTCGACATACGGTCTAAATTTTTTCACGGCCATCACCGCGGCCATGCACTCCTTCTCGGTTACGCTGTAGTTTCTCTGGCACTTGTTGAGTTTTTGCGAGAAGTACGCGATGGGAACATCTTCTTCATTATCGTTTCTTTGGGCTAAAACCGCACCTATACCAGTATCGGACGCATCACACTGGATGTAGAATTTTTTTGAAAAGTCCGGATGGGACAATACCGGTGCGGTATAAAGAGCCTTTTTTAATTCTTCAAATGCCTTCAGCGCCTCATCTGTCATACGAAATTTGCCGTCTTTTTTCTTCAGCAGGTCCGTCAAGGGGGCAGTCAGGCATGAAAAGTCCTTGATGAACTTCCTATACCACCCCGCAAGACCAAGTAGCCGCCTAACCTGACGAGGTGTTTTCGGAACCGGAAAATCCACGATGGCCTCCACCTTCGCAGGGTCGGTCTTGAGCCCCCCCCCCCCAACAATGAACCCCAAATACTTCAGTTCTTTGAAGCAGAACTTCGATTTGTTCAAGTTGATGGTGAGATTAGCTTTACGCAAGCACTCAGCCACTTCATCTATCAGAGCGATATGGGAATCAAAGTCAGGTGCCATGATAAGGAGGTCGTCCAGATACACGAAGACACGATCTCTAAGTCGTGCAGGAATCACCTTATCCATTAACTGGCATAACCTTTGCTGCATTGCACAACCCAAAAGGCATGACAGTAAATTGGTACATGGGTCTTCCCGGTACCGCAAAGGCAGTCTTTTCCCTACTCTGTCTCTCCAACGGTATCTGCCAGAATGCTTCTTTCAAGTCTATGCTACTTATGAAGAAAGTATCTGGTAACCGGCTGAGAAGACCCTCGATATGCGGGAGCGGATTGGCGTTTTTCTTCGTCAGCGAGTTCACCTTGCGGGAATCCAGGCAAAGTCGGTTCGTGCCTGGTTTCCGCAAGAGAACCACTGGCGAACACCAAGGGCTCTCGCTCTCTTCTATAACGCCGAGGCTCAACATCCGGTCCAGCTCTTCATACATAATGGCTTGCACCGCCGGAGAAACAGGGTAGTGACGCTGTTTCACAGGGGTCGCGTCCCCTGTATCTATAACATGCTCCATGAGTGTTGTTTTACCAAGACCATCTCGGTCGAAGCACAGAAATTTTCGCCTGACTGCATCCAATCTGGGCTGCTGTTCCGGAGACAACTGATATCAAGAATTTATCGGTTCGTTAATCGAAACACTGCTTATAATCCCCGGGGCTAACTGAAACATTTTCCAAAAATCAATCCCAAGATAGATTTCTTGCTCCAAGCTGGGTACGAGGAAGAACGTCAGCCCCTCAACTTTATCTTTATATTGGACCTGTAATTCGACTTTACCCACGATTGACTGACTTTGGCCGTCGGCGGTCCTAACTCCTGAGCAAAATGGAATGATGGGGCAGCCTAGTTGCTGAATCAATTGGTGACAATTTTTTCCTAAAATACTAACGCTGGCACCATTGTCCAACAAACCTAAAAATTCTCGTGAACCTATTCGAAATTTCGCATAAGGCCGGGGATCTGATTCTACATATAAAATGGTTGACGATATTTTCTTTTTAATACATTTTCTAGCCTTAAATCTGGCCCTAGTTCTTGAAATATTTTTTGACGGTAAGTAATTCGCCGTGTTAAAAATTCTCTTTTTTGCTTCTTCGTATTCTTTAAGGCGGATATGAATGTTTTTCTTTATCTTGATATTCTTTTAATTCTAACTTTTCTTGTCGCTTTAAAATTTTAATATTTTTCTCTCCCTCCTTCGGAGGAGTTTCTAATTTTTTATTTTTTTTCAGATTTTTCATTTTTCAACTCATCTTTACTATTTATTGGGGGTCCTGTTTCAGGTAGGCACGCGAATCCCCCGGAGCCTTCGCGTCCCTCGCTCGGTTTTCCGGGTGGCATCGCGGACAACTTGATGTCTTTACACCCTCCTTGCCACACTTAAAACAAAACAAATTTCGCTCATCCGCCTCACAGTCAAAGTAGGTGTGTCCCTGCACTTTGCAGTTCCAACATATAAGATTTGTTGTGTCAGCATACCGCCGTGGAGGATTTTTGGAACGTGCTGCCCCGAACTGATAAGCCGCCAGTTGTTCATCCGACGGCTGATACTCCTCTTCATAAGCTACCTCATTTACGCTGAACTTATTAGGGGGCCTACCAGCTGGTTTGGGTAGGTCTCGATCTCTTTTCGGCAAAGCTGTTTCCGCTTCCTTACACACATACCGGAGTTGATCGAGAGAAAAGATCGCTTGCGGAAACACTAAATTCCTAATTTTTTCATTTAAATTTCTTTTTATAATTTTCACCATATCGGCCTCTGGAATCGGCATCTTCAATTGGAACCTCAAATTGTTTATAGCGGCAAAGAATTCCTCGCTATTTTCATAGGAATATTGTTTTCGGTCTAAAATGTTTCGTACTATTTCTAGATCTGTCACGGGGTTTTGATACCTGCTCAATAAGGCTTCTTTTGAGGTAGGCCAATCGAAGTCTCTACCTACCTGGAATTGCCAAAACCAATCGTAGGCTGGACCAGAAAGTAGTTGGTGAAAATCTCTTTGTAGTATTCTTATAATGAAGAGTCGGACAAGTTTACTTTAAGACTTTATTATCATGACTCCTCTTAGGAACATTCCACTGATTTATGTTACTGTTATATAATACATACAATTGCATATTAATATAGATATACTTAGATAACATATATATGTGGATGAGTGTAGATCTGGATTGGATACGTATGTATATACTCACAACATCCTTTTCTTTCAATTGATTTTATTAATTTAATTAATGTAATACTTGATAATTCAAAATAAGTTTACTCCATTCCAAATCAAATAATTCAGTTATAATTATAAGTTAGTTATGTTATATTAGTTTATTAGTTTTTTTTTTTTTTTTTTTTTTTTTTTTTTTTTTTTTTTTTTTTTTTTTATAAATAATCTGATGGAGAAAATCTTTCAGGAGGTTTAACTAATCTACCCGATCTTGTACTAACAAACAATGGATCACTATCACTTATCGCATTACCTTGAGATTCTTGTTGGATCTCCTTCTTCAAATCTAAAGACGACGATGAGTGGTCAACTGTGTCTTCGTGATTTGTTTTTGGATTTCCATTATTCGAATCTGGTATTTTCAATATATGTTCTCGACTTCTGCGATAAATACCACCAGAGACATCTTCCAAAACAAACGAACGCGGTTCTTTACATTTGTTAACAACAGTAGCGGGCATCCAATGCGATTTCAGATCTTTTTTATAATAAACTTTGTCTGCACAATTAATGGGTAATAGATCTTTAGTGTTTCTATCATAGTTTTGTTTCATTTTGAGATTATATTTTCGCATGTTCAATTGATGTTTATTTTTACTGATTTTGACCGGATACATATTTTTTTTTATATTTGGTAATTTGGTTCGCAATCTGCGAGACATTAAAAGCTCCGACGGTGAATGAAAATTGGCTTTTGGTGTAGATCGATGCTGTAGTAAAGCTATATATGGATCAGATTTTGTTTCTGAGCATTTTAACAAAAGCGATTTTATAGTTCTAATCGATCTTTCAGCGAGACCATTAGAACGAGGAAGATATGGACTAGATGTTATATGCTCAATTCCCCATTCCTCACAAAACTTGTTGAAATCTTGTGCGTTAAATGGAGGTCCATTATCGGTAACGAGCTTTTCTGGTATTCCATGACGGGCAAACGTTGTTTTAAAAGCTGTTATTACTTGTTGGGAAGAAGATTTATTGTTGAGAGGAATTACTTCGACATATTTCGAGTAGTAGTCTACTATTAGCAGAAAACATTTCTTTTGAAAGTGAAAGATGTCTGATCCTACCTTATTCCAGGGCAAATCAGTTATTTCGTGAGGCAACAGAGGAAGCTTCTGATTAGATGGCCTGTATCGAATACATGTCTCACAGTTCGAAACTAAGTTTTGAATGTCATTTTTTATTTGTGGCCAGTAAACAACACCCCTTACCATTCTACAACAGGATTCTATACCAAGATGTCCTTCATGAATTAGACCTAATAGATAGGCCCTGAGCGAAGCTGGTATTATAATACTACTTCCTTTGAGTAAAATACCATTAATAAAATGAGTTTCATCTTTTATTGAAAAATATGGTCTTGCTAATATGTCTACGTCTTTTGCAGCACAAGGCCATCCACTTTTGCAATATTCAATAACTTTTTGTAAGGAGTTGTCTGCCAAAGTTTCTTTTTTTATTACTTCCAGTTTAGATTTTGATACTGGCAATGAGGATGTTATAAGATTGACTTGTAACTGTATATCTTTATCTATTTCAGAAAACTTTTCACTTGGCAATGCTGCTCTCGACAAAGTATCTGCGACTACTAACAACTTTCCTGGCTTATAGATGAGATCAATATTATATGATTGTAACCTTAACATAATACGTTGTAGTCTAATTGGAATTTTGTATAATGGTTTCCCTATAAGACTTATAAGGGGCTTGTGATCAGTCTCTACCGTAACTTTTTGCCCATACACAAATTGGTGAAACTTTACGCAGCCGAAAAGGATCGCCAAAAGTTCCTTTTCAATTTGGGCGTATGACTTCTGTGGGTCTGTGAATGTGGCAGATGCATAAGCTATGGGCTTATTATTTTGACAAATTACCGCACCCATAGCATCCTTTGAAGCATCAACCGACAGGATGACTGGTTGATTAATATCATAATATGCTAGAACAGGCGTTGTTGATATTAATTTTTTAAGATTTTGAAATTCTATTTCGTGGTTTTCGGTCCATAACCAAAAACAGTCATTTTTCAGTAATTTTCTTAAATGTGTCGTTTCGATGGATAAACCTTTTATAAAAGATCCCAAATAGTTCACCATGCCTAAAAATCTTTGCAGTTCCGTAACTGACTTTGGTGTTGGCATCTTACATATGGCTTTGATTTTATTATTGTCTGGACTAATACCTTTTTCAGAAAATACGTGGCCGAAAAATTTTATTTCTGAAACACAAAATTGTGATTTATTTTTGTTGAATTTTAAGCCGACCTCATTAGCTCGGTTAAGAACACGTCTTAATATAATATCGTGTTCTTTTTGTGAATTTGCATATATGAGAAAGTCATCTATATAAATAATGACACCCTCAATATCAGCAAAGAGCTTAGTTATAAGCGCGTGAAAAATTTCCGGCGCAGCATTTATGCCAAATGGCAAACGCAAAAATCTGTACCGCCCAAATGGCGTAATAAAGGTGCATAACATTGACGATTCGTTTGACAAAGGAACCGCCCAGAAGCCAGATTTCGCGTCGAGTGAAGAAAAATATTTTGCATGCAACAACTTGGATTTAATGTCTTCTATGGTGGGAAATTGAAAGTGAGGTCTATATATAGCTTTATTTAGTTGTTTCGGGTCCAAGCACAATCTTAATTCACCGTTGGGCTTAGTAACTATTACAATTGGGTTGACCCATTTTGATGGTTCACTTACCGGGACTATAATATTAAGCTTAACAAGCCTTTCTAATTCCTGCTTAAGCAGCGCATGCAGTTTGAATGGAACGCGTCTCGCGTATTCTATCGCAGGTAAAATTTCTGGATTTAAACGAAAACTACATTTTGCTTTAAGACACCCGATTCCATGAAAAACATCAGAATATTCATTTAACATTTGTTCATGCTTACTAATTTCATTATTTTGAATTGAGTTTATTTGCTTAACTAGATTAAGTTGTACACAGGTGCGTAAACCAAACACTGTTTGACATTTCAAATCAATTACATGAAATTCAATAGAATGAACTTTTTTTTTTGATTACACAGGGAATGCAACCCACTCCTTTTACAATTAATTTTTCACCACTAAATGTTAAGACGTTTGTGTTTGATACCCGTAAACTATTTGTTTTTAAACCAATATTTTTAAATGTTTCTAGTGAAATTATATTGGCTTGCGCACCTGTATCCAACTGTACCTTAATAGTTCTATTATTTACTTCTACACTACAATACCAAATACTGTTGTTATCTTTCATCTCTGTCTCAGTTAACAATGTACCGATGTACAGATCTGTATATGTTGGTGACGATGATGTTCCAGCTTGTAAAGTACCGATGTGGAGATCTTCGTTTGATGACGTATATTCGCTCTCCTGGTTGTATTCGTGCGAATTGATGATGTTTACATTTTTTGTTGACTTACACATTTGAGCAAAATGGTTGGGCTTATTACATTTTCGGCATATCGTTCCAATAGCGGGGCATTTTGATTTATGATGTTGACCACATCTTCCGCAGGTGTTTTTTACATTTGTTTCATCTGTATTAGTTTTCCATGTTTTTTGTTTTTCCGTTTGATTTCTTTTGTTATAATGTACTTTTGTAAGATTTCGGTTTCTATTATTCGTGGTGGTATGTAATGTACCAACGAAATTTGTATTTGAAGAATCACTACAGCTTTCTAATTGTTTGATTTGTGACCTTGAAATTTCAAGTAGTTTGGATATTTCAATTGCTTTGTCCAATTTGATGTCGCCTTCACTAAGGAGTCTTTCTTTTATATAACTGAAAGATTCATGCAGACCACATATAAAGATGTCTTTCACGAGTTCATCTTTCAGAGTCTTGAATTCACAATTTGCACTGAGGATTTTTAGACTTGTAACAAAATCCTCTATGGTTTCATTAGCAAGCTGCCGTCGTGTGAAAAAGCAATGTCTCTCCATGGAAATATTTATTTTTGGAACAAAGTGGATATCGAATTTTTGTATGAGACTGTCAAAAGTAATATTGTCGATGTCTTCATTAAACGAACTAAAGATGTCTACACTTTGAGATCCCATATGATGTAAGAGTAGGGCTGTTTTACGCTGATCATCTTGTGCTTCAAATCCACTTGCCCGCATATAAATTTTAAATTGAGTTTTCCATTTTGTCCATGCACTTGCTAGATTATTAGCTTGAAAGTTCATTGGTTGCATACTAAAACCACTTGTTACTGGTTCCATTATAGTTTTATTAGAAAAGGTCTTTGTTTTATCTGTTTTATTTTTAATATTGCTCATTAGACTTATTTATTAGAAATACGTTTTTCTTTTAATTAATTCACATCTGACACCATGTAGTATTCTTATAATGAAGAGTCGGACAAGTTTACTTTAAGACTTTATTATCATGACTCCTCTTAGGAACATTCCACTGATTTATGTTACTGTTATATAATACATACAATTGCATATTAATATAGATATACTTAGATAACATATATATGTGGATGAGTGTAGATCTGGATTGGATACGTATGTATATACTCACAACACTCTTAAGATTTCGTTTCACGAACATGCGCATCTACTCTGCAATTTCTCCAACCTAAAAACGAAGTCTTCAACGCTCAACTTGTCTGAGAGACCATCGAATTTTAGGCCCCATTTATCCACCTTAACCGGGGCGTTATAACCGTAAGGGGGCATACCTGGATTAATAACCGGAGGCGGAAAAGGAAACGGGGTGCAAGGTGGCTGAAAAGGTCTTTCTGGGGCTACAGATTCTGAATTTGCGCTAAGTGGCTATCGTATTGGAACAAAAGCACTCCTACCTTGATTAACCGAACGATTTCTTAACCCTGGTGGAAAACCTCTAGGAGCCGGGTTATACATTGGGATCTGTGGTGGAGCTACTGTCAAAGATTTTGATGTCGGTGGTGGCCCTAAAGGAACAGTCGGCTGTAGAGGTAGAGAGTTATTTGTGGCTGGAACTGGAAGGACCAAGTTTAATTTTTCGAGGAAGTTGCTGAGTTGCCTCTCTATTTCTTCGCTTACACTAGCCGTCACGTCCTTCTCCAAACTCTTTTTACAGGTAGACATACTTCTCGCTATTCCAATATTAATAAAATGCTCTAACTCTGGCGTAACTGTTTTTTGTTTTGTTTTAGGTAAAGTCCGGGCAATACATTCAAGGATTCCTCGCGAACCATTGTTAGATGGAATACCTTGGGACCTAACCTCGTTCTCTCTACCTATATCTTGCCTCACCGTATTGTCGAGAGAACCGAAACTTTCTTGTCGAGGTGACACTCCTTGGGCCCCCGCACCGCTTATATCACTATATGGGGGTGTTGAAATAGAATCTGTATGGGCACTGGTATTATGGATATCTGGTAATTGAGCGCTATCTACATTGATAGATGTGGATTGGATACGCCTAACTGTTTTCAGAGGGGAATGTAAAACTCGGTGTCTAGCACCTTGGTCTAAATTTTGCGTAGCCGACCTAGTAATTCTAGCCTCTTCTTCAATTTCAGCATTCCGAATCATTTGCTGTATGCGTTCCTCTCCATTTTTATCAGGATATGCCATTTTCCGATTTAAATTGTAGCCGATTCAACAAAAAGAACGAATTCCATGACCGCAGTTTAACAACAATAACAAGAAAAGAAAGTGGTGAGTTTAAAAAGAAAAGTATAAAGTTTTTTTTTTTTTTTTTCTTTTTTTTTAACTAATCCGAAGAAATATAAATTTTTCGTAAACAACGATATTTTTACCAAAAAAAATAATAAATAATAGAAACTATCAAAGTCTAACAAAAAAAAATTATGAACAATAAATAAATGTATAAAGAAATTATGTAAACTAAATGATAACTGATTTGAAAAAAAAAAACGAAAAGAAAGATAAATTATTCAAAAAACTGTTAATCTTGAACTAAAAAACGTATGTTACAAAAGAAGTTATTAAATGACAAGAAAAAAAAATGTATGTCAATAAATAACCAATCAAAAATAAAAAAAATGAAGAAACAAAACTGTGAACTTATAACAAAAAAAACAAAAAAAAAATAATTAACGTTCGAAACGAACAAATATTTTTCAGAAATGTATTTGAACTTAACAAAAAACGTAAATTAACAAATAATAGTAAAAAAAAGCTAAGATGTAAAACAATTTTAAACCATTAGGTATTTCAATAACGAAAAACCAAATTTTAAAAACAAAAA
Source organism: Philhelius pedissequus (assembly GCA_910595825.1). Classification (NCBI taxonomy): domain Eukaryota; kingdom Metazoa; phylum Arthropoda; class Insecta; order Diptera; family Syrphidae; genus Philhelius; species Philhelius pedissequus. The sequence continues at coordinate 167,333,499 of OU343160.1, forward strand.
CAAACGAGATAATTACAAAAAAAATATATTTAATAAAGATTAAAGAAAAAATAAAATTTAAAGAATTGTTTTCTTTTGAAAAAGAACCTAAATTTAACAAAACTAAACTACATGTATTGTTCAATATCACTACTTTATATTTAAAAAAACTGATTTGAAGCTAAACCAAAAAAATAATAAGAAAACAAAAGTAAACAATAAATAATAAACTTAAGAAAAAAAAAATAAACACCTAACATAAGCTAAAAACAAAAAACTGTCCTGAAAACAAAGTTTCCAGCAATGAAAAACGTACAACAAAACTATAACGTACCAACCTTAAACTTTTTTAACTAATTAAATCAACCAAAAAAAAATCTTTTGAATATAAGAAAGGAAACTATTGAAATTATTATAATTTAATTTTTTTATAACTAGATTTCTTTTCTCAAAAAAAAGAACTTAAACTAGTAAGAAAATTTCTTAACCAAAATAAACAAGGGAAACTAAAACTGAAAACATTGAATCAAAAATCGAAAATATATTTAAGATTATATACGTTTTACAAAAAAAACTTAAAATGTTTAAACTTTCACGTATATAAGTTAGAATAACTTGTAGGTATTAAGTAATTATTTTCGTAACATGAGCTTTCGGGGTGCTTCGGGCAGCTTCTAAACGGTGGTTTCTCTTAGCGACATAGTATGATCCTACTTACGATCATCACTAAAATAAAAGACATCAGACGGACGAACTAAAATCCCTGATGTGACAATAATAATATGGGAGAACTACTAGAAACACTAACAAATCACATTATACAGTTTTCTCTCACCGTTCCCGCAATTCTAGTCTGTCTGAAGGACCTTGTTAGAAGACATGAAACAGTGAGATAGAACTGAACAAAAATTTTGGAACGGTGCTGTCGGACTAAACGTCACTCACACTCACCGCTACCAAATAGAAAATGACAAGACTAGAATTGAAAATTAGAAATAGAATAGTAAAAATAGTAAGGATAGGAATAGGGAAAACAATACTAAAATACGCTATCTGATCTTACTCAAGCTTTTGCAAAAGAACGTCGCAATACACCTAGGTTCGTCTGTGACCTTCCTGATGCAGACATACGCCTTTTTCAAAAACTTCAGTAATGCCAAATAAAACGCATAGCACTTATTAACCGCAGTCGCTGTGAATTTCCAAACACTCGTCGTAATACAACTAGGTACGCCTGAGGCCTTCCTGTTGCAGACTTACGAGTTTTAAAAATTCACAGCAAGTTTGGTTGGGTACTTCACAACATAAACGAACTGAAACATAGACTACAAAAACTAACTCGTCAAGAAAACGTTCCAACTACGTTGAAAAAACGCTTTAGCGACGTTGGGCGCCATAATTGTTGCGGGCAAGAGGAGGTGGATTGGTCGCGGTAGTGGGGATGGGTAGGAAAAAGGACGGGCTAGGATATTGGAAAGGAATATTTCGGAAAAGGGATAGAATGCTAAGTTCCGGGGGGCGTGGCCTGCTTGCTATGCACGGCATCAGCTCGTCGGACGGGGGGGATCTTGCCGCCGGAAACCTAACCTCACCTGCAAACAAAAAAACACAGATCAGGCCTAAGGAAAGGAAAAGGAAATTGGAAGATAAAGACGGACGGACTATCGTCACATCAAGGCACTGCGGATGTTGTTGCAGTGAGGCCATTACCCACCCTACCTTAGGAATCTTCGGCCATTTTTAGATTCCCCCAAGATGGTGGATGATCGGTTTCAGATCATACTATCTTCACCAACGAAACTCAGCTAACCTCGGCCCCCCTGAAAAATGGTCTTCAAACGAACATGTCTTCACTTAGGCGAACCAAGAAAATAGATTCGAATTTAGTTTTTTTTTTTCTTTTTATCGGCTCTTTAGCTTAATGTTTATTCACATTGTTAAATTAAAAAAAAAACAATTTAAATTATACCTGATACAAAAAAAAATTAGCAAAAACCAGATAGTTACTTTGAAAAAAAAAATTACATTAAATTAATAAACAAACAATAATAATTGAATCAAAAAAATCTAGAAAAAAAACAACAAAGACAACTAAAAATCGTTCCTAAGTGTCAGATATTACATAGACATAACTTTACCACACCCTTTAACGGTGATTTTCCCCTTTTTTTTCCAGAAATTAAAAAAAACGCTGCCCAGGTTTCCCTACACCTATAGAGCTCTCTGGAGGTACCTTAAACACCGGGTCGATGCAAAATAGCTCACGGCAACCCTTCGGATCCCTTTTAGGACGTCACATTGAGTGATATTTACTGTTCCTGTATTATTAATTTTATTAAAATTAGCGTACCAAAATATCTCTTCGTCGTTTCTACCCGATGCCATGAAAGCTTACTTTAAATTACTCTGGTATACGTCAAAGATGGTACCAGCGCATCTTAGTTCAACTATCCATGGCCTCCAAAACAAAGCTGTTCTACTTATAGTGAATACACCAACAACATCCATGGTATTCTAGAGATCACCGACCTGTCATAACTCATATGCATTAAAGTCATTAATTAAAGACCAAATCCGCAAATAGTTGTTTTGTGGTTTACTGTATTTGTTACACCTATGACGTCAATCACAAAAACAAAACAACGAAGTGTCGTAAACTGGTTTATTTTTTTGATTCATGGGTATTATAATCTTTGGATTACAAGTAGTCTATCTCTATTTTTGTTTATCTACCATATTGCGACTTGCCTTTACGAAACAGATGTGTGACGGGTTCATTGGATTGGTAAGACATTATATGTTTTAATTATTATTATGTTTTAGGCAGCTATGTTTATCTTAATTAAATCAAATTCTCTTATACTTTTATTCATCTCCTTTCAGGGTTCGAATACATATGCTCAGCCGAACGGATTAACCCAGGCGCCCGCAACAACATAAATGCCAATGATCTATCAAATGATCTCTATTTAAATGATATTTTTAGAAGAACTCTTCGGAAAGGAACAATTTGAATCTATTCTAACATTGACGACTCTAAATATAATATAATTTAACAAAAGTTATATAAATTGTTCATTAATGACAAGAACTTAAAATTTTTTTGAATGTAGTCATTTTGCTACGGATTTAAAAAATTAAGAAGTTATTGAGATAATTGAAAAGATGCATATTGATACAAATCACAGCGGAATAAAAGAAAATTTTTAAAAAATTAGGAATAAATATTTCTTTCTTAATATTATAAAATATATTATTAAGTACATTAACAGTTGTCAGGTTTGCAATGAAAACAAATCTGACAGAAAACCTTTTAAAAAATATTTTAATCATACGGAAACACCGGACAAGCCAAACATGATTGTTTAGATATTTTCCAGGTGCATAAAACTTATTTCCTAACAAGTATAAATAAATTTACAAAAATATTTAGCGTACATAAAGTCAGTGATAAAAATATGTGTACCATAAAGGTTAAAGGAGAAGAAAGAATTGCTTTACTAGGAAAACCAGATTTATTAATATTCGATAATAAGTTTAACAACAGTTTAATAAGCCTATACTGAACATATCCAAATAATAAAAGGAAATCAAGAAAATATTGATACTGAGGAATTAGTTATTCAGGCTGTAGGGTTTCATAACAATACATTTGACTTCACAACAAATATAAAACTGATACTCTTCATTAACCATTTAGACTTAGATTTTAAGAAAATATTAAATGCAATGCAAAAAAACAAAATTAAAGCAATCAACAGAATTAATTCAAAGAGGGAACCGAAACCCAACTATTATCCAAACTATTTATACCTACATAAAAAACCCAAAAGAAGTAAGACCATTGTATATACATATAATCTATAGTACTATCATGAAACATACAAAATTCTTTTTTGTAAAATGCCTAAGAGGTAGCTAGTATCGCTGTTTCCCCCAGATGAGGCAGTTTAACTTCGTTTTCGAATAAAATAAAGAGTATAAAAGAGAAAACCAAATTTTTGTCATCACATATTTTATTTTATTAAGGATAAGGCAAAGGAAAACAAAGTTGAACGTTCATATCACAAATAAGCCATACTAAGATCGGGAACTTTCGTACGTTTCACCCCACAAAACCAATTTGCTTACATTGTTGTATTTGTAGCTTTGAAACTCTATCCATGAATAGATGGAAAATCGAAAAACAAAACAAAAACAAATTACCGGTCCTTACGTTATTAGTTTATGGTTCATATCATAAACTATTAACTTAAAGACCAGAAACCTCTGCTTTCATTTGACATTTGCCTACAAGCTGAAACACGCACCCAAGTAACATTTCTGTTCCTCTTCCTATAGCACATATACAACACAGCCCTAGTAATTGGTTTTTGTTATGCTTTTCGATTTCCCATCTATTCATGGATAGAGTTTCAAAGCTCCAAATACAACAATGGAAACAAATGGGTTTTGGGGGTGAAACGTACGAAGGTTTCCAATATTTATTATGGCTTATTTGTGGTTCATATATACGATAACATTTGAATGTGTTTTGTTTCTCGTTGGATTTGTAGCTATTTATTAATGGCCTCGTTCGGTGGCGCGACCTAACCGATCCGGATTGCTTGGTGTTGTTGTAACGCCTAAGGAATAAACGGCTGATGAACTAAACATATGTTGTCAAACACAAATCTCAAGCTACCCAAAAATTATTGGATTCGTTGAAATTCGGTTGGAAATGTAAGGAACAGCTGATTCAAAACTTCAGATGTGTATGCAATACAACTGACATACGGAGAAAGCTACCTGAATCGTTCCAAAATAAATCCGCTACAAAGGTATCTTGGATAGCCTATCGGCCGCGCACCGAACGAGGCCAATTTTGATATACCTCCATCTCATATAGATTCTTAATATGTGAATTACGTACCTACAAAGCTACTTACGTACTAGCACTAAGCCGTATTCATACTTTTGGTAGTGGATTGTTGAGGTAGGCTGTATGTACATGATTTAAAATTTTCATCAAACTCAGTATTACAGTGATAGAAGTTGAAGCGGTTTTTTTTAACTTGGTAGGTAGGTATATATGTATATATACTTAATTAGCTTATCATTATCAAATCGAATGTTAGAAAAAAGCGAATAGTGATTGATTTTAATACATTGAGCGAATATTCTACTGAACTATCTATTGTTCTTAGTTATATTGGCCGAAAACCCAACTAGATTTTTTAAAATAAAATATTCAAATGTGTAAAAATTAGTTCAATGAAATTAGTACGTTAGCTTTCAGAGTAATTGACCATTAATATAAGATCATGTTAATTTGCTTTTAGACACAATTTAACTGAAATTTTTCATCTTATAGTTTGAAAAAATATAAAAATATATATAAATATATATATATATATGCATATATATTGACATAAGATGATTTGGTTTTAGAAACCTATGTATAAATGTTGAAATAAATTAATTTTAACGATATTTTCCAATGCATATGATATTATAAATTAGCACTGTGTGTGTGCGGTTTATCAGGAGTGTACATTACATGAATTCGCACAAAAGTTCGAAATCAAACTCTGAGTTACAAGCATCAAAATAATAAATAATTAAATAATAAATTTAAAGTTAAATAATTTGTCATATTCCTGTATGTAATAATATTAAAATTTATTGGATTTCAAAATATAATAGTGAATTCAAACGTTACGAGACGGTATGTATATTACGAGACCGCGCTGTGCTTCCTAATGGATTAGGGAAGAGCGGGTATCGGAGAGTTAAATAAAAGAGATTTAGTGTTTTTTAATAATTTATTATTTATTAGGCCCGCTGTCTTTATGCTAGGCTGCGACCTTTAGAGTAATGTTTTATAATTATTTGAGTAAAAGGCCCGCTGTCTCGATGCTAGGCTGCGACCTCTACTTCTTCAAATTAACTCTGCAATTAACTCTGACTCTTCAATGAATGAGGGAAAGTATTTATACCCTCAAATCCAACTAAATCCATCCCCACCACGCATACCCAAGCTCATAAGGGAAAAGTGCAGCTTAACACTTTTCCCAAGCAACGCACCAAGCATCATTTTAGTAATTTCGTCACCAAGAATACCACTCTTGCATCGCCCTCAATATAGTACAATGTACCTCCGTCTTTCATCGACTATGATATTGGTCAAGCGTTCTAGATACAGTTTATTGTACCTACGCCTTGACACAACCATAACATACGATGTTTACTACACTCACTCTGTGTGCAGTGGCGCTTGCCCTTGACTTTGGATTTTAATAATTATGTATCCATTGTCATTGAATAGAGGCGCTATCGAGTCATAATTATATTATTATTTGCATTGGCACTTGACTACAGAATGAGTGTGGCGTAAAAGGCAATTGCATGAGAAATTTATCCATAGGTATACTAACAAATGCAATGGGAATTCCATATTGTGTACAAAAATAAATAAAGAATTTGATTTAGTGGGTATGGAATAAACATTGAATGTTTATGCCTTCGCGGAGTATAGAGCATGATGCCGTGGGAAAGAAGATTGTTCTTAGGAGAGGCGAGGTGGTGGTGTGTAGTGTGGTCACTACATCCCTCCCCCCTGAAAAGAAGGAAATTCCATAGGTGGACTTTTCTGATATGTTGATAAGAAATAGAAGGGTCAGGCTTTACATTATAGTTTGTATCATTTGAAATATTTACACAGGATTATTAAAATTTGTCTTTATATATATTTTTTTATATTGTTTATATTATGTTTGTTCGTAGCTATTTTAGCTTTGAAAAAAATTAGGTAAGTACTTTAAACTGAAATCAAAAATAAAAATCGCAAGAGAATTAAATAAAACACATCCAAACTTTCTGTGATAAAACTTCCAGTACCTCCTTTATTTTTGCCCTCCATATAACCTTCATAGAAAGAGTATTAAAATGGTATAATTTATATGTAGGTATTTGGAAATTAGGCACTGGCCAAGTTCAGTGCGGATGGATGTCATCAGTAAGTATGCAGCATTCACCATTCTCCCCCGCCAATGAACGTAGTAAATGAGTTTGTTTGTGTTCGTCTTCGGAAATTGTGCTGCAGGTAAGTAACCGACTTCATCAAAACTTGCCGAGTATCTCATCATCTCTACATGCCTTCAAGCTCACATGCAAAGAGAAATTCGATTATTACATAATAAAACACAAATTATAATTTTAATAGGAAAGATTCTCAAATGTCGTTTTATATGAATTAGCTACTTTAAGTAAATTTTAATTGATTTGAAGGTTTTTTTTGATATGCAAATATCTCTACACTAATTTTGATTTAAAGTAGTTTGTTCTTCTTCTCCTCTTGTTTGCCCAATTATTTTTTAAAGCAATGCTTTTAACATATATATTCTTCAAACAAAAGTGCTGCACTTAACGGTTTCTTCTTATAATGCTCCTATGTGCTGTTGTTCATCATGTTTTAATTGAATTTCATTCCATTTTTATTTTCGTATATTTTACTTTAAATATAATTTTTTTTTGTTTTTTGAAACACAGTCGTTTTGCCGCAATATAGATGAACAAGGTTGATGAGTTTATTTTATTTTACGAGTATTTCTTGAGGTGGACTGTATGATTGATTTTATGAATGAATGAGTTGTATGTATTGGGTGTGTATAAATGCATTATAAATGTTTCATGAGTCGATTTAAATGTTTTATGAGTATGATTTGAATGTTTTATGAGTGTGTTGATTGTATGCATTTGGAAAGGTGTTAATATGAGAGTGCGACTGCTGATTTGTGTTGTTAAAATTTGAAGTTTTGGCAAAATGTAGTAGTGAATTGTGTTTTCTCTGACAAAAATGACACGATTTATTGCTTGGGCAATTGTTTGTTCGGTGACTGTAGGCTAAACAATTAAAACAGTTGCCAAATTGTCTAACAACTCGTTGTCTGGTACTTACATCCATTTTTTAAAATTTGGAGCATGTTCGCATAGAATGTGCACCTTTATTGCAGACTTTACATGCAAAATTTTCTATCGACTCAGCATTGAGAAGAAAAACATTTTTCGGTTGCTTTTTGTTAGTTGATGTTGTATTTGTATGGTGCTGCTGGTCCATCATCTCTAAAGTTCTGAACCTTGTTTCCAAAAAGTCAGAGAATTCTTTGAATGTAGGTATATCTTTTTTTGTACCAAGAGTTGTTTCCCATTTTGATTGCACCGTAGGCGGGAGTTTTTTTAAAAAGCAAAAATATAATAATTGCGTCCCAGTGATGGACAGGCAATTCTAAGTTCTTTAAGGCGTGTAAAATTTTTGTCGAGTTATCTAATAACTCGCGAATGCCCTTAGAATTTTCCTTGACGACAGGCAATTCGTAAAATAACTTGAGTTCGTTATTAACGAGAATTCTTTTAAAATCGTACCTTGAGATTAAAAGTTCCCACGCTTTGTCATAACTGGCATCATCTACACTGATGTGTTCCAGTAAGATGCCTGCGCCTTCTTTACAACTTGACTTTAAATAATGTAACTTTTCTATTTTAGTCAATGAAGCATTATTGTGTACCAACGAAACGAACTGGTCGTGGAATGAACGCCAATTTTGGTATTCACCTGTGAATGTCGGTGGTTGGATTTTCGGCAGTCGGACCTCATGTGGCTTTTGATGAGCCACTTGTTGCACTGGAGCCGGTGCAATAGAATTTTCTTTAGCTGCCGCTGCAAGCTTGTCCAACTCATCCAAAAGTATAGATCTATAGAGCATATAGATTTCGTTTGCTTCGTTATAAAACCCTTCCGTGGTACTTAAAATTTCAGCTTTAATATCATCGCTGCAAATAGCTATCTCATATTGCTGATTTATATTAACCCAATTGCTTTCAAGAGTGCTAAGACGTGTGGAAACATAATTTTTTGTTCTTCGAGTGGGACACACAGTCTTTTTTTTTGAAATTTTCGAAATCTTTCGAAATTTGAGTGCAGGCGTTTTTCACAAGCTTTGTTGCATTCATTTTATTTATTATTTTATTTGATTTTAAATTATTTAAATATGTATATAATTTACAAAAAGTAAGCAAAAAAATATACTCACGTCGTTTCCTTTGTCTTTACAGCGAACGTAGGTACTGATTGGTGATACGTGATGTCGGCTGCTGCACTTGATGGCGGCTCGGCTGTGTGTATGTACTTTTGGAGTATATGTACTTTTTTTTTGCAATTTTGCCAATTCACTTCTTCGTGGGATATATATTACCTTTTTAATGTTTATTTATTAATTAAAATTCTTTTATTGTTATCTTTTTTTTATAAAAATATTTTGTGTTGAAATTAATCTTCTTTAATAAAGTCTAAAAATACGACAAAATGTCGGCACACCCTCTTTTATTTTAATATTAAACTTTAATATTAATGAATTAAAGTAAATGGTTCACTTTTAATAGGCACCGAAGGACCAAAATGTTCGTAGCTATTTTAGCTTTGAAAAAAATATAGGTAAATACTTTAAACTCAAATCAAAAATAAAAATCGCAAGAGAATTAAATAAAACACATCCAAACTTTCTGTGATAAAACTTCCAGTACCTCCTTTATTTTTGCCCTCCATATAACCTTCATAGAAAGAGTATTAAAATGGTATAATTTATATGTAGGTATTTGGAAATTAGGCACTGGCCAAGTTCAGTGCGGATGGATGTCATCAGTAAGTATGCAGCATTCAACAATGTTTGATTTTTATTTCTGTTGAAATAAATTTTTTTTTTCATTTGTTTATAAAGTTAAACCACATATTAAAAATTATGTTCTTAAATAAAGTTTAATTACATACATGTCTATATCTAAAAGTGTGCGTTTTTTTTGTTAAATATAAAGTTAAATCTGTACATCTGTCTTTAAGTGTTTTATATTCTTTGTGTGTTTTTTTTTATCTCTTTTTTTGTTTATTTATTACATTTGTTTTCTTTTTTTTTTATTTTTTTTTAATCACTAATGCTTAGAACTAGTTTCGGTTCTGGGATTGGGAGTGGTTCGTTTTTAATTTGAGATGGAGATGGGAAATCTTCTAAAGGTTTGGGGAGTTTGACAGTGGCTATATTATTTTTTCGTTTAAGGCGTTCGATTAGGCGGCGTAAGCAGTATGCTAGTATAAAAAAAAGTATAGCATAAATTACCGTATAGTGGTGAACGTCGTGGGAGCTTATAGGTAAAAGTGAAATGTTTTCTTCGGATTTTATTTTATTTATTTGTTTTGATATAAGCTTAAGTCCATCTTGGCTAGAAAAATTTATAAAGGCAATCTGATTATTTTTACTGATTTGTGGAAGTGAAATGTTACCCAAATAGTTTGATATATTAATGGGTGGTATGTATGTATATGCGTGGATTATCAAATCTTTAGATTTTATGTAGCAATTTCCCATTATTTCTATGGTAGCTGTATCAGGAAGGGTGTACGTTGTTAACTCTTCTTTGCAAATCTCGTCTATCTCATAATTCTGTGTGGTGGAGAATAACCACTTGTTGTGAGCGGATAATCGCAACCAAATGCTCGAAAGATTTGCTTCTTTTATGTCGCATGATGGTGGTAGAGATTTTGCTCTACGAAGCAATTCTACTTCGCAAGTGGCGAGCTCTGAATTTGAATTAAAAAGAGGGTGTGTCATTGGACATAAAAATGTTTTTCCTTGATGTTTACAGTTTGCCAAGTCGTTGGAGTTTAGGCTGCTATAATACTCCTTGTTGAAATCTATTATCAATTAATCAGTAGTAGGTTGTATAAATACAAAATGCTTATTGTGGCTAATAGGTAGAGGAATGATTTTGTAAACATGAAAGTTTTCTAGATGAGGGAGAGGAATTTTGAATTCGTAGATAATTGTTTGTTGACGTATAGTCGTGCTGATTGAACTGATTTTGTAAAGTGTTAAAATGTCGTCTGTTACCAGTGAAGAAATTTTTGTTCCCCTCGGGAGGTCTTTTTTTATTTTTGATAATATTGACTCGAGTTGAGTTGGAGTAACAATATTCGGATGTGGTTTGCCATGGTTGATATCGCTTACTAAATCAATTATTTCATCAATTGTGTTTTGGTGACGCATGAGTATCAATGTAATTAAAGTTGTTAGGGATTCGATTTCGGATAGTAAGAATTGTTCTTGATTGGCATTGTTTATTTGATTTGCAAGTTCTCGGATTGTTTCCAATTTTGAAGTAATGGCAAGGAATTGATTTTCCATAGCTGATTCCGATTTATTAAAGACATTAGATGTAGTTTCTAGAAGTAGAGTTTGCTTTTTACTAATGTTAACAGATGCTTTTCGTTAGCTTCTAACTTCTTTATTTGTTTGGCTCAATTGGTATTCGACTGAGGGCGTCAGCATTTGAGTTTATTTTTCCCGGTTTATAAATTATTTGATATTCATATTCATCCAGCAATATTCTCCACCGAGCGAGTCTTGACGTTGTAATTGTAATGTAATGGTTTATGATCTGTACATATTTTAAATCTTCTTCCGTAGATGTAAGGGCAAAATTTTTTAACGGCGTAAACAATCGCCAGTAATTCCTTCTCCGTAGTGCTGTACCTAGTTTCAGCGTCATTCAGAGTGCGGCTGACGTAAGAGATCGGTTTATCTTTTTCAATTTCTCCCTGTGACAAGACAGCGCCTAGTCCAATATCACTAGCGTCTGTTGTAACTATGAAATCTTTTTTAATATCAGGGTATGCTAAAACAGGAGGTTCTATGAGTTTTAGTTTAAGTGTTTGAAATGCTTCATCACAAAATGCATCCCATTTAAAGACTACGTTCTTTTTTAATAATTTTGTTAATGGTTTTGCTATGGTTGAAAAATTATTTATAAACCGCCGGTAATAACCTGTGAATCCTAAGAATGCTTTAATTCCTTTTACGTTTTTGGGTGTGGGGTATGTTTTTGCTGCTTTAATTTTTTCGGGATCTGGTTTAAGTCCACTTTCAGAGATAATATGTCCGAGGTACTCGTACATCAATTCTCTTTTCAGAAAATTACACTTGTCTGGTTGAAGTTGTAAGTTGTGTTGGCGTAAAGGGTCAAATATTCGTATGAGCTTGGAGTTATGGTCAGTTAGATTGTATCCGTAAAGGACTATGTCATCTACATATACGAAACAGTCATATCCTTGTAAGCCAATCAGTACAGTGTTCATTAGACGCTGGAAAGTTGCTGGTGCATTTTTTAAACCAAATGGCATGCGATTATATTCGTAGTGCCCCTATGGGGTGCTGAAAGCGGTTTTGCAGCGGTCTTCATCATCCATAAGGATCTGATGAAATGCGTTTGCAAGGTCGAGGGTACTAAAATATGTTGCTCTACCTAACTGATCTAAGATATCTGTTATGTTTGGTAAGGGATATGCATCGGCAATTGTTAACTCATTTAGCTTACGAAAATCGACCACAACTCTCCATCGCTTATTGCCGTCGTTATCAGCTTTCTTCGGTACCAGGAGCAAAGGGGAATTCCAGGGACTAGCACTGGGCTGAATTATTTTGTTTTGCAGCATGTGGTTTACCTGCTTGTGTATCTCGGTTTTTTGTGTGTCAGGGAGCCTGTACGGTCTGATGAATGAAGGGGGTTAGTTTTGGTCGGTGATAATTTTATGTTTAAATGTTTTTGTGAATGAGAGGTTATCGCCCTCGAGAAAAAATAAATCATTGTATTCCCTACAGATTTTGAGAAGTGATTCTTGCTCTTCTGCATTGCAGTGATTGAGATCAATAACCGACCTTAACTTATTCAATCTGCCTTTAACCTTACTATTTAACTGGTTAAACGCCAAGTTGAAATTATCTAAGTTATCCCACTCGAGATCAATATCTTTTATATATACCATTTTCTCAGTTTCCAACGTGTTCATCATTAAAATCTTTATATAGGAGTCTTTGGGTGTTACTAGGGTGACACCTGGCTAGGGTTAATCCTGGTTACTAGGGTAAATCCTGGCAAAAATTCTTTCTTTCTAATGAGTATATCTCCAGGTTTGGAATCTTGTTTATTTTCAAAAGAAATTCTACTATCTGTTGGCTGCGGGGTTTTAAGATAAAATTAGTTTGTTCATAAGTATATTCAGGCATTAGTGAAATCTTATACGGTGTTATTTTATTTGCAGCATTATTTTTTAAGCTCTTGTAAATGTGTTTATTAATATTGTCTTGGTCTGTTTTGTGATTTCCTAAGCCTTTTGTGTGTGTAGTCTTGCTTTCTGCTGACTCTTTTATACGATCAGTCTTACTTTCTGCTACACCTTCATATCGGCTTGGTTTTAAATCTTTTGGGTGGATAGTCTTACTTTCTGCTGATTCTTTTATATGATCAGTCTTACTTTCTGCTACACCTTCATATCGGTTTGATTTTAGTCCTTTTGGGTGGATAGTCTTACTTTCTGCTGATTCTTTTATATGATCAGTCTTATTTTCTGCTATACCTTTATTATTTTTTATATTTTTATTATACCTGTCTTTATTTTCGAAAGTTTGAAGAGGTTCTGGGTCAGTGGAGAGTGATTCACATGACAATTCGTTACGGCTATGGCCATAGGCTCCGTTCATAGAGCTGCATGTCTTTCTTTGATACTCACCCCCATTATCCGTAGATAACATTGGAATTTTTATTGAATTTTCCTGATAATCTAATATGCATTTAAATTTAGAAAGGAAGTCATTTCCTAGTATACCGTCATAAGGAAGATTTATTTGATCTGTAAGTAGGTGAAAAGGGTGATCTAATAACATATAATGATCTTCGCTTTTGAACTCTAAAGAACAATATGTTAACCCCAGGGTTTTTACCGAATTCTCTGCTATAGTTGAGATTGTATAGTGTTTATTACCGTCTCCCAAACATTTCATATTCGATTTTTTTAGTAGGCTTATGTCGGCTCCCGTATCAATTAGCAGTGTCGTATATCGTGTATTCGATGGGCTCAGTCTGATGCGCATCGTTGGTTCCTTAAATTCAGGACAAAACGATACATGAAACGTCAGACTTAGTTCCTTATTTGGTGTATATCGGCTGTGGTGTTTATTCGAGAGGGGTTGCCGTTTGTCTCCCCCCGAATGGAATGGTTTTCCGAAACTTGTGGTTGACTGATATTGGAGTATCTTAAACCATGATTATCATTTTGTCTTCTCACGTGTGTGGCCTCGAATTTCCGCTGTAACTTGCGGTCGTAGCGTCACCTCTAAATGGATTTGAAACTTGGAGAGGATAATTAATCTGTGGTCTATCTCTGGACTGACGCAACCTACAGTTATCTTCTGTATGGTTACGTTTCTTACAGTAATTACAACTGATGTATTGCACTTCTCTTTTTAAGGGTGGCCGGTGCTGAAAGTTTTGATACTGAGGGAACTGTACATTTCGATAGCACGTTTCACGCGTGTGGCCTGGCTTACCACAAGTTTGGCAGGATATTCTTGTTGGATTTGGTTGTCGGTTTAGAAATTTATTTGACTGCGTTTGAGAATTGCTATGGCTATCAATTCTTGCGGCGTGACTCTCAGCATAGGATATTGCTAGTTTCAGGCTCGTGCCACCATGAGCCTTGGCTATTATTTTGAGTTGATCGTTCTTTAAACCATCCTCGAATACTTGTATGGCCAACTTGTTATTTTCGTCGACCAAAAATGTTCTTACTGCCTCGTCTTCGGTAATCGCGTATGTTGCGGAGTTAATGTTACTCAATGTAGTACATACCCGATCACCGAATTCCTTGACTGTTTCCTTGAAGCGTTGCCTCATGGTTAGCAGTTCGTTGTGAGTAGAGGAACGAGATCTTTCCTCTTTATACTCAGATTCGAGTTTTTGTTTTAAGTCCTCCCATGATGGAAGGGTATTATATTGGGTCAATTCAAAAGCAGGACCCTGTAATCTAGTTTTAACTATAGACAGGAAAGTTTGCTTTTCGGTTTCTTTCACTGCCTTGAACAATATATCCCCGCAGGAAATAAATTTGCCTAATTCTGATGGTTTCCCATCGAAAACAGGGATGATGTTAAAAACATCAGTTATCCCTACCTTAATGTCCATCGTTGGTGGATTTGGAATAAATTGTGTTTGAGGGAAAAAAGGTAGAACGTCAAATAGATCGGCAATAGCTTTGGCTCGCTTATTTGCCTCGCTAGTGATTTGTAACCGATTAATCGATTACAGAACAGTTTAAACAATATAGCCAAAGACGAAGGTATTATTTTTTTTTGTTTTGTTTTAAGAGGTACAAAAAGAGACAAGGGATACTAGCGAAATATGTGTGTAAATGTATGTAAATAATATACTAAATAATATAATAATAATAATACCTTAAACATTTTTTTTTTCTTTTTTTTTCACTGTTGTTGTTGCTGTTTGTTTCTGCTAGGCTACGACCTTTAGAGTAATGTTTTATAATTATTTGGGTAAAAGGCCCGCTGTCTCGATGCTAGGCTGCGACCTCTACTTCTTCAAATTAACTCTGCAATTAACTCTGACTCTTCGATGAATGAGGGAAAGTATTTATACCCTCAAATCCAACTAAATCCATCCCCACCACGCATACCCAAGCTCATAAGGGAAGAGTGCAGCTTAACACTTTTCCCAAGCAACGCACCAATCATCATTTTAGTTATTTCGTCACCAAGAATACCACTCTTGCATCGCCCTCAATATAGTACAATGTACCTCCGTCTTTCATCGACTATGATATTGGTCAAGCGTTCTAGATACAGTTTATTGTACCTACGCCTTGACACAACCATAACATACGATGTTTACTACACTCACTCTGTGTGCAGTGGCGCTTGCCCTTGACTTTGGATTTTAATAATTATGTATCCATTGTCATTGAATAGAGGCGCTATCGAGTCATAATTATATTATTATTCGCATTGGCACTTGACTACAGAATGAGTGTGGCGTAAAAGGCAATTGCATCAGAAATGTATCTATAGGTATACTAACAAATGCAATGGGAATTCCATATTGTGTACAAAAATAAATAAAGAATTTGATTTAGTGGGTATGGAATAAACATTGAATGTTTATGCCTTCGCGGAGTATAGAGCATGATGCCGTGGGAAAGAAGATTGTTCTTAGGAGAGGCGAGGTGGTGGTGTGTAGTGTGGTCACTACATTGTTATGACCAATGTTATTGTTTTCTTTGTAAAATGTATTTACAAAATGAAAATTATGTTCTCTCCAAACAACATTATGTGCATGGATAACTCCAACGGTTTGAAACAAAAAATGTTGGCAGGTGCATTTTCATTGTGACTAAACATTTTAAAATCTTTGTATAAATAGAATTATTAAATAAAATTTAAAATAATAAAAACTGTAAGGTATAGTACATACTTATTTATGTTTAGTATTCTTCACAAAAGAAACCGTCATCCGCATCCATTACACATATTTTAAAAAATACTTACCAATGTTAAAACGTTTTCTTTAATCACCAACTTATTTTATCCGCAAAAATAACGAGAAATGTCATGCAACCGATATAAAAAGCTTACCTATCATGATATCGGCTCTATGGATTGTGATGAGAAAAATTATGTGTAAATGTTTATAGTTATGTATGTTCTACATTTTGGTCAGACAAGAATTTAACATGAAATGTTAGTTAATTTTTAAACTAAGGTAATAAGCAGATGATAATTTTTTTTAATTTTTGATGAAAAACTAATGAGAAACTTCAAAGGAAATAAAACACACAACTTGGATACCGAAAACAAGCTAGAATAAAATATAATTTATTTTTTCAGAATAAGACTAAAACTTACAGAGAAGAAGTGATTGCTTAAAACAGAGTCTAAATGTGCTGAGTTGTTATTATGTACAGTCAAACTTCGTAGCTCGAGCCATCACTTGCCAAAAAAATAATTCGTGTTATCAAGACTTCGAGTTATCAAGTAAAACAGAAAATTAATATAAATTACGTAATATTTATTAGAGAATAAAAAAAGGACAGTTGTTGTGATTATTTAAAATATTCTGTTATACATGACTGACGAATGGATTTGCCGGAATACTATATTTAATAGCCACATCCTTTTTCCTTGACCCATTATTAATTTAAATTTGTCTTCAAAGGATGTTTTTAAAGTTCGTTTAACGGCATATCCACGTTAGCTTTACTTTTAATAAAAACTTCACACTGCACTGTTAATATCTACGCCATACGTATATCAACCTAATAATGTGTTTTCTAACACCGGAACATGTCAGCTTTTACTCACACTTAACGGAATCACAATTTTCAACACGCTCATATGTATACAAGGTCATAGAACATACAAACACAGTGCCCAAAAACGCAATGCATTATGATATGAACTTGTAAAAATCCACAGAATTTGATAATTTACCTAAAAAATACGACTTATCGAAGATGACGCCAAATAATATCTTCGAGTTATCGAGACATTCGAGTTATCGCGACATTCGAGTTATAGAAGTTCGAGTTATCAAACAAAAATTACATGTAAACTTCAGACTTCCCGCTATTGCCAACCAATTTCATTCCATTTATCAAATATTCGAGTTATCGAAGTTCGACTTATCGAAGTTCGACTGTAATTCATTCTTACAAAACAACAATTTTCGCAAACAAAAAAGTAGATGCATACAAAAAAAAAGACTCATAGAACAATTTTTTTCACTTTTCGAAAATAGAAACATTTTCGAAAAACATATTTTTTGCATTTTTGAAAAAAAAAATATTTCAATTACTTAATAATTAATCGTATGACAATCTTCCAAGCTGTTTTAAAAGTAAGAACAGATTTGTTTGTTTAAAAAAAAAATTAGTGCTTTTATTAACCAAAATAAAAATATTATTATATTATTTTTGTTTTAGTTTTTACTTTAAATATATAGGTGTGTATATAACTGATATATATATATATATATAGGTATATAATAAAATAAATAATTATAATATTACTTACATTCCTACGTACTTATATTCATATACATATGTACCTATACATATATTTCATTATTATTGTAGCTTTGAGATCTTACAATTTTACTTAATTGCACTTGTTTTGCTGTCGGAATGTCAACTTAACTTGCAAAAGGATTACCTAATTTAAGCATCAGTTTTTTAATTGAAAAAAAGTGCCTACGTCAATGTATTTTAAAACAATTTTATTGGTTTTATACCTACTATGAAGCAATTTTACTTTTCCTAATACACAACACAATCATATTGTCTTGTATGTATCCATATTCGCATAAGCTTCACACCAACCCTAATCTTCTTTAGTTCAAGTTCAAGAACACACGAAAAAATAACCTCTTTTTACTTGCGATTATAGGTACTATAAGGCAAGTTATGCATTCGTACAAAAAAAAATTGTAACAATCAAACATGACATTACGATCATAGAGAAGTCTAAAAATGTGATCGCCAAAAATTGTCTGTCTATCAGTCTGTCCGTCTGTATGTATAACGAGCTACAGCCTAAATGGCTTAAGCGATTACCTTCAAATTTGGTATGTGTGATTATTTTGGCATTCATGAGAGGGGAAATTGAAATTTTAGTTTTAGGCCTAAAAATAATGGTACATGTCATATGACCTTGAAGGAAAATTTTATTTTTCTCTAAAACAGCTACAACGATTTTGATAAAAAAAATTTGAGAATTTTTTGTTTGTAATAGCTATCATTTGATATGAACCAAGCTTACAGGAAACGTCTTTTAACGACACCTTTCATATAACGGGTTTTTTAATTTTTGGCTTTCTCGGTAGCGGAACATTGGACTTCTGTCATATTTTATATCTGAGAAGAACTAAGTAGCTAAATTCTTAATAACTTTTTTTTTAAATTAAAATTAATTATTGAATTTTTTTTTTTTGAAAAATCACTATTTTTAAAACTAATCAAAAAAATAATTTTATATTTTATATTCACATGTACATTAATATTCCCTAAAAATTCCATTCCAAAATTTCAAAAGAATTTTGTTTTCAAAAAACGAAAAATAAATAACAGGATTTCATCAAAACAGTTTAAAAAATAGATTTTGAATACTTCTTATTTGAAGATTAGTCTATGTCTATTTAAATATTTTAAGCAAATTATTGTCGTTTGTTTTGAGTTTCAAAAAAATATATTCAATTCAGTTTATTTGTGTCCGTAGATAAGTAATTGAGTTGTGATGAGTGTAATTCAAGCAATTTTTAAATACCTACCTACCTAACATCAGAACATATTTGGGACCATTCTTCAACTAAAGCCTTTTTTAAATCTTCTATGTTCTCTATAGTGCTTTTACGAACTTAAGTCTCCAAATGATCCCATAAATGTTTATAGTGTTTAGGTCCGGCGATTGTGAGGGTGATCGAGCTGTTCTGGAGTTCGATAAAGCAACCATTCTTTTACGTGCCGCGAGGCATCCTTAGGATCATTGTCTTGTTGAAAGGTCCAATTGCTAAGCAAATCTAATTTGTCTACGCTAGGTTGCCCTTTATTCTTTAGAATGTTAAAATAGTCTTACTTATTCATTGTTCTGAAGACAAAATATCCGACCCCAGATGCCGCCATTCACCCCCACACGTTCACTGAACCTCTATCATGTTTCACTGTGTTTCTTACATTTTGTTCACTAAATTCTTTATGAAGCTTTTCAGCTTTTTTAGTTTTCAAGTACCTTTGAAATTTTTCAATGTTTTAAATTTTTCAATTTTTTAAATATTTTTTCACTGAAACAAGGTTTCTATTAACAATTTTGTTATTTTCCCTACATGATGTTCCTTTTTCTTCAAATCCACAATAGATTTATGCGTTTCCAAAGAAATTTCACTTCTCATTGATAAAAAGTAATTTTGCAATACTGTGAAGCTTTTTAACACAATTACAGCTTACAATCTGAAGTAATGTAAAAAGAAAGATTTAACTTCACCGCCATAACTATTAAGATTTTTTATATTTTATTAGTGACAAATGTACTAGTTTTATTTTGAATTTTTATTTTTATTTACTGCTAATAATTAAAGCCTTTGATTCATATAATTGAAATTCCATTTATGATTATTTATTTTTATTAAATTGTATATTTTTATATGAGCTTTTACTCGCGTTTGACACTCACAGTACTTATCACACAGAAAATAATTACTTGAGACTTGTCAATTTCCGATCTAATCAAGCCAAGCGCATTCGTATGAACACTGCATCGAACTTAATAAACAAAGTCTTTGAGTGACCGAAAATTTCACACCGCTAACGAAGAAAAATTTACCCAAATACTCTTACACTACAGCTTTCCGACAGAAGTTATAAGGAACTTGATACTTCGTCAAAAACACCAAGTTCGTTCAGAAAATAAGTTGGAAGAGAGAAGATGTGTTTATAAGAGTGTCGTTTATGTGCCCAAACTTTCCGAAAAATTCAAAGAAATGATCGCGAAAAACAACTCGGAAGTCAACTTGGCATATAGGTCGAACCAGATTGTTGCATCCCTATTCACCAAACTGAAGACGAAACCCGACAAAGATCGCCGTTCAGACGTAGTTTATAAAATAAATTGCCAGGGGAAAACGGATGAATCCTGCAATCTTTGCTACATCTGCACCACCTAACAACTCCTTCGGCAAAGAATGACGAACCACAAGTCAGATATTCGCCTAAAAAGTTCTGAGAAGACGGCACTGACTTCTCACGGCGTTGATACCGGTCACACACCGAGTAAGTGGAGATCCTTGCAACAGAAAAACATACATCTAAACGTTACACACAAGAGACAATAATATGAACCGCAAACAAGACACACAAAATAAATCTGCCGTTTACTGTTCATTAGTTTCTGACAGTAAATATCATAAAACGTAGACTAATCTTCGAATGAGAAGTGTCCAAAATCTGTTTGTAATCTGTTTTTTTATATGTTTGAAACAAATTATTGTTTTGTATATTAAAAATCATAACATTTAACGTTATGTAAGTCATATATTGTTCGTTTACTTGTATCAATATGTACAACATTATATCTCTTTTTAATTTTGTAAATAAAGACACCCCTGAAGAAGACGGCAACCACCGCCAAAACGTTGGGAAAATAAAATGAAAATTGCTTTCATTTAATCATCATTACGACCAATAAAGCCGATGAGAATCAATTTTAGAAATTCTCCAAAGTCCAAATAGGTCCGAATAATAGTTTAATTTAAAAAAAAATCAATGATAAAATATATTTTAGTTTTCTAAAAATGGGCTACAATATTCTAAGAACGCACACATTGTTTTATCAAAATTTTTTTCTAACATTTGTGTTACAACGGTACCCGTTGTTTTTTTGTTTCGGTACAACATTTTTGTTTAAGTACCTATTCAAGATAATGTCAAACAACTATTAAATACGAGGTTTTGAAAAAATCAATCAAGAGTTTTTCGAAATATATTGAGTTAAACAAATTTGTTGAAACATTTTGGTTTAAGTTTAAAAAAAAAAACATATAAGCCGTGTTCCAGAAAATCGTGAACCAATCGTGATTACCAAGTACATTTTCTCTTCATTAATCCACTAATTTTTTTCAAGATTTACCTTTTTGGCATAATAAAATGTGCCGTTATTTTTGATCTCAAAAAATGGAAAAACCCTATGGGTATATACCTATTACCGAAAGAACATTATTATATTACCAAGATTGAAGAAAATCTATGCACGCGCTTAGGCAACGGACTCACAGACAGACAGATAGACGGAATTGCTGGACCCAATTCAAGTTTGAACAAAATATCGAGTTAAATTTTTTTACGCATCCAAAGCTTGCCATATACATATTTATATGCAGATAGTATCTCGGAAGTAAAAAGTTATAGGTACACATTCTTTTCAATCACAAATGCAAAAAATAATGCATTCCTAATGATAGGTATAATTAAGTATTAAATAAAATAAAATGAAAAAGTGATCTCATGAAATTTATTTTTTTAAATGTTAGTAGGTACCTATACCTATCTACATTGGTATCATACTCGTATTAGCAAAACGTAAATTTATTCCTTTAATATGGTTATGTAAGAATAAATAATATTTATACGTTGGTAGTATTTTATTTACCTGTTTAATTTTTACTCCAATACGGTTTGAACCTGAATTTAAATCACAAGCATTGTAGGCATTTAAATATCTTATTAAAGGTACCTACATAAGTACATACCTACCTATCTTCAATGCCACAACACTTTTATCACACAAAAAGAGTTTATTTAAATTCATAGGTAGGTAGGTATTTAAAAATTGCTTGAATTACACTCATCACAACTCAATTACTTATCTACGGACACAAATAAACTGAATTGAATATATTTTTTTGAAACTCAAAACAAACGACAATAATTTGCTTAAAATATTTAAATAGACATAGACTAATCTTCAAATAAGAAGTATTCAAAATCTATTTTTTAAACTGTTTTGATGAAATCCTGTTATTTATTTTTCGTTTTTTGAAAACAAAATTCTTTTGAAATTTTGGAATGGAATTTTTAGGGAATATTAATGTACATGTGAATATAAAATATAAAATTATTTTTTTGATTAGTTTTAAAAATAGTGATTTTTCAAAAAAAAAAAAATTCAATAATTAATTTTAATTTAAAAAAAAAGTTATTAAGAATTAATTATTGAATTTTTTTTTTTTGAAGAGATATAATGTTGTACATATTGGTACAAGTAAACGAACAATATATGACTTACATAACGTTAAATGTTATGATTTTTAATATACAAAACAATAATTTGTTTCAAACATATAAAAAAACAGATTACAAACAGATTTTGGACACTTCTCATTCGAAGATTAGTCTACGTTTTATGATATTTACTGTCAGAAACTAATGAACAGTAAACGGCAGATTTATTTTGTGTGTCTTGTTTGCGGTTCATATTATTGTCTCTTGTGTGTAACGTTTAGATGTATGTTTTTCTGTTGCAAGGATCTCCACTTACTCGGTGTGTGACCGGTATCAACGCCGTGAGAAGTCAGTGCCGTCTTCTCAGAACTTTTTAGGCGAATATCTGACTTGTGGTTCGTCATTCTTTGCCGAAGGAGTTGTTAGGTGGTGCAGATGTAGCAAAGATTGCAGGATTCATCCGTTTTCCCCTGGCAATTTATTTTATAAACTACGTCTGAACGGCGATCTTTGTCGGGTTTCGTCTTCAGTTTGGTGAATAGGGATGCAACAATCTGGTTCGACCTATATGCCAAGTTGACTTCCGAGTTGTTTTTCGCGATCATTTCTTTGAATTTTTCGGAAAGTTTGGGCACATAAACGACACTCTTATAAACACATCTTCTCTCTTCCAACTTATTTTCTGAACGAACTTGGTGTTTTTGACGAAGTATCAAGTTCCTTATAACTTCTGTCGGAAAGCTGTAGTGTAGTAGTATTTGGGTAAATTTTTCTTCGTTAGCGGTGTGAAATTTTCGGTCACTCAAAGACTTTGTTTATTAAGTTCGATGCAGTGTTCATACGAATGCGCTTGGCTTGATTAGATCGGAAATTGACAAGTCTCAAGTAATTATTTTCTGTGTGATAAGTACTGTGAATGTCAAACGCGAGTAAAAGCTCATATAAAAATATACAATTTAATAAAAATAAATAATCATAAATGGAATTTCAATTATATGAATCAAAGGCTTTAATTATTAGCAGTAAATAAAAATAAAAATTCAAAATAAAACTAGTACATTTGTCACTAATAAAATATAAAAAATCTTAATAGTTATGGCGGTGAAGTTAAATCTTTCTTTTTACATTACTTCAGATTGTAAGCTGTAATTGTGTTAAAAAGCTTGACAGTATTGCAAAATTACTTTTTATCAATGAGAAGTGAAATTTCTTTGGAAACGCATAAATCTATTGTGGATTTGAAGAAAAAGGAACATCATGTAGGGAAAATAACAAAATTGTTAATAGAAACCTTGTTTCAGTGAAAAAATATTTAAAAAATTGAAAAATTTAAAACATTGAAAAATTTCAAAGGTACTTGAAAACTAAAAAAGCTGAAAAGCTTCATAAAGAATTTAGTGAACAAAATGTAAGAAACACAGTGAAACATGATAGAGGTTCAGTGAACGTGTGGGGGTGAATGGCGGCATCTGGGGTCGGATATTTTGTCTTCAGAACAATGAATAAGTAAGACTATTTTAACATTCTAAAGAATAAAGGGCAACCTAGCGTAGACAAATTAGATTTGCTTAGCAATTGGACATTTCAACAAGACAATGATCCTAAGGATACCTCGCGGCACGTAAAAGAATGGTTGCTTTATCGAACTCCAGAACAGCTCGATCACCCTCACAATCGCCGGACCTAAACACCATAAACATTTATGGGATCATTTGGAGACTTAAGTTCGTAAAAGCACTATAGAGAACATAGAAGATTTAAAAAAGGCTTTAGTTGAAGAATGGTCCCAAATATGTTCTGATGTTACAAATAACTTTGGTCTATCCATGCCAGGTAGACTTAAAGAAGTTATAAAGTCTAAAGAGAGCCAAACGAAGTACTAATTGAATATATTTTTTAAGGAAATAACGGATGTTTATTTCCTTTTGACAAGTAAAATATGGAAAATGTTTAATTTTTTATTAGTGAAAATTAGATTTATTTTGAATTTCTATGTTTATTTTGATTTACTGCTATAATAAAGCTTTTGTTTTATATTTTTGGAAATCGAATTTTCTTTAGTTTGTTGTTTATATTGTATATTTTTCAACAAACCATATAGGTGGTTACTTACTTTTGACATTCACGGTATGTACATATTTACATACCTAGATTCCATCTATGTAGGTATAGGTATACGGTACAATCCTAAGTTACATGAATAAAATCGATAATCTAGACTTAAATATACATTGTACGTAGTTGCTTTAATACTCATGGAGCTATACCCTGAATTTTATAATTCAGTGTGAAGTCTTTTTAAATATTTCACGGCTTTAAAAAAATAAAATGCATGACTGGATGGCACACTTGCTCCTATGTTCGATCACATTATATGTACAAAATTCTTAATGGAAACGACTTAAAGTATTTTTAAAGTCGTTTTTCGCTTAATTTTTATATATAAATTTCTAAATTTTTTTCTAAAAAAAATTGGTATGAACATTTTTAACATTTAATAATATAAATTTAAAAACGAAGTTTCAGAAAAAATCGCCCACCCGACAGACTGACAGACATACAGACGGACAGAATTTTTAGACCATCTTTTTACGTCTTCGCTATCATCGTAATGTCACGTTTGATTGTTACCTCAAAACTTTTTTTTTCGACGAATGCATAACTTGCCTTATAGTACCTATAATTGCAGGTAAAACGTAGGTAGATGATAAGTTGATTAAAGATTATGTTTTAACATCGGTAATTATCTTGCAAAATATGTTAACGGATGTAAATGTAAATAAGTATTTACTACCTAACTAATTTTAATTTTAATCAAAACGTTGGAGTTATCCATGCATATGATGTTGTTTTGAAGGCATATCATTTTTCAATACATTTCGATTTTCCAAAAAAAAAAATAATAACGTGCATCATAACAACATACAGGTTCGTAACGATTTCTTTAAATTTACTATTATATTTGTAAATCCAATATATTTCAATATTATTGTAGATCGCAACATTACCTAATTATCTAATTTAAAACAAATGATATCACTTTTAAATCTGGTAACTCGAAAGTTTGATTTTGTACTTTTGTACCTATTTTTAGTTTTGACCCAACTCAATATATAATTTATCACAACACTCGTAATGACTTTATAAAATCGTATTGGAAATTATCGTTAAAAAAATTATTTATTTTATCATTCATACCTTTTTAAAACCAAATTAAATTATGTCAATATTTTCAATTCAATTGTGTTTAAAACCAAATTAAAATTATCTTATATCAATGCATAAGAACTTAGAGTTTCCCTACGTAAGTTAATATTGTCGTCATTTTGAATAACCAACGGAGTATTCAACTGAAAGCTAACGTAGTTCATTCAACTATTATCACACATTTATTGAATATTTTATTTAAAAAAATCGATTTCGATATTCGACCAATAAATAAGAGCAATTGCTCAGTATAATATTCACTCAATGTACGAAAATCAATGAATTAAAAAACGTTCGCTTTTCTTCTAACATTCGATTGGATTTTCATAATGATAAAATAGGTATGTAAGTGTGTGTGCAGTATGCACCTACCTACAATGTTTGAAGAAAATCGCTTCAGCTTCTATTATTGCATATGGTCTGAGATTGATGAAAACCTTAAGTCAGATTTTTTTTTATTATGTAGGTACTTAGTCCAATTGTACCTAAATACTTACAGACACACACAATAAATATACAACCTTAATATATCCGAAGTAAAAATGCAGATTTTTGTTTGATTTTGTTCATGTTTTTATTTTCCAATAAATTCTAATATACCTACACCTAGCTACATTTAATATTTATTTATTTATTAGTTTAAAAATAAATATAAATTTTTGTTTTGTGAACTTGTAAATAGCTAGGTAGGTACCTAGAGCTTGAACCAACAGCAAAGCACCACCTATCCCATATGCCACCTATTTAAAAAAAAATTACTTAAGTAGGTATGTAAGTACCTACATTTGTCTTTTACTTACCTTAATGCTAATTTGGATCCGATTCGATTTCTTGAAAGTTTGACTGAGCTGCTTTTGGACAAGTATTCAAATCAAGTCTTAAACGATAAATAAAATAATAGGTAGGTACTTAAAATTTGTCAAAATTATTATCCTTAACTTACCTAGCTTTTTAAAATTTGTATATAGCATTTTGAGCGCGCGGATTTGTACAGATTCTTACACACAAAACAATACATACCTAGTTGTTTTGAAGTTTCTAAAATGTTGTCTTGTCAATGAAATATTTATTTTGTGGCAGCGTACCTAGCTACCTACAGACAAAATAAATTAATAATATTAAAAAATTTAAAATATTGATAAATGAGTATGTAGGTAGGTATATTTTTATTTTTATTATTTTTTTAAATAGCTGCCAAGCAAAACACACAATTTCACAAAAAGACATTCAATCCGAAATCATTCGTTACGAGGTAAGAAAGTAATGGTTTTAATAGCGAATCCTACTTATTGAAACAAAGGCCATACAAAAATCACCAAATCCAAAAAGGTACCTACAATGAAATAAATAAAATCCAAGCCATAAACAAACATACAAACTACCATTGTATACCTATACATGAGATATATAAACGCAATGAAACTACCCTACAATATTCAGTACCAAACTATAGTAAGTGAGTAGCATTGTAAGTACGTAATTCAAGAATGAAAGACTGAGTAAGTTATCAAGTGTGTAGCCGCTTGATTAAAAAAAAGACAAATTTAGATTACTGCTGTAAACGGAATGAACGCCTTTATTTAGTTTCTTCGATTATTTATTACATTTTTTGATTACAAATCAGTTTAACAATAAAATTAATTATCACTTTACATTTGCTTATCCATTAATTTCGTGATTTGCAGTTTACTTATTACTTATTGCAATTCTGAGAACTTGAATTGGAATTTACAGTTTGCTTATTACTTATTGCAATTCTGAGAACTTGAATTGAGGAATAAAAGTTTGGTGGAATTCTTGGAAAGGTGCAATAGGTGTCGTGTTAAGGTTGGTGGAATTCTTGGAAAGCTGCAATAGGTGTCGTGTTAACTCCCCCCTTCTTAAGTATCTACGTCTCGTAGATTTAAATTATATTGTTCCAGAGGAGGAATATGTGTAATAGTTGGGTTAATTGAAGGAATATCGATTTTGATTGGTAAAGGAATTTGATGTTTCCGTTTGTTTTTTGATCGGATTTCAATGAAAAGTAATAAAAGTATATTTATGACTATAGCAATGAGCAAAATGGTTATGTTTGAACTTAGGAAAAGTGTGGCATTAGAAGAGATGCTAGATAGCTTTTCAACGTTATCCAGATGCAGTTTGTGTAAATATTGTAGGTCGAGTTTTATCTCGCCCTCAAAAAGTTTGTTTTGGAGAAGAGGTGGCCATATGTGCTGATAAGTTTTACTTTCCCAATTAGTGTATTTAGTATTGTCAATTTCAATGGACTCGTTGGAAAAATTAATGAGATATGAACCGTTCAGGTTACGATAGTGTCTGCTGCATGTAATATTTCCGGCATAGTTGGTGAGAAATATTGTGCTCTCATTAATTAACTCTATTACTGGTCTATTTTCATAATTGAAATCACATTTTACTTGTTCGCCGTCTAAAAGTTTGAGTGCACAATCGTCTTGTGTGAGTTTTCGGAGTTGGGATCTTTTGCAAAGAATGGTTTCTTCAATTTCAATAAAATTCCCTACTATGCCAAATTGAAGATATTGTGAAACTAATACATTTGAAAAGCTTAAATGTATTCTTTTGTTATTTTTGATTGTTGACCTAATTATAATATTATTAAACGTTGTTTCCTCAGTTTGAGGCAAGCAAATGACATACAGCAGAACAGATTTTTTTACAAGCATCATAGGCCCGGCGAATTCTATAGCCTGAAGCTCGTTTTTAAAGGGAAGAGATTCTATTCTTGAAAGGATATCAGAAATTTCAATTTTACTTAGAAGATTTGAGTTTACAATTCCTCTTTTTGCAAGTTGTCCTGCAAGGACTATTTCTCCTATTTCCTCTTTTAAGAAGCTTAGTTTGTTAAAAATAATTTGTTCGAAATTTTCTGTGGGGTTAGTACTGATTTCTACAATTATTTTGTAGTTAAGTATTTATTAATATGATACTGTCTATTGTTGCTGATGGAAAGCTTATTACTTTGAGTGACGATACTATCCCAATCCGTTGCGTCTGGATTGTCTGCCAGCCACTTCCAGGCGGATCCTATCCAGTTGATTGACCGTTTTTTTCGTGATCTCTTATCCTGGAGTTGTTCCAAGAGGTTCCCTATTTTTGACTGTTGGAGCTCCAGCTGGGGTAGGTATATACTTGTTTTGGGTATATATCGGTTTATGTCTTCGTTGATTTTGTTTAATACCAAGAAATGTATGTTGTTAAATTAACTACGTAAATTATTTTGTAGTTACCGTTTATCAATCTTCCGTTGCCTTGTTTGATTGCAACGAGTGGGTTTTGGTACTCGTAGATGTTCACGATGGCTTCCAGCCAAAGAAAGATATTTAGTCTGTAATGAGAGGTATGTTTTTGAGTTGTGATTTGTGAATTCGTTTTCCATCAATTGTTGTTATGGTAGCTTTATTATCTAATCCCACAGTTTCTTTATGAAACATAGGTTTATCTTTACTTTTTATTTGTTTATCTCTTTTAAATACAGTATCACCAGGGTTATAGGTTTTAGGTAATGATCTTTTTCTATTATGCCTATTTAGTTGATTCTTTTGATTTCGTATGATTTCGTGTTTTAGATCTGTATTCACTATGTCTTTGAAATCGACTAGGTCTTGATAATTAATTCTTTGCGATCTCCCAAAGAAAATATCAGCAGGTTTTTTCTTTGTTACCGAATGGATTGTATTATTATACCTATCTGTCGCAATGTTAATAATCTCTTTAATAGTAAAGTCCGGGAATTCTTGTTGGAGGCTTCTTATAATTTCGATAACAGTTGAATGCACCCTTCCTATTATTCCGTTAACTTCGCTTTTTTGTGGAGGGGCTAGGTAAACGTAAATGCCAAGACCCTCAATATAATTAAAAACTACTTTCATTGTCTGTTATTAGGATCTTTGGTACAGTGAAGAAATGGATCAACTTTATTGTCCTATATCGGATGTGTAAAGCCGATTTGTTCTTAATATGGAAGAATGTTGTAAATTTGGAGAATTTATCTACACATGTTATAAATTTTTCTATTTTGAATTCTATAATGTCCATGTGTAAAATTTTTGTTGGGTATGACGGAATAGGGGTAGGCTGAAGATGAGGTCTTAGTGGATGGCGATCATTTTTTTTTGAACGACAGACGTCACAGAAATTAACGAAACTCTTAACTAATTTAGCCATTTGAGGAAAATAATATTTTTCGAGAATTTGGTTTTTGTTTTCGATATAGTTTCTATGAGCGCGTCTGTGTTCATCTTATTCTAAATTTATTGTCTTCGTTATTTATGTCTGTAACTTTTCTCTGTGTAATTCGTATTTTATATTAACTAAAGGAAGATTTATAAATTTCTTGCAAAATTGGAATATATTTTTCTGGAATTTTAATACCGTTCAAAATATTTGGGTTTAATTTTTCTTTTACGGTTTGAGTTAGAGTATTGTTATCAAAAATTTGCATTTTAATAAAATGCCTTTGATATTTTGGATGTGGTTCCTCATAGGAAGTCATGTCATTGCCTTCGGAGAAGATAATTTGGTTTTTAAGAACATTGATAGGTGCTTCACAGTGTGGTATTAGATCGCTACTATCTTCTTCAGCGCTGTATTGAGTTGCGGAGGATGAGGTTATTACGTTAAGTATGGGAAGTCTTGAAAGTGCGTCCGCGACGACATTTGATCTTCCAGGCTTATGAACAAGAGTATAATTGAACTCTTCTATTCTTGCCTTCCATCTTTTTAGTTTCGCGTTATTATTGCGATTACTCAATGCAAATATCAATGGCTGATGATCTGTGAAAATTTTCATGTTATTGGCACCGTAAAGATATGTTCTGAGCTTATCAAGGGACCATATTATCGCCAGCATTTCTTTTTCGATTGTTGCGAACCCTTCTTCTGTCTCGTTCAATGATCTAGAGATAGTTAGTTAGAATGAAACGCTTTTCAAAGTTTGGGAATATGAGGATGTCGCTGGATATAAGCATGTCCTTGAGGCTTTTAAATGCCTTTAAGGCCTGATCGTCGAGATGTATTTGGACTTTTTTGGACATATTTGCTTTAATTTGAGCATTTTGTCCTCTTGTTAGGTTGGTCAAGGGTTTTGCTATTTTAGCGAAGTCTTTAATAAACTTCCTGTAGCAAGACGCGAGGCCTTAAAAGGTTTTTAGATCTTTAAGATTTTTTGGGGGTGGAATCTTTTGGATTGCCGCTATTTTTTCGGGATCTGCACGAATTCCTTCTTGGGTGATGATATAACATACAAAATTGACTTTAGTTTTTAGGAACCTTGACTTTTCTAAGTTGACTTTTCGGTTTGCTCTATCGAGATACAATACGAATTGATTAAGATTGTTCAAATGATCAGATATGCTTTTGCCGAAGACGATAATGTCGTCAATATAGACATAGCATATTTTGCCTATAAGGGGTTTAAGAACGTCGTTTATCATGCATTGAAATATGGCGGGTTCGTTTTTCAACCCGAATGGAAGACGAGTAAACTCATATTTTCCATTTGCGGTTGAAAACGCAGTTTTTGCTATGTCGCTTTCTTTCATCTTTATCTGGTGAAACCGAGAAGTAAGATCGAGATCCGTAAAGAATTTAGATTCTCCTAAGCTCGCAAGAGTATTTGTAATGTCCGGAATAGGATAAACATTCGGAATAGTTATTGCATTCAGTCAATTAAAATCAATAACAAGTCTATATTGCCTTTCGCGTGCGGAGTTGGGTTTCTTTGGGACGATCCAAAGTGGAGAATTGAACGGATTTTTGGATGGTCTTATAACGCCATCAGAAGGCATTTTGCTTATTTGTGTTTCGACCTCAGCTCTTAGGTTAGCGGGGTAAGGGTATGATTTTGTGTATATAGGTTCGGATGAAGAAATTCGTATTTCAGCGCGAATACTGGTATCTATTGTACCACTGTCTGAGATTGGTCCGAAAAGCTTCTTATATTTGCATAAAAGGTTTTGAATATGATTTTCGAGGTCTGGACCTGTTTGAATGTTATTTACTTCTTTGAGTGTTTTTCTTTGAGATTGATTTTGATGTCTGGGGCTAAGTTAAGGATGTTGTGTTTTCTATCTATAACGGCTCCTACTCTTTTAAGGGTTCGTCTCCTATGATCCCATCAAATGATTTGAGACCTGGGAGGACAATAAAGTCAAAAAGGGTATTGTTGCCGATGAGCTTAAAGAATTGAGCACTGATCTTACGAGTTATTTCTTATTGCCCAGTAGCAGATTGTATTTTAAATGGAGAAGTGACTGGCTTACAGTTGTAAGCAATTCTCTCGGATATGAAGTTTTTGTTAGCTCCAGTATCTATCAAGAATTTTAAGACTTCACCATCTCTAGTAACATACTCTAAGTATGGTACGCTAGCGAGGCTTCCGTTGTAAAATTTAGCTCTGCTAAATCGTCATTGCTGCCATCCTCATCCCATGCTTGTTAGTAGGTTTTGAGATGCTCTTCATTTAATATCCCTTCTTCATTCACTTCTTCTATGGTGTCTTGATCTATGACAACGTCTGTTGCAAAGAGACGTTGCTGCTTCCTCGGAATATTAAAGGATTGATTGATTCTTTTTGGCACTATATTATTTTCTGGTCGATTCATATAGTTAATTTGACGACTTTGAATAGATTTATCCACTTCCGTAGGTTGTGGGGGTTTTGGGTTAGATGGCCTAGGAGGTGGTGAGCTTGTCCACGTTGGTTTTCGGTTTGGATATCGTTGGTTATTGTACAATTGAGATTTCTCTATGGGTGTGAGTTGAGGAGGTGTAGTGTTTGTTTGGTAATTTGCTGAAAACATCTGGTTAATCGGAGCAGTGATTGTATTATTGGTATTTCTCTGATGTATTTGAAAATTTCTAAAATTAAGGTTTTGAAACTCTAAGCAAGAGGTACAAGTCTCTGGTAATGTTTGGGGTTTCTGAATCATTAACATCTTAGGAACGTCTCCATTGAGACCTCTTATGAAGATGCCCAATGCTCTGTTTCGGTTATTTTCCATTAAGCCATTTACCGTTCGCTGGCAATAGTCCTCGGTCTTAATTTTATTGATTAGTAAAGATAGCTGATGGTTAACTCTAGCATAGTACTCATCTATAGTTTTGCGACCTTGGGTTAGTAAATTAAGTTCATGTTCCAATGTGCGAACATCACGTTTGTCCGCGTAATGCAGTGACAAACATTTTATAATTGTTGCCCATTCTTCATCGAAGATGTTGTAAGAGATGAGGGCGGCATCGGCCGGGCCTCTAATTTTCTGGCGAATATGTAATCTTTATGAATGGACTCCACCTTGTCGACCCATGAAATATACTGGACGGCGTTTCCGTCAAAGATCTGAAGGTCTCTTACACAGTCGGGAAGTTTTCTTATCTCAGCAAGTTCTTGCTCATTTCTTGGGGCAGGCAGAAAAGTTGCTCTATTTTGAGGCGGTGTTACCCTGTTTTCGACTTGACTTAATCGATTACTAGTGAGCTTTATTTGCTCGATTTGAGCATTAACAGCTCCTGTTAATTGTTTCACTGGTTCAGATAAATACTCAATTTCAGCCATGTAAGAAAGGATTTTTGGAATGTTTACAAGTTTTTAAGTTTTTTTCTTACAGGAGGTAAGAAATTATAGTCTTTAAGCTTGTATATATATTGTATATTTTTTATAATTATAATTTTAAAGTTTGTATATATTTTTAAATTGTTTACTCTTGGTATAATAAAGGATTTTTTTTAATGTTTATAAGTATATAAGTTTTTTTCTTGAAGGAGAAAAGAAATTATAGTTTTAAGCTTGTATATATTTTTAAATTGTATATTTCTCATAATTATAATTTTAAAGTTTGTGTATATTTTTATAAAATTCAAGATGATTTTCTTGAGTTTAATATTTTAATTTAGCTTAAATGATATGTGTTTGCACTCAATATTATTATATAATTAAGGCTTACAGTACAATTTTCTGCATCGTCGGGAGTCCGTGGGGTCTCTTTTGCTTCGCTATTGTACAGGTGGCTACTCGGGCACGGGTTGGTCCACAGTTAAATGCACAGATTTTTTTAGAAAGGTCTTTTTTCCACAAGTGGTTTTTACGGTACACCATTTTTGCGATAAAGTTTCTATTTTCCGTGAATCACTTATAATATATTTTTCCTTGCAGAGTGGTTCTTACGTGACAGTCTTTTAAGGTTTTATTTTTCGTGGATCACTATAGTAATATATATTTTTTACTTGCAGCATGGTTCTTACGTGACACTCGTTTAAGCTTTTTGTTCTTTTCGCAGTGGGGCTTTGGTTCACTTTTTTCCGTTTATAACATTTGTCTTTTATGAATCACTAAAAATATTTGTTTTACTTGAAGAGTGGTTTTTACGTGACACTCATTTAACTTCAAATAAGTTTCGTAATTTGAAGTATTTTTTTCCACAGTGGTTAAGACTTAAAGTCTAATATTTTTCGCGAAACACTTATTTTTAATTATACGTTTTCTTAGTATTTTTCTCGAAGTCCTTCAATATTTATGTTGCTCTGGCGCCAGTTATCAAATTACGCTTACTGCTGTAAGCGGAGTGAACGCCTTTATTTAGTTTCTTCGATTATTTATTACATTTTTTTGATCACAAATCAGTTTAACAATAAAATTTATTATCAGTTTACATTTGCTTATTCACTAATTTCGTAATTTGCAGTTTACTTATTACTTATTGCAATTCTGAGAACTGGAATTGGAATTTATAGTTTGCTTATTACTTATTGCAATTCTGAGAACTTGAATTGAGGAATAAAAGGTTGGTGGAATTCTTTGAAAGGTGCAATAGGTGTCGGTTTAAGGTTCGTGGAATTCTTGGAAAGGTGCAAAAGGTGTCGTGTTGACTTGTAAATATATGAATGAAAAAGCAGCAAAATTAATAAATTTGCTACAAACACAAATAAAACAAGAAACAAAATACCTTCAAATGTTATCGTATATATGAATGATCAACATTGTTTTCCTCTTTGCTGCATCCACTTAAAAGATAAAAAGATAAAACATGTGATGTCAAAAAAGAAATCACATTTGGTTTTCTCTCTTATACTCCTTAATGTTGTTGGAAACGAAATTAAACTACCTCAACTCTTGTTTTCCCCCCTTTCTTCCTCTGCCCGCGTCTTCAAACTAATCTCTTCAAAGCTGAACACAGCGACACAGACGACATCTGGATCATACAAGAAGAACCCAATTTTCATGTTCCATAGTAGTACTATAGAGATGTATATACAATGGTTGGATGCTTCATTTTGGTCACCGTTTGGCTTGCCAAAAACTCTCTGGTGAGTAGTAGTGGTTAGAGGGTTCTGGATCAGTAATTTCATGGTAATCGTGTTGTTGTTTATAGTGATAAGAGATAATAAAGTTTAGAGACCCTGAATCCAACACTCTGGGGTTAAGAATTATGTATGGCTACGTGTTGTTTATGGTGCGAATTGCATATAACAATATTGTTTATCGGTATAGCCCAGCAGCATGGTAATGTGAGTTGTAGTATAATATAGTATGAGAATTGTATGGGGGATGTTTTTTCAATTGAAAAAAATGTATGCACGGTATCTTGCATGGTATCTTGCATGGCTTTCGACCGGTACCGCGCTGCTGGGTCGGGGTATGTATCGATGACGATGCCTGTTCGTGGCATGGCGTGGCTGGGTTGGGGTATGTGCACATGCGGCGAGAGTCGTGGCTGTGGTCTGGGCTGGTATACATTGATTTGATTATATTTATAGAAGAGCTTTAAGTTGAAACGGTTCATTAAAAAAAAAGATAATTTATTCTATACTGAAGGATTGAAATTACTAGTACAACAAGAACTTGGGGTAGAATGTGGGTTGTTTCATATTAGAAATGTTGAGAGCATATCTCATATTCAAGGTTTTAGTTTCAGTTTCAATATATGCAGCATGTGTGACTTAAGCGTTTAGGTGGGTGTGTAAGAATAAAACCAATACCCAGAAAAAAATTAACCACAAGTTAATTTAACCAACTTGCCAATATAAACAAAAATCCTCAATCAAATATAATATTATATATATTTTGTTACAAATGTAGTGTATAAAGTTTGTTCTTTGTTACCAATTGTCCTGGGAGACGATCGAATCCAAAAAGGTCGAACCGGGACCCACGCCGATTCAAATTTAGCAAGCTTGCAAAACAATTCAATAGGTAGATAGTGTAACGAAGCATTACAAACGAATATATTAACGCCGCCTCTCAAGAGGAGGTAATTGTTATGACAACTAGCAACAAAAGGAAACTGCCAAAAGACATGGCTGACTCCGAGCCGCATCTACATTCTTTGTCGAATAAACGTAGATGAGAAAACTGTGAAATAGATTTACTTGTAAATAGCTGGATGGGGTCACCACACTAGAACTAATGAAGAAAAGAGAGAGAGTAAAGTACAAGTAAATAATACTCGGTTGAATAGAATTAGGCGGTGTTTTGAAGGTAAAGTGGAAACCTCTCCATTACATAATACAGATGAAGGGGTTATAGATATTACCAAGTTCCTGGAGAGCTGCAAATCTGATAAAATAAGATTATTGGAATACTCGTTTGAAACAAAAGAGAGTGTAAAGTTCAGCACTGAACTATTTGCTGAGCTTATAAAATTTATATCAACATGAAGATAATCGGAAAAAAGTGAAATAAGCATAAAATCTTTCAAATGTCCAATGAAAATAGCATTACAAAATGATGATTTGAAAGACATGGGCATATATGGGGCACTATGTATAAAACATATTGAAGTCAATATTCACGAGTATAAGACCTTCAGAGGTTCGAGCTACTTAAGCCTTCCAATAAGCATTGAGCTAAAACATGCCTGTGTTAATGTGCAAAATAATGATGAATTCTGTTTCAAATGGGCAGTTAGATCAGCCCTATACCCTATATAGATGTAAATACAGATAGACCAAGCTGTTATGAGATTGAAAATATTCAAAACGTAGCGATAAGTTTAATGAGTGGAATTCAAATTGACTTTACAAATTTAGAGTTTGCTTTTAAACTTAAGACATATCGATCTTTGAAACACGCAATCCCACAATTATTATAAATGTTCTGGGTGTAGAAAAAATCATGGATCTGGAAAAAGTTATA
The DNA here is from genome assembly GCA_910595825.1 of Philhelius pedissequus. Lineage (NCBI taxonomy): Eukaryota > Metazoa > Arthropoda > Insecta > Diptera > Syrphidae > Philhelius > Philhelius pedissequus. The sequence goes on from OU343160.1 coordinate 167,370,473, forward strand.
GAGTTGTCGGCCCATATTTCAACTCTCAACACAAAAGGCAAACACCATATTAGTTTATTATTGATACAAGATATGTTTGGATAAAAAATATGTCTAGATCAATAGGAATGCGAATGAATCATGGAAAACGATCAGTGAGAATGTGTAATTCATGTCTGCAAACGTGTTCAACACAGATAAAGCATTTGAGAAGCATAAGAATGAGTGCAATAGAATTATAACAACACTACCAGATGTTCCGAATAATGTACTACAGTTTGAACATCAACATAGATCCCCCGAAGTGCAATTTGCCATCTATGTAGATTTTGAGTGTATGCTGGTGCATATTGATAACTGTCAACCTGATCTATCAAAATCATCGACATGAATCGGAAAAAACATGTTCCGAATGTTGTGTTCTATTTTGTTAAATATTTATTTGATAAATCTTTAAACAAACTATTCAATACTTAAGGTTTCATTTTATATGTAATGTGTATATTGTATGGTAATATAAAACAATTATTTTTGTTTTTTTATTCTAGGCGAAGACTGTACACAAGTTTTTAAAGTCAGCTTGCTCAAAGACTGTTAACCAAGTTAATCATGTTTACAAGAACCATTTGGAAAATAAAATCCCAATGACAATGACACCTCAGGATTAAATCAAATTTCAAGAGCCAATAACTTGTCATATCTCTAAGAAACCAGGTTGGGGAAGTGCAAAGGTTCGTGATCATGACCATCCAACTGGAAAATTCAGGGCGGCCGCACATTCTAAATGTAATTTAAATTTTAAGGTACGAGTGCCTTAACTTATTCCTACTTTTTTTTTATTAATTTAGAAAAAAGAGCTGGGAAATATCAAAGGGTCTATTATTTCTCTCAACAAAGAGAAATATATATTAATTTAAAAAAAAAAATAAATAGCAATCAAGGGGAGTTCTTAGAACTACGATTCTTAGACTCTTTTAGATTCCTACGTTATAGTATTTACAGTATAGCAAAACCCCTAGATCAATTAAAAGATTTTAAAATATTCACATCATTTTTCAAAAATGGTGAATCTTTTCAATTAATTACTTATAAGAGTGTTTTTGCTATGACTATTTAGATTCTGTAGAAAAATTAAATGAGACAGAGATCCCCCAATAGAATCTTTTAAAAATAGAAATTCCTTAGTTGAAGGGGATTGTAGCCAAGACGAATATAACCACGCTACAAAAGTTTGTTCACATTTTAAATGTATTAATTTAAAAGAATATCTGGAACACTATTTGATTAGAGACGTTATAGTTTTAGCAGATACTTTCGAAAACTTCAGAATTTATTCTGGAACAATTTACGGTCTAGACCCATGGCACTATTATACTCGTATTTTACCAGGTTTTTTCGTGGGATGCCATGTTAAAAGAAACAGGTGTCAAACTAAAACTTTTGACAGAAAAGATGTTCGAATTGTCGATTCAGTAGAAATTACAGGCAGACATCTCGGTAGTCGTGCTCTAATAGCTAAACCAAATTTTCATAGTATTTTAGAATTTTCCGAAACTATGGTTGCTATGCAATTAAAACGAATTTACAGTGTATATAATAAGCCTATATGCTTTGGTTTATGTATTTTGGAGATTTCAAAGTATAATGTGATCATTATGCTTATATGAAACCAAAATTTACTAACACCCTACAACTGGCTTATATGGATACTGACTCACTTATTTATCAAATACGAACTGATGACTTTTACAACAATATTAAGACTGATAAATTTTAAATGTTTGACACTTCAAATTATTCGCTTCATAATCCCTATGGTATTGCTCATCTCAATGTAAAAAAATTAGGGAATTTATTGGGCTAAGGAAGGAATTTATTGGGCTAAGAGCCAGAATGTATAGTTTAGCGACGCAGATGTGATAAAAAACAAAGGGTGTTAAATCGGCTGTAAAAAATTGTCTTTGTAAAATTATATAGATTGCTTTCCATATAAGCAGAACTGTTATAGTAAAATGTTGAACTTTAGATCTAAACAACAAAGGTACTATATACACTGAATGTATCAACAAATTAAGTTTAAGTTGTGGAGATGACAAAAGATTCATTTGTATTAATGATATCAATAAACTAGCTTGGGGTCATTATAGAATAGATTTTGAAAATGATATGTAAATATGATAAAATAATAGAAAAAATATCAAGTATTACACATTTTATTTTATTGAACTATTAATTATAATTTTTAGCTTCACTAATAAATTTATTTAAGAGATACACATTTTGAAGTGCATATATTTTTCAATGATATCAACGTTTGGAAGTTATATTTGGATACATTTTTTTAAGTTCTTTTAAATTTGGACATCTGTAATAACTATCTTCTTCGAGTTTGACGACTTCTACGTTTAAATTATTGATCCATTGTCAGCTTTTGTCGACTTATGTAGAAGTGTCTTGCTTTTGCTCCTGAAATTTGAAGTCTTTTATCGGTACTTTTGTTTTAATTGAGTTAAGAAATTGTTAATTTTACTTGTAATTTGATTTAAATCCATCTGGTTTTTGTTTTCCAACGCAAAATTAAATTAATTTATTTTGAATATGTGCATTTTATGATCTTTCGCTCTTGTTTATCATTTTTCACCATGCTTTGTACAAACTTGTCCATCAGCAACACTCACAGTGATAATTATATACCCAATGCCCTATGTAACAACACAAACACTACCAATCCACCAACCATTGCCAATACACCTGACTCCAGCACATTGAAATTAGCCAACACAACAAGTAACAACGCGGACAACATCACTAAAATAAAAAGAAAAGTAAATCAACTACCTATCCAAGATTCAGCTTCGATTATCATCGGAAGCAGATCCTCTCTAATGAAGAAACTTTTTCCTATTTATATTTATAATTGCAGAATGAAGCTTTTTATGCTTCAACAACAGAATTCGAGTTTAAGATGGTCTCTGAGAACTAGGTTTTTGATTGCTAGAGAAAAATTAAGTCTTAGGCAGTGGGAGAAGATATGGTACCTGTTAGTTTTGTTAAAAAGATTGTTAGTCAAATTTTACCTGCTCTAACTCATGTGATTTTGCATTACAACCTCCTCATTTCCTGCCTGCTAGAAGCTAGCTAAGATAATCCTGGCGCTAAAAACAAAAACCCAAGTTCCTGCTCTGATTTCCAACTGATCAGTATTTTGCCCTGCCTGTCAAAGTTGTTTGAAAAAATTCTGGCAACACAGATCTCCAGTCACTTGGAAAGGTTTAGTTTGCTAACCCCATTTCAATCTGGTTTCCGATCTCATCACAGTTGCCAAACTACAATGATAAACGTTCTTGATGATGTTAGGATTCAGTATGACTCAACAATGTGACTGTTCTCAATTTGCTGGACTTAGCAAAGGCGTTTGACAGAGTGAACCATCAAATACTTTGCACTAAATTGAAGATTTACTCTGGCTTTCATGATGGGTCAGTAAGTCTTATTAAAGACTATTTATTTGATAGAAGTCATAGGGTGAAGGTAGACGAAATTATTTCGGAATGTATGAGTCTACGGATGGGGGCCCCACAAGTCTCTATTCTGGGACCCATCCTATTTTGCCTATTTATTAATGATCTCATCAGCATATTGTTTGTCTCGTCCAGTTGGTTTGCGGGAGGATCTAATATGTAGAATGAATAAGGATCTCCTCGCAATCTCCAAATAGTCCCAAAACAATGGCCTAACCCTTAATCCATCTAAGTCTCAATTGATTGCGATTTCTAAGAAACAGATTAATACCTTAATTTTGCCTCCGGTTATTCTTTCACAGGTGAAGCTGAAGTTGATGAGGTCTGTGAACTGTGATCAGTCTTGGTCTTAGGATTAACACTTCTCTTTCGGCTGTTAACCAAGTTAATCATACCATTGGAAGAATTTATGTCCGATTACGTAAGCTTTGGCTATTTTTTAACGTAACTCCTATAAATACTAAATTGAGGGTTGTTAAAACACTGCTAGTTCCACTTACTGAATATGCCAATGTTGTTTATTGCAAACTTGATTATCATTCCCAGCATAAACTGCTCGTAGCATTCATTGACATGCTAAGGTACATTTATGGAATTCGGAGACATAAACACATATCATATTACCATAAATTGGTTCTCGGGTGTTCTTTTTGGCAATTCTTTGATGCAAGATGCTGCATCTTAATGCACAAAATCATTCAATTAAGAAAACCATCTTACATTTATGATAAACATCAATTTAGGCTTCCGTTATAGCTTTCATTGAAACTCATCATTGAAAATTTTGACTATCAATTCTGAGGCACTTAAACAAATAAAGTTGATGTCGTTTTGGTACCGAAATGAAGGTAAAAAGATATATAATATTGTTTGTCAACAAAATATTTTATTTGCTCTACCACTTTCTTGTAAATTCACTTTTGATTTATCAGTGATGGAAAGCGTTTTCAATGATCATTGATAAATCAAAAGTGAATTTACAAGAAAGTGGTAGAGCAATTTACCATATTAAGGTACAAGAAAGTGGTAGATCAATTTACCATATTAAGGTACTATAAAAGACTAAGTCTTACTTGTAAGCCAAATTGAAATAAAATTGAAATGAATTAAATTGAGTAAGGATTGCAGCCATTATTTATTTTCTGTGCCCTTAACTTAAAAAACACCACTTTGAAGTTTTTCTGCTTCAGGAAAGTGTGCAAGTCCTCCATTCCAGGTTAATCCATGATAATTTTGATACAGCCAATGAACTTCTCTTCTAAGTGAATCTGATGCTAGACTTAAATTAAATGGAGGACTAACAATAAGGTGACGATGATGATGCTCGCTATGTAATACAGCTACTTCCTTCAGAATGAAACGATTTCTGTTTAAATCGCACAAATCCTCGAATGTCTAGAAAGTGTATATTCATTTTTTTAGATGCGTGTTCTCAAAAAATTAACTCTTTCTAATGATAAATTAATACATAAGCACATTCAATTTAAATAAGTTTGTTAACTTCTCCAGTTAATGGATTGTCCTCAATTATACGATCCTGAAGAATCAGACAATACATAGTCGTTAAAGCAGGAATCAGAGTTAATATTTTAAGCTCAATTTATACATTCACAGGACCTCATTTTGACGTGAACAGTCGATAACCGTTATCGGGGTAATATCCTTTAAGTCCGTCGTTGATAAAAGAGCATTTTCTTGATTCTTACATTTCATAGCGAAGAGAATATCGATCTAGTGGATAAGATTTAGAATTTAAATGAACTTTTACATTGTTTACATCAAAGTGATGGAATTTGCTAGCATCTTTATTTCGTTGATTTTTTCTATGAGTTTGTAGAGAATTGATAATATATCTCGGCTTCTCGCGTTGACATGAAGTTTTCACCGTCCATATATGATCAGTACTGGTTGGGAGTGTTGGATATTCATACATTTCCCAATTACGAAAATGAATTTGAATTGGTTTTAATTGAATTTGTTTCAATAAGTTAAGTTTATTTGAATCAGATAAAGTGATGTGTGGAACTCTCCAATGTAATTTAAAAAATAACAGTTTTAATTCTTCATTATCTTTGAAAAAATAGGCATTCTCATTAGATCTAGCGCGAATTAAAACCAGTTCATATCTTCCATTTGTTATAATCTTTTTACAATCTTCAGCAAACCCTAATAGATTTTTCAATGGTAAAAAAAATTAAAAATACCCAATGCAAGAGAAATACTACTGTTTGCACTCCATGATCCATTTTCTAAGCATTTACTTTCATTCTTATTTAAAGACATATAATTTTTTAAGGTCGATGTGATTACAACGTTTTTATTGCTTGCAATGTGTACCCCATTTGATTCATCGTGTATTTCCTCAAAAATAAAAGCTATTGCGTTATTAATTAATTTTCCTGATGAAACAGTTCCATCTGTGTTAGTGAGACTCCTTTTTATAAATCATAATCTTAAACACGCCGTTTGACTTTTTAAAAAAGATTATATTTATTCGTCACGAGCGTGCTTGGTTGCGATGTTAGTTACAACTCAATTCTCAAATATAAAAATTGTATTAACTTAGTTTACGTACAGACGTGAATTGTCAAAGTGCTTACAAATGCACTTTGGGTTCTGTGGGAATGAAAATGAAATTGAATATTAGATCAAGTAATGTATAAAGGAAAATGTCAATGACTTATAATTCTGTGGGAAGAAATTTTAGTTGGAAACTAGAATATAGATGAGGTGTAGGAATTTGCGGGATATATAAGCTTTCCCTTTTACTTTAAAATTCTCCTGCATTTTGGGAGTTTCTTTAAAATTTTCTTCTAAGTTTTTAATATATTTGTCTTTAATATTTTTAATTGATATAGTAAGTGTTTTATGTTTTTTTAGAGATATTAATAACTATAAATATAAATACGAAGATAAGTATTATGGTTGTAGAGCCTATAACATAGTGTATATTTTTATGCAATTTTAGCAATTTAATTGGTTTAAGATTAACAATGTTCTTAAGAATAATTACTTCAAAATTTAGTTGTTTAGTAAAATTAAAGTTTTCATTTTCGTCATAGTAAAATCTTTCAATAAAATGTGTATTTTTAATAGTAATTGTTTCCTTAAATCTATAAATAGTAGAGTTATTAATAGTAATTAAAAAATTTACTTCCAGTTTCATTTGCATATCATCGCATTTATTAACAATATTTTCATTCTTAATGTTCTTACATATGATTGTACTATCATCTTATCTTATATTTCTGTAGAATAGTTTTTCTTAGTGGACCAATTTTTATTTGTTATGCAATTATTTACAATAAATAAAACTTTTTTATATTGAACTTCATTATTTTGATATTTGAACATTGCTTTGTTTACTTCAATAAAATAAAATAATTCTTGTAGTTGGATTTCTATATTTTGTTTATTTGGAATAGGAGTTATAAATTTCAAATCAACTTGTTCATAGTTATTTGGGATTTTTATTGCTTTTACTTATTACAGTTTAGCTATTATATTTAAGACCCCCAACTTTAACATTTTTAATTTTTAATAAATCAAGTCTTGTGTCTAAAATTTCCGTTGTTGTTAATAAACTAGGATGTATTAGTCCATGTTTTATCAACGCTATATTATCTATTATCTGATTTAGTTTTTCTTCTAACATATTAAGTTTTATAATTTGATTTAATTTAATTTGTTTTAGTATAAGCTTTTTTTCATCGTCATCCATTATTCAAAAGATGAAGTTGGTTGCCTTTCCTACAATGTTCACTAATCCTCTTTTCTTTCTAATATTTGATTTTAGTTCCTATGGTTCTATGGATTTTACCTTGGCTTTAATTGTATGTTATTATTATCTAATTACTGGATTGCTATATAATTTTAAACTTTGGATGTTTGCCTCAATTGTACTAATTGTGAGTTTCAAGTCCTGAATGTTTATTATGTGGAGTATTATCTTCGCGTCCTGAATAATTTCTATTTCACCCATGTTAATAATAGAATATCCATTTTCTGTCGTTATTTTATCAACCGTTAGTGTGCGCGTTATTGGTGTTACTTGCGTTAGTAGTAGAAACGCTCCCATTATCATCTACAAATAAACGATGTCGTTTGAAATTAATTGGATGTTCCCTTTCTATTTTTTTATTTCTATATCTAGGCTCGTTTTTATAATAGTTTTTTTTTGTAATTTGTTACTGCTATTACCTGTCTATTTTCACTACAATCTTCCCTGTTTCTGTTAAGGTTTTCTTTTTCTGTTTTAATGTGGTTTCTTAGAGTAGCTATGTCAGCGAACATCGCTTCCTCTGGAGACATTCTAATGGTTGAATGGTATCTATTATTATAGTTGCTAACGGCTTAATGAACTTTTTGGATTATTGTAAGGTTTAAATCTCTCATTGTTACTAATTTTTTCTGTAGTGTTGAATGAAATCTTTCAACATCACTATTACCAGTATGTGTTTTGGGTTTTGTTATTTGTTAGGTGAAGCTTCACTTTATTTGCGTTAAAAAATTCTTTTAAATTTTCGGACTTAAATTTATTATCATTTTATAAGGTTTTCCGAATTTAGATAAGTGTTCCTCAAGAGTTTCTATCTTTTTTACCCAATTTTGATTTGGCAAATAGTATGCATATGCTTTCCTTTTTAATTTATCTACTAAGGTCAGAAATGGGTGTTTTATGAAACCTATTATATCTAAGTGTATGATCTCATTTGGCCTATTCGGGTTTCTCTCAGTTCGAATGTCTTTTTAATGGGTTTTCTATCATATTTTGTTTGTAGACATGTTTTACAATTATTAATTATTTTGGTTATCTCCTGTACTAATTTGGGGTAATATATTTTACTCTTTAAGCTATGATATGTTTCAAGAATTCCAACATGGAGACTTCTTTAGTATCGTATGATGATATTTGTTTCTGTACTTCTTCTAAGTTACTTATTTGCTGTGCTCTCAATGTTGCTTTGATAAATTTGATCTAACTATTATGACCGAACAACTGTATTAACAATTGTTGTATTTTATTGTATTCGTGATATGTTAATTCTGTATATATTCCTGTAATGCCTGGCAAACCGTTTGCTATTTTTTAATATTTATATATATTCTAAGTCTCTACATCAACCAAAGTATGAGTTTTTACGGAAAGCCATAAAACCTATCAAAAATATGGACTTCCATCCACAAATCCAATCGAGATTTTTATAATTTATTGCAATGCCGGGGAACACTTTAATTTGGTGATGAGTTTCTCCTTCGACGTTTTTAACTCGTACACGTTTGACGGGAATGATATCAATCCAATCGAGACAACAACAGAAATTTGGCCATTGCCAAGCGTCAGCAGTTGTCTTGAGAATTCAGCAGCCGATGGATCGTTCTGCAATGTCACTCATATTTGTGGTTAATTTCAACTTATTGACATGCCGGCACAAAGACGACGATTTTAAGCTTCCCCTAAGTTCATCGGCAGCAGTAAATTTCAGGACGACGGGAAGCGTTTGACGAAAATCTCTGCTGCGCAATATCATATCCACACCAAATCGTCTCGAATCATCTTGTAAATCCTTCATTGTTAGGTCAACTGCCTCCAAATCTCGTTTATGCGCCATCGTGCATTCATCCCAAACTATGATTTTGCATCCTCGTGTTACGATTCGCTACCGTGCTTCCGTATGAACGGGAAGAGTGGAATCGGAGAGTTAAAAGATTAAAAGATTTATTTATTTCCTTGAAATATAGTCTTTTATTTTATTTTATTTAAAGACAAAGGCCCGCTGTCTTGCTGCTGGGCTGCGACCTTGTTTGTTTGAATGTCCTATTAACTCTGACTCTTCAACCATTCTTTAAAACACGAAGAGTCTTCACCCATAATGGTTCTCCCCGCCACAAAACACATATTTCTGCCCTGCGGTGCAGGTCATTCGTATTTTAACACACACCGCATTTATTTCCAATGACAATTACTATTTCGTCACTGCCATACCTCGTAAGTCTGCCCTCAATATGGTGCAGTGTACCTCCGTCTTTCATTCATTCATTTATTCATTCGGTTCGTGATATTTGACACTTCACTCTGGGTAGTGCTGTGCTGACCCATATTTGCGGTGTTTGCCCTTGGTAGTGGATATCAGATATCCACTGCCAAGAACACTTGAACTATATATGCATATTGTATGTTAGTCAGCTATCAGGCAGAATGAGTGTACCTACCGATGAAATGTTTATATGGAGATACACATACGATTCGTCAGTATTGTTGGTGGGCAAAATCTTACGAAATAAATAAATGAGAAACGATCGTCATTATGGGATGCAGATGTGGTTCGTGTGAAGAGAGACCACCGTGGATGAATATGAGGTAGGATGATCTGTAGTGCGGTCACTACACTCGCATCAACTTCGCTGTCGGCGAATTCTTGGTCATTGTGCATTATTTGCTTGTCAACCATGAGAAAATTCATCGCCAGCTTCAAAACGGATTGTGCAGTTCGACCGCCTTCAAACTGTGTGGCAGCAATGCGTTAGATGCCATGGGACTTAACAGGCAACAAAAGAGATCTTGGCCGAATTGTTTCTAGAATCATCCAAATGACGAATGTCTTGCATGCCCCACTGGGAGCATCGAGAAAATAAGTGCGATACATATACCACTTTTCTTCTTCTAATAACTTTTTGTCGAATTTGTGGTTGTGATTGTGCAGTTTGAAGCTGTGCATTATGGACATGTTTCCATTTATTTCTTCTGCACGGAATCAGAGTAAATACACAAAACTCGCAACAATTTCAGCAAAAAAAAAAATAGCACATTTTCTGAGTAGAAAATTATAATGCTAAAAGGACACCTGTCAAATCGCTAACAGCCTAAATCAATGTCTATCGCAATCTATCGAGTTGTGGCATTGATCGCAGCACAGCGTCATTTAATATAGGTACTCGTATAGCTCATAATTTTCTCCACCCAAAATGCACGCAAACCGTCTTCTATCGCAATGAGTTTCACAATTAACCGAAATTTTCCAAGTTTCACAACGAATTCTCCACTTTTAAGTCGTCCAAAAAATCCATGGAACATTCTAGACAGTTCGACAAAATAAAATATCAAAATCCATTTATTGTAAATCAAATGCTGTACATCTACATACGCGGCAACAGAGATAAACTAAAATGAAGTACACGCACTTATATAAAACAAAACACATTATTTATACTAATAAAGCAATAAACAGATATGTGAGTGCATTTTGGGTCATAACTCCGGTTTCAGACATCGGACAGCAAACAGATTTCTTATATGCACTCTTCAAATTTGTGATAAGATCTCCTGAAAATTTCGTGCAAATCGATCGAGCCGAAAAAAGAGAAGATAGCGCACATACATAATTTCGATTGCTCTTTATATATAAGAAGAAGATTATAATGAACATATTAATTCAGATATACCATTTAATACCTTCCGAATGGTCTGTGCAGAATGTTGGAATACAAATTACGGATTTATGGTAATTGATAAGGATAGTCTTTTGAATGAAGGCTTTGACTGTTTTCTTACGTTAGAAAGCAGATAACACTTTTGATTTCATATTATGGGTATAGTAATGTTCTATGAGAACAGTACAGAGCTGTTCAGTGAGCAGAGAATGGCAGTTAAAAGCGGTTTAGATCAGTTTGAAACCCAGTATTATGTATAGTAATGTTTTATGACAACAGTACAGAGCAGTTCATTGAGCAGATAATAACAGTTAAAAGCGGTTCTGATCAGTTTGAGACCTGGTGTTCTGCAGTTAAGACCAGTAATCTCAATATCAAATTCAGTTTAAAAGCTTTTAAACGGTGCTTTCAATAACTTCGAAATTTATTAACCGCTTGTCTGTGTAAGAAAAAATAACGTTTACATTATGCTGAATATAGATGTAAAACTAACAAAGGACCTAATTAAAACACCCGATGATGTACGAAAGGAATACAACGCTTTTAAGACAGGTAGAGAAGCTTACGAAACACAAAGTGAGGAACATTTTAAACCACTTACAAAACCCCTAAACGAGTTGGTCAAAAAATCAATCACCAAACGAGATCAAAATAACTCTACTGAAATCCCTCTAAAGAAAATTAAAATTAATTTGGAACAACTTAAACCTCTTGATGAATTCACCACCCCCAAGACTTCTATTGATGATTCAGCAAATTTTTCTGATGATAATGATAATAGTAGAAGTATTCCAAAAAGAACAAAGAAAAGTTTAAACTACCAATTAAGTCATCGTAGCAACTTTGTAGAGCAATCATTATCAAAAGAAGAATTTAATTACACACCTAAAAAATATGTGGATTTATTTATACATAATTTCAACACTCTTAAAAAAACATATGGTATATGTAATGCAGAGTTCAATATTCTCGGAAACGATATAGATACTTATATTTAAGAAAAACCGTGACAAAAATATTACACTGATGAAGATTTAAAAAACTACAAGACCATACTATCTCTCACCAATACGCATAGAATCGATCATTATTCACAAAGCCAAGTACATAGTAATCGAGGATTATAAGTATACAATAATTATAAGTAAATTATTTTATCTAACAAAAAATACTTCTAATTATTTATTACCTTCACCCTTACAAACATCAACCCGAAGTGGTTTATCACAGCTATCAAAATTGAAAAAGACTATATATTTTGGGATAATACCAATGAACTTATAGATCGAATGAGACTTCGAATTGAATCACAACAAGCCGGAAATAACAATCACTCTAAAGAAATTATTTGAATCATTGAAGAACTAAAAGAAGCTAACATTATCGAATAAAAATTTAAAAAAAGATAAGTGTTGATAAATTTGGTCATTTTACGAATAGAGCGAAATATAGATGACCAAGAGGAAAGCAGGGTGCAGGGATAGCGAGGCTTACCAGGACCAGCTGGTAAAGGTTTTTTTAGAAACAGAAAGCGGTCATTACAACATAAGCTTTAACCGACTAACCAATATTCACATTCCCCCAGAAGAGTGGGACGCCGCCAACAAAAAATATGTTGTTGAATTATATGAACAAATTAACGAATACATTCAAATTAAAGTTGTTAAAAAATTTGATAAACTACTGATGGCGATGGGGAAAAGCAATATTTAACTTATCAACCATTATCAAAGCTTCAGTCTTTATCTTAACTCTATCGTGTGAAAACTAATTCTTTCATTCATTATGTCTAACATAGATTATACATAAGTCTTTGATGAAATTCAACAATTTTTGAAAACTAATCCACATCATATATTATAGGAAGAATAATATCAGGAGATTTTAAATAATATAATCTTTTTTAAAGGATTCATGAATGTATCCACCACAATCTCAAAGCATGGATGTCATTTTAATATCTGTTCGTGGTCTTCAAATATATGTCAAGATGGACCAGATAAGTGTGCATGTTACATGCTTGAAAATAGAATGTTAAGAATAAAAAAATTGATGGCTTTGTATAAGAGATTAAAATGGTGAAAGTAAACCTTATAATTATTACATGAAATATTTTAAATAAATAGCCATGTTAAAAAGAATATACACTTTGTTTTTTTTATCATTCAATAAAAAGATGAATTAAAGAAACATTGACGAAGAACTGCATAAGCCTGCTCGAAGGAAGTTTCCTAAGAGACGAGTTATTATTTAGGGTATAGATGATTAATGGCAGGCTGATCTAGAAAAACGAAGAAATATACAAACAGATGATGGTAAAGAATGGTTCAACGCATCTTTTCAAAATCTTATGAAAATGTTAAAAATCAATCACTATTATACATTTAGTATTCTTTAAGCTTCGATTGTGGAACGATTTAATCGTACTTTGAACCCATTTATGTGGAAAGAATTCAGTTTGAATGGCTCATATCGCTGGATTGATATTATTGAAAGCTTAGCAAACAGCTATAATGATTCCAAACATCGTACAATAAAGATGAAACCATCTGAAGTCAATACTACAAACGAAAAAATGTTACTATCCAAAATTTATCATCATATCAAAACTTATATTACTCCAAATTTTAAAATTGGGAATTCAGCCAGAATTAGTAAATATAAGCATATCTTCGATAAAAGCTACACACCAAATTGGACCACTGAAATATTTTAGGTAATAAAAGTACAACATATGAGTGCAAATCCAATAACGTACGCATTGGAAGACTGGCAAGGTCATCCTATTAAATATTGATCTTATGAAGTCGAAGTTCAAAAAACTAAGCTCCCCCATATATATCTAATCGAGGAAGTGCTTCAAAGAAAAAAATCGGATATTTGTGAAATGGCTTAGTTTTTCATCAGATCACAACTCTTGGATACCTATTCCCAAGGACAATAAATATATATCTTTTATATTTTTTTATATAAAAACCTTATTTGCTAAGTAAATTTATATAGGTTTTTTCTTAAGAGATATACATTTGGTATGTTTGAACTGAACAACCTATAAAATATAAATCGACTTAAAACCTGAAACTTTTCATATAAGACTAAACTTTTTTGTATGGAATAGAAGATAAAGAAAAGCCATGAAACAAATGATAAAACGAGCTTCTTCTTTCATAGAAAAGAAGATAAAAAACAATGAAATAGCTGAAAGCTCATAGAAGAGAAGATAAAGCAAAACCACAAAACAAATGAAAGGTCGTAGAAGGAAGGACAAAGGAAAACCATAAAATAAATGACAGCTATTTTTTTTAATGTGTAATTTTTAATGTAGAAATTAGTTTATTAACAAGTTGTTAAAGCCGTGTCGCTTTTGTGAGAAGACAAAAATGTTACGCAGCTGATTTTCTCTTACTCGAACAATCAACATACTGTGGTGGGAGGAACTCAACTCCATCTTCTCCATTTATAATCCGCAATCCAGCAGGTGGCAGGAACTTCACTCCGTCATCCCCTTTCATTATCCACATTCCCACCAAATTTCGAATTACTTCCATCGTTAGGTTCGTAAACCTTGTGCTTAAAAATATTTTAAAGTTCTCAATCTCTTTCAGGACTCTGCGGCCGAAGCGTGTATTATAAATTTTGGCCTCTAGAATGGTTTCAGTTGTTGTCCCCAGATCCTTCAAAGAAAGTATTGGTTTTTCACAAATATATTATTTTATTTTTTGTAGAAAGGACTCCATTTTTTTAACAATTAGTAAGTATAAGTTGGACTAACAAGACTATAATAAAAATTACAAAAATAATATCCTCCTTTTATACGCATTCTGAAGCTTAACTTTTATTATGTCTCATTTATATCTCATGATCCTCAAATAAAAAACTACGTATTAATAGTGACCGGAGATGAGTCATAAATATTTATGTTTAACTTAACCCTTAAATACAAAACTACGCATTAACAGTCACCGGATATGTGTGATAAATATTTATGTTCAATTTTAAACGCTTATGGGTTTCTCAAGGTTAACCACAAAGAGTAGTTATGTAGTAAAGAAGCAATTAAAATTTCTTATCATTCTAGCTCTAATAAAGAACCTAAACCTTACAAAAAGCCATTTGATGTGCTATGAATTTCTTAGAGTACAATACACCTAAGCTCCTATAATTAGAATTTTTTATTCACATAATTTAATTTTTTATTTTTCAAAAAAGTATTATCACCACCTAAACGCCTAAGTCACACATGCTGCATAGATTGAACTGTAACCTAAAACTGTGAATATGAGATATGCTCTCACCATTTCTAATATGAAACAACTCACATTCTACCCCATGTTCTGGTTGTACTAGTAATTGCAATCCTTCAGAATAGAATAAAAAATTTTTTACGATTTAATGAAACATCTGAACTTAAAGCTCTTCTATAAATATAATCAAATCAACGTATACCAGCCCAGACCACAGCCACGACCCTCGCCGCGCCACAGCACCGGCACATACTCCAGCCCAGCCACGCCGCGCTATGATCACGCATCGATACCGATACATACCCCGGCCAAGCAGCGCGGTACCGGTTGCCAACCATGCAAGATACCATGCATACATTTTTTCAATTATAAAAAAAATACCACATACAATTCTCAGATCATATTATACTACAACTCACATGAGCATGCTGCTGGGCTATACCCATAAACAATTTTATTATATACAATTAGCACCATAAACAACACGTAGCCATACATAATTCTATTCTTGGATTCAGGACTTGTAAACAAATTAATTATCTCTTATCACTATAAACAACAACACGATTACCATTAAATTACTTCTCAAGCCACACCATTCGACATTACTTCTTGAGGTCACTTGCCCAGCCGTTGATGGAGGAGATTTCTGTAGAGGGAACTAGCGTGAGTACTCTGATGGGACCGCCCAATCCATCGATTGGTAAAATCGAATCAAAGAAAGGTCCGATCCCATCAGACACTCCTACGACAACGATGACGCTACCGATTGAAACAAGGGAACCACTTCCCCCAACGAAACTTGCCACATGCTGCCATGGGTCCGGTAGTGGGGAAAACGGGATCCTTTGAGATGAATATGGAGGAGCCGTGTGGGAGTGGCGCTAGGGGCCAAAGCCCCATAGGCAAATCCGGCACACCTCTTCTATCTTTATCAAGCGGAATTAGTGTCATAGTGCTGACAACAAACACAGAAACGAAGACTGACATTGAGAGCAAGGCCTCACAGAGAGCTGGTTGTCTCTCTTCACAGATACTCAGGAAGAAAAACGGACGCTGAGAGGATTGCCCGACGCCTTTCGAAGAAGAATCGCGAAAACTTAACGGCCAGGAGAAACTACCGCTGGCCAATTCTACTCAGAGACTTAAGGCTTCTACAACTACTGACACAACAGACAACCCAAACAATAAAAGGACAATGACCTTGAGAGCACTAAAGGAGACGGTTGGCCATAAGCCCCATCCCGAACTGAACTCAACGGCGTCCAAGAGAAATAGGCAAGATGATAAATATTTGCCTACGAACCCCTCACCTAAAAGGAAGAAAAGAAGACCTTGATCACGGAAGGGTCTATGGAGAAGCGACAATTTGCCATTGCGGATTTCGGTACATCTCCTCATAAACTCCCAGAGGATCAATGGCAGTTGATGGAAGTCAGAATCCTGGTGACCGATGCTATCGTAAAGAACGGACAACCGCCTCTTTTCGGTAACATAAGAACAGTCCATGGGTTCAAGATGTTGACATGTGAACACTCACGCATGGCCACAGGACTTCATCAAACGAACTGTTGTCCCTTGGCCGAATGCAGACCTTCGCCTCATAGGGCTTAAGGAAATAAGAGACCTTAAAAAGCCTAGGGCGATGATGATAATGCGAGGACCGACTAGCCCTCGGGACCGTATTGAAAGATACCTGCAATTCCTGAATACTGATCAGCTCAGTGAGAAGTTGAAAGTGCTTGAAATTGGGGAACAGAAAAAAGACGGTACAGAAGTGGTTGTGCAGCTTAGTCATAAGTCTATACCACTTTTGAGAAAAATTGGCTTGAAGGTGCTCTCGAGATAAACCGATGCAAACTTAGACTAATATTTAATAAGAGCAAACAAGTAAGTAAGGGGGCGGGGGTTCTTAACTTATATGAATATGAAATAAATACAAATTAATCTCCAACATAGTAAAGCCGCCAGCGCCAACCTTGTCTACCTCATGGAGAGTAGACAAATAGACATTGCCCTTATTCTGGAACCCTGGATCGTAGGTGTCAAAATTAGGGGCCTACACTCGAAAAGACTTACACTGTTCAAAACTGCACAAGTGGTAGCTAACAATAACTTTAGAACTTGCATTGTAGCTAGAAAATAGTTTAATCCTTTTCTTCTATCTACATATAGTAATTCAGACCAGACTGCCGTGAAGATAGAGCGGAAAGAGCTCCCACCACTGATTCTGGCATCTTGCTATTTGCCATACGACGGGACGGAGGGACCACCTGCAGATCTCACAAGCCAGCTTGTGGAGCCAGCACATCCTAGAATGTGATTCTAATTCACATCACATACCAACAGGTAAAAAGAGCGTGTCAAGAAAAAAAACCCGCACAGAAGCCTGTAGATATAGGGATGGAAACCTCGTAGTAGAGCCACAGTCGGTGCTGAGTATATGGAAGGGCCATTTCTGCAGACTGTTAAACGGCGATGAAGACCACAATCCCGCTGTCAGGTGAAATGAACCATTCAACATGGCCAAAAACACACACAAAACTTCCGTCCACCTGAACAAAATGAAGTGAATAGCAATATCCAAACTAAAGAACAATAAAGCTGCTGGCCGACTACCCGCCAAACTCTTTAAAGCAGCCGTATATGGCCTGGAACAGTGCATACATCAACTCATCTCTAAAGCTTGGTCAGAGGAAAGTACGCCTGATGAATGGAACCTCAGCATCGTTTGCCCGATGTCCAAAAAAAGGAGACCCTTTAAACTGCGCCAACTATAAGGGAATAAGTCTACTGAATACCGCGTACAAGATCCTTTCTCCTGTATTATGTGAACGTCTGAAACCATTTTTCAGCAACCTGATTCGACCCTATCAATGCGGTTATAGGCCAGGAAAGTCCACAATCTGCTACGGCAACTAGCCAAGAACTCCAAATCGATACCCACCATCTCTTTATCGCATTTATAGAGATGAACTATACAGAGCCATGTCTGGTTTTGGCATCCCCACAAAACTCATCCGAGTGTGTAGGATGACGATGGAGAACTATCGCTCCTCCCTCAAGTCTGGTACTGACCTCACAGAACCTTTTGGTGTCAAGAAAGGATTCCGATAAGATGATGCGATATCGTGCAATTTCTTCAAGTTAATACTTCAAAAAATTGTAAGAAAGTCCAAAGTTAACTCTACTGGCACAATTTTTTTTCAAGTCTGTGCAACTGTTAGCATACACTGATGACATAGACATCATTGGCAGAACCCAGCGAGCTGTCACTGGAGCGTTTGCTAACATTGAAGCTGAAGCGGCTAAGATGGGACTAGCAGTTAATGAGGCCAAAAAGGGAAACACAAAACCGGCGGATTGGACAAAAAGTCACAATAGACAGGTAACACTTTGAGGTAGTTAGGGACTTTGTCCACCTCAAATCCGCTATAACATCTAACAACAACATCTCGTTAGAAATAAAGCGAAGAGCACCTCTTGCCAATCGCTGTTCCTATGGGCTAGGGAGGCAATTGAGTAGTAAAGCCCTTTCTCGAAAAACAGAGGAGACTCTTTATAAGACTCTAATCATCCCAGTCCTGTTTTATGGCGGAGATATGGACTCTATCGAAAGCGGAGGAAGATATCCTTAGTCGTTTGGAGCGTAAGGTTCTTCGCAAAATTTTCGGCCCTATCTGCGTAAACGGGCTTTGGAGGATAAGGTTCAACTACAAACCATACGAGCTGTGCAGCGACATTGACCTGGTACAAAAAATACGTATATCACGTTTAAGATGGCTACGTCATGTAGAGCGTATGTACAACAACGCTCCGGCTCGCAGGATCTTCGATTCCAACCCACAGAGAAGACGCAGTCAAGAAAGACCTCGCCCAAGGTGGGGCGCTCAACTGGAGGCAGCTAGCCAAATACCGAACTAGCTGGGAGGCATGTTGGTTGAGGCCCAGCGAACAGATCGAATACGCTCTTTATAAAGTTAGTAGATGGACTAGAAAGTGTGGTCTGATGGTTAACCCGTCAAAAACGGAATTGGTCCTTTTTACAAACAAAAGGGAAATACCAAGTTTCAGAATGCCTTCACATGAGGTTACCCCGTTGAAAATTTCAGATCAGGCAAAGTATCTTGGTGTGATTCTAGACAGAAAATTAACGTGGAGTCAGACCACTCGGGAAAGAGCTAAAAAAGGAATGATTGCATTCTATTCCTGTAATAGAATTTTTGGGAAATCTATACTTGACAATAATCAAACCAATATTAACATACGGTAATTTGATCTGGTGGAATGCAATTGAAAAAAGAACAAATCTTAAGACCCTGGCAAAAGTACAGAGACTAGGGTGCATTGGAGTTACGGTTGCCATGAGACCCACGCCACCCGCAGGGCGAGAGGCGATACCCAATCCCCTAGATCTTTTCGTACAAGGATCCGCGGCATATAGCGCCTTAAGGCTAAGCCAGACTAATACCTGGAAAAACATCATAATATGTCACGCACAGATTCTTCAGAAACATCTGGGTGATAGTATTATTACAGACTATAAAACACCCGAACTGGACTTTCATAAACCACTCCAAACTGCCATTCCAAGCAGAGAAGAATGGACGCACAAACAACCCTACACCAGTGAGTCAGCGATAGCAATCTATACTGATGGCTCCAAAATGGCCTCTGGTGTTGGTGCAGGCTTTTTCTCGGCATCTCTTGAGTTAAACAACGCAATTAGGCTCCCAGATTATAGTAGTGTCTTCCAAGCGGAGGTCCTGGCAGTGAAAACAGCTGCTAGACAGGTAACGATGATGGCGCTACCACGGGCTAATATCACCTTTTATAAAGATAGCCAAGCGGCAATAAAAGCAAATTTCGGCCACTGTGATAAAATCGAAATTTGTATCTTGCTGCCGTAAAGAGGTAAAGGTTCTTGGTACGCAACATAATGTAAGACTCTGCTGTGCCCCGAGACAGAGCGGTATACAGTTTAACGAAAACGCCGATGAGGTGGCTAGAGAGGGATCAGCGCTCGACGTCAGCTGGTAAATATTCCACCCTGTTACATTAAACAGAAAATTTCTGACAGGATCCTAAGGAAATCCAACACAAGGTGGAGCCTCCCTGACACTTGTGACACTACCAGGAAAATATGGCCATGCTTCAACAAGCAGAGGACAGACAAAATTATACAACTCAACAAGAGATCCCTTCGCTCTCTTATAAGCATAATCACTGGTCATAACCTGCTGGGGTATCATAAATTCAAAATAAAACTCAGTACAAATGATCTATGCAGGGGATGTGGTGACAAAGAGGTGCATGAGGACACCTCACACTTTCTCTGCCACTGCCCTGTACTCTGTCACCAGAGAAAGAATCTCTTAGGCAGCTACTTCATCAATAATTTGGAAGAGCTCTATAATATTTCAGGAATTAACATATAGAACTTCGTTAATGCCTCCAAAGGAAGGAAGTTTAGAACTTGGCTTAATTATCTTTTATTGCGTGCAATATTTTCTTTTAGTATATACTTACAAAGTCTTTGACTTACGATAAGTAACATGGTATTTTATATAAGTGGCAGGCCGACGTTCTGCTCAGACGGAGCAGACAGGCAATAGCGTATATATACGCGCACAACAACTTACGCAGAAGGAGAAAGAGGGGAAAATAAGTTAGGAATCTAGTTTCTGCCCAAGGCTAATCCAAGGGAAAGTCGGGTAAGCCCACAACTCACTCAGGAGCAGTAGGAGGGAAAAACGGCCAGGAATGTAATTCCTGCCCAAGGCTAGTCCTAGGGAAATTCGGAAAGCCCACATCTTACTCAGGAGCAGAAGGGGGGAAACAATGTTTAGGAATCTAATTCCTGCCCAAGTGCTATTCCAAGGGAAAATCTTCTTTATTAACCAAAAAGTCCGCCTTAAATGGCACACCAGTGTACCAATTAAGGTTAAACAAAATTGATCG
Organism: Philhelius pedissequus; assembly: GCA_910595825.1. Lineage (NCBI taxonomy): Eukaryota > Metazoa > Arthropoda > Insecta > Diptera > Syrphidae > Philhelius > Philhelius pedissequus. The sequence continues at coordinate 167,391,609 of OU343160.1, forward strand.
TCTAGCTGGGTGCCGCTCAAGATCGACGAAAACCTTATTCCTCAGCAAAGCCATATCGCAATCAAGGCTTGCTATTGAGCATACAAGTTTCTGTGAGGTAAGCTCATCAGTGTCCAGGGTATCTCGAAGAAAGCACAATAAAACTCGGGCTTGGGAAGGTTAGAACTTAGTTTAATTATCTTTTATTGCGTACAATATTTTCTTTTACAATATTCTTACAAACTTTTTGACTTACGATAAATAACACAGTATTTCATATAAGTGGCAGGCCCACGTTCTGCTCAGATGGAGCAGACAGGGAATAGCGAATTTACACGCCCACAACTTACTCAGAAGGAGTAAGAGGGGGAAATCGGTTAGGAGTCTAGTTCCTGCCCAAGACTAATCCAAGGAATTTGCCCAATGCTATTCCAAGGGTAAGTCGGGAAGCCCACAACTTACTCAGGAGCAGTAAGAGTGGAAAAACGGTTTAGGAATCTAATTACTGACCAAAGGCTATTCCAAGCAAAAATCTTTTTTATTAACCAAAAAGTCCGCCTTAAGTGGCACACCAGTGTGCCAATTAAGGCAAAACGGAATTGGCCGTCCAGCTAGCTGCCGCTCTAGATCAACTAGGACCTTATTCCTCAGAAAAGCCAAAATCGCAATCAAAGCTTGCTATTGAGTATACAAGTTTCTTCCTCTTTCGTTGTCATTCATTAACGATCTCTAACGATGACGAACACAAATGCTAGGTTGGTGTTCAGGTCGATTGATGTTGCTCGAGTATGTTGCTGGTATTTGTCCCTGACTAAGGGCAGGTAGGGGTCGCATGCTGTTGCTGCGTTATGGTTACGTTTTGGTTGTATGAAATTCCTGTCGGCGGTCGTATGAAAATGGCAATTGTAACGCTTCGTTATAGTACACAATATGACGCTTTTTTCCAAAAGGCTGAGGTAAGCTCTTCGATGTCCAGACTATCCCGAAGAAAGTAAAATATAACTCGGGATTAGGAAGGTTAGAACTCGGTTTAATTATCTTTTATTGCGTACAATATTTTCTTTTACAATATTCTTATAAGCTCTTTGACTTACGATAAATAACACGGTAATTAATATAAGTGGCAGGCCCACGTTCTGCTCAGATGGAGCAGACAGGGAATAGCGAATATACGTACCCACAACTTACTCAGAAGGAGCAAGACGGGAAAATCGGTTAGGAGTCTTGTTCCTGCCCAATGCTAATCTAAGGGAAAGTCGGGTAAGCCCACATCTTACTCAGGAGCAGTAAGAGGGGACAAACGGTTAGGAATCTAATTCGTGCACAAGACTAGTCCAAGGAAAGTCGGGAAACCCACAACTTACTCAGGAGCAGTAAGAGGGGAAAATCAGTTAGGAATCTAATTCCTACTCAAGGCTAGTCCAAGGGAAGGTCGGGAAGCCAACAACTTACTCATGAGCAGTAGGAGGGGAAAAACGGTTTAGGAATCTAATTCCTGGCCATGGGGTATTCCGAGGGAAAATCGTTTTTATTACCTAAAAAATCCGCCTTTAATGGCACACCCAGTATAATTAAAATTAAACGGAATTGTCCGTCCAGCTAGCTGCCGCTCGAGCTCAAAGAGAACCTGACTCCTCAGCAAAGCCAAAATCGCAATCATTGCTTGCTATTGAGTATACAAGTTTCTTCTTCTTTCGTTGTCATTCATTACCTCTACTTGACATATTTAAAGCGTTGATGTAGTGTGAACTGTAACGATGATGAACACAAATGTTAGGTTTGTGTGCAGGGTGATTGATGTTGCTCGAGTATGTTGCTGGTAAGTGCGCATGAATAGGTTAGGTTAGGTTCCAAATGATTTATTTCATACAAATTACAAAAGTTTAGTGTATCATTCATTTTTTAAACATGGCTTAAGCCGTCTGTCAGTTGACAATTATTAATACTTAATTAATTAATTTTGTTTAATATACAAAATTGAAACATAAAATTAAAAAAGTTCTTCTAAGATCCGTTTTCTGTAGTTAAAACCTGTGACATGAGATCGGTTGGATACTCCGCCCTGAAGTTATTTCGTAACAGGTTATAAAGGGTGATTTTTTTGCTACTTGGTTTTTGACGTTTATATTTTTGACAGATCACACATGACAAATTCCACGAACATTTGACATTTCGATTCAGTATTATTTGCCATTTCATCATGAATAGACTTACGCCTGAACAACGTTTGCAAATTATTGAAATTTATTATCAAAATTCATGCTCTGTGAAAAATGTGTTTCGGAAGCTACGTCCGTTTCAGCGACGAGGCTCATTTTTGGCTAAATGGATACGTGAATAAGCAGAATTGCCGTATTTGGAGTGAAGAGCAGCCAGAGGCAATTCAGCAGCTACCAATGCATCCCGAAAAATGCACTGTTTGGTGCGGTTTATGGGCAGGCGGCATCATTGGGCCGTACTTCTTCAAGGACGATGAAGGCCGCAGGGTTACGGTCAATGGAGAAAGGTACCGTTCGATGATAACAGATTTTTTTTGCCGAAAATGCAAGAATGGAACTCGGTCGACATGTGGTTCCAACAGGACGGTGCGACATGCCACACTGCACGCGAAACCATGCATCAATTGAGAGGCGAATTTGGTGAGCAGTTGATCTCACGTTTTGGCGCAGTCAATTGGCCACCAAGATCATGTGATTTGACCCCGTTAGACTATTTTTTGTGGGGCTATGTTAAGTCTATTGTCTATGGGGACAAGCCAAACACGATTGCTGCCTTGGAAGCCAACATTGAACGCGTCATTGGTGAGATTCCGGCCGAAATGGTTGAAAAAGTTTGCCAAAATTGGACTTTCAGAATGGACCACCTGAAGCGTAGCGGCGGGCAACATTTAAGTGAAGTTATTTTTAAAAAGTAAATGGCAGAAATTGATTTATCGATCCAAATAAAAATTTCATTCACTTTTTACAAGTTTCTGTGTTTTTTTGAATTTTCAAAAACCAAGCTCTTAAAAAATCACCGTTTAGTTTAGCCTTGCATATATGTCCCTGTATAATGAACTTCTGACTTTCATAGTATAATCGTCTCTCGTCCACTAACGATATGAGGCTGTAGAGTTCGCTTTTCCACGTTTCCATCCTATCGCTTCGGAGTAATAGTGGATGTCCACAGTACTCTGCTAGATCTCTCCATGAATCGAACCATGATATTTGTTTTTGAATCACAAGCATTGTAATTTCCTTTGGTAGTCTCCTAACATCCATTGCTATAGTCATTAAAATATAGTCTATCTGTATTTTCAGAGTTGAAATAAATAAGGATGGTAGACCTGTCTCTAACATTAATATGTGATTTGCAGTACTATTAGGTAGTTTCAAGCTTCTTTTTAAGAAATAGCGCAGAAGCTGCTCAACTTCATCGAACTCCTTATGGCCCCAAACTTGAGCTGCATAACACATGATCGCTTTCGCTGTGGTTTCAAAAATACGATATTTTGATTCGTAGTGAACATCTTTACAGTGAACCACAGTCCCCCATGTTGCGTTTAATGCATGCTTCGATTTGGCCAAATTATCAATCATATGATTTTGCCAGTTCAGGTTTCTAGATATCCGCATACCAAGATAGTTGTATTCATTTACGACTTTGATGTTTTGAGCTCCAAATTTCCAGGTTTCATTGCGGCCGTTTCGGCCGCTTCCTCTGCGAAAAATCATGACTTTAGACTTGTATAGGTTCACCTGGAGCCTCCATTTGTTGCAGTACTCGAACAATCTATTGATCATCAATTGGAGACTACCAGGCGACTCCGCTAGCATCACAATATCATCGGCGAACATTAGTACCTTGATTAACAGATCCGCTGAAACACGTGCTCCACCCTGCAATGCCTCTTCTAAGTCATCTATAAATAGAGCAAATAATACTCGTAAAGGACTCAGATTATATCCTTGCCTCATTCCTATTTCCACTTCGAATTGTTCGGATTGCTTGGATCCAAAAACGACTGCAGAAGTTGTTGAGTTATAGAGGTTTTCCAAAGCGTTCAAAAACTTTGACGATACTCCTTTGTTACACAGCTTCAGCATAAGTACTTACCTGTCTATGGTATCGAATGCCGCCTTGAAGTCGATGAAAAAACCGTACAGTTTTCTTTTAGATTTTATAAAGATTTCAGCTATATTGGTAAGCGAATAGATTTGATCTATGGTCGAATAATTCTTTCGAAACGCAGCCTGCGACTCGCGTAGTAAGTTGTTGTTATGAACCCAATCATAAAGCCGTTTGCAGAGAAGTTTCGTAAAAATTTTCATAGATGAATTCAGCAATGATATTCCTCTGTAGTTGGCAGCATCTTCCTTGTCACCTTTTCTAAAAATTGGGCAAATGATGGCTTCTTTGAAATAGAACGGTAAATAAGCTAAATCGTATGCGTGGTTTAAAGCTTTTGTTAGAGTCACTATAAAAATAGAAGTGTCTATTTTATAGAACTCTTGAGGTATGCCATTCGATCCTGGAGACTTGTTGTCTTGGAGCTCTTTCAATACAAGTTGAACCTCTGCACAGGAAAAAGGTGCATCCAACTCTTCGTTCTCATAAAAAGGTTTGGCAAATTGGAATGTGGAAGAGAAATTGTCTTTTGTTAACGTTTTGAAGTGTTTTGCAAGGTCTTCGATTTCAATGGGTGAAAAAACTTGATTGCTACGCTTGTTACTAATTTTAATAACTACTGTCCAAGCAGCATTTCTGCATTCTGCACGGTCTTCAGCAAGTTTTCTGGAGTAGGTTTGACGTTTATAGCTTAGTAGCTCTTTGTATTGTTTGTTAACTGCAAGATATTGCGCTTTAAAAAAGATATTCTCTGGAAAACTTCTTAGTAATCCTAGCCAAGCAAAAGATTTTCCACGAGCTACCATACAATCATTATCAAACCATTTTTCGTGGTAGTGGATAAAATTGTTGTTTACCTGACATTGTACCGGAATAGACTTAAGGAAAATGTTGTCCAGCTCCGATAAGCTATGACAAAATGTTGAAGATGATGTCGCTTGAAGGAGAAGACTATTATTTAAACAATGTGAGTACCTTTCGGCAAAAACATTTTTCCACCTGAATTTTCCGGGAGTTACTGAGTTTTTTGGTTGCCTCTGGTTTCTGTTTAGGTTGATTGTTAGTTGGATTGGGAGGTGATCGGAATGTATTTCTGTTATGACTTCAAAATCGTCCATCATTGCACTCCAGTCTCCTGATACGATTGCGTAGTCGATTACTGAGTTTAATTGTGGTCCTATAAAAGTGAAGTCACCTAATTTGTCTCCTTCCGCAGTACCATTGCAAACACTCAATCCAAAGGAATTACATAAATCGATAACTTTTTACCTTCTTTTTAATTGTTGTATCTTTTGAACTACGATTCCTATTTTCTATAAGCTTACTTTCACTTTCTAGCGCTCCAGTTCGGGCATTGAAATCTTCAATAAGCATTAAATTGTTAATGTCCATATCAAACAAAATGTCTCAAGCTTAGTAAAGTCACTTTCCCAGCTGTTGCAATTTAAGTATATAGTGATGAGATTTAGTAAGGATCGATCAGTTTTAATTTCAATGAAATGTGTGTCTCCTATTTGCTGGTATATGCAACTGACGCCCTTAAGATTATGTTTAAAACCCATGAGAATTCCTCCACTTGCCCTTCCTTTCCGGTGATTTTTAAGTGCTGGTATCCATTTTAGTTTGTATTCGACGAAACTTGATTCAAAATTTTGTGTATGCTGTTCAGTTACATGTGTTTCAATTAATATAACAATATCACACTCATTTATAAATTGAATAAAATCTAAAACTGCAATCTTATTTTTTAAACCTCCAATATTATAACTTATAATTCTCATTTTACTTAATTTAAAAATTCGACAGACGGCTTTTACCTAATTACAGTGGTTATAATTAGAATGTGCTATTTTGTTAACACCTAGATCCGAAAGAACAGAATTCGTTTTGTTTGTAGCCGAAATTGATGTTGATGAACCGCCGCCAAATTCATTTGACGATGGATGACATTGACGTTTCTGGCAATTGACTCATTTTGTAAAAGTTGTAAACAAACATTTTGAAAGAAATTCTCCCCAAGTTTGTGTTTTTCTTCTGATTTTTGCAGCCCATGCTACTTATTTGTAACAAAAACTTGCTGGTGATGATTCCATTCCACCACCAAATGAATATGGGCCGGTAGTGTTCGTATGCTGTTGCTGTGCTATGGTTACGTGTTGGCCGTATGGAATTGCTATCGGCGGTCGTTTAGAAATGGAAATTGTAACGCTTCGTTGCATGGCGTATTTATAAAATTCATATGGGATTCTGTTAAATCCTGGAGCCTTATTTTCCTTTGAAGTTCCTATAACTCCAACTACTTTGCTTATTGTAAAAGTATTATTGTTAATTGCTTACTAGGCCATTTAAAGTGTAAACACATATTCAACTTTATGTAATTTCACCCCAAGCCAAAGTTTATAAAACTTCTTTGCCAAGCTTTTAATTGAAACTAAACCTAATTTAATTTTAAATTTCTTGCTCACATAATTAATATAGCCGATCTCTTGTATCATTTCCGGCTTTTTACTTTTTTGATCGAAACGTGTTTTAGTAATTTTAATTAAAATTATTTAACTTCCTAACTATAAAATACTTAAAACCATCTGCATTTACTAAAAGAAACTAATGTAAGTAACAAACTGAATGAAATCTATTTATACAATATCCCTTAACATGAATTTGTTTAATAAAGGAACTCATTGCAACTAAAAAAACGGGTTTGAGTTAACAAAATATTTTCTGCTGACAAATTAAATAATTTAATCTGTATTGCCGCTAATATGTCATCAACTGGAAATAATCCTGCTTTATCTACCCAAGTCCGGATTAGCACCAACATCATCACCGAGTGAAACTCAGAATCCGTCCCCAACATAGGAATTTAATTGCCGTTCTTATCCAGCCCCAGATTCCACAGAGAACATAGTCCAATGCGACCTTTGGGAAGGCTGGATCAACTACTTATATGCTGGCGTAGATAGTTTTATCGCAGACGAAGAGTTCATCTGTAGAGCATGTTTCGCAGGTAAGAATATTTTATATCCTTAGTTTTGAGAAGTGTCAACTGCATTTACTGCTAAGCTTGCCAATACAACGACCGAAAATCTGGTTGCTACCATAAGTGTAACAGCTCCAATCACTGTTCACACTAGCATGTATGTAACTCCTTTAACACCCTCTACTATGAATGCTCTAGAAAATCATAGTGCCATAATTAATTTTACAAGTGCTTCTTCTGCTCATTTTAACGTACCTGCAGCATCTACTAAAACTTTAACCGCAATTGCTGCCGCAACTCCAACGTTCACCTTAGAAACAATCTTGTAGTTACCAGCCAATGCCAACGAAGTTGACGAAGGAAAACACTTTAGCCGACAATCTACCTAAAAGCACTGGTTCTCCCAACTTACGAACCAACACTACGTGAACTCAGCCTCCTGATCAGCACTATCCGTCCTTACAGCAACAACATCAAATGCCAGCCACGAATGCTACTCACTGCTCATTGCATAGCAGTCCGACTCTTAAACACCTAAACGCACATGCTAATATTACTCATCAGCCCTTGTCTTTCATGCGAACGAAAATTTAATTTTATCTAGGAGCCACATTGCAGCTCGACATGTTATGTCCCGAGACCTTCACCATTTTGCTGGGAATCCAGAAAAGTGGCCCATATTTATATCGAACTATATTCGGACTACGAAAGTGTGTGGATTTAGTGATGAAGAGAATATGATGCCGTTACAAAAGACTCAAAGGAAAAGCATTCGATGCTGAGAAAAGTTTACTGACTCAGCCTTACTGTTTCTCTTTTTTCATCTCCACGCTTAATGCTCTGTATGTTAAACTTGTTATGATTATTCAAGCAGTGCAAAAGAAGATTCAAATGACTCCGGCACCAAAGGCAGACAAGCTTGATACTATAACTAATTTGCGTTTGAGGTTCAAAATTATTGTGCTATTAAAGTCTGAATTGGGCAATTTATAAACAAACGATAATAAATTGTACTCTTTCTACCTTTAGTGAGTGAATGTTTAGAATTGCAGACACTGTCAATGGCCTTACAGCTCCAGCAAAAGAAATCTCCGGATATCCAAGGACGGGCGGACCTCAACATGCATCTCCAGAGCAATGAGCTTAAAAAGCTAAATCGGACAGATAAATGGAAAGTTGTAAGAAGAACAAATTATGCCGAGTATGTTTGCTAAAGCACGACTACAATAAATGCTCCCCACGATCGCTATGTGGGGCAAACAACTGCAAATTTAAGTACCATCCGTTTTTACATAATCACGAACAGAACCAAGACAGAATTTCTTCTCAACTCTATTCAAATATCCATTCACATAGCTCCAACTCCGCGTTGTTTCGTGTTATTCCCGTCACATTTTATGGCAATAATACAAACAAAGATATGAGAATGCATCAGAAGTTTTGATTTTGAAAATCTCTAGCACCACACTTAATGCTGATAACTGTTTACTGGCTGATGTTCATACCGTAGAAAATCTCCAGGTTCCACTTCAAACTGTGAATCTAAACGTTTTGGAGCAAAAGTTTCACCACCTGATGGGAATTGCTATTGAAGGATGTTAAAACGCACTTCCTCGTTTGCTTATAGGCCTTATTAATACCCGACTTGGACTCGCATTAAGAAGCAAAGAGGGAAGTTTAATGGAACCTGTAGCTACCAAGCCGAGACTTGAATGGATTGTACACAGAAATCTCCCTGACGATTCTTGCATAGATAGAGCCTTCGTCGCTGGACACCATATTACACACATTTGCGAATGCAACCATGATGAGCTGCCACGATTGGTAGAAACTTTCATAGATACAGAAAGTTTTGGAGGTTCATATACCGAAAATAAAACCTTATCAAACGATGACCAGTGAGCTTGGAGCTTTTCGAAACTCATACTGACCGCAAAAATGGACATTTTGAAACAGCTCCGTTATGGAAGTCCGACAATTTTCAGCTCCCAAACAGTTTCACCATGGCTAACAATAGCTAAGCAACTTCTCGACAATTTACAAACTCTGCCCAAAAACGCTGTACAGAACCATCAAGGAAGATTTTAACAACAAACAACCACGAGAACAGGCTGGCTTTAGAGAGGGGCGTTATTCAATAATATACCACTTACAGGCGATAAATCAAATAATTGAGAAGTGCATCGAATTTATACAACATGTTTACTTTCTATTTATTGACTTTAGCAAATAATTTGATTCTGTTGAACACGCAATGACATGGACTTCCCTGAAAAACCAACAAATTGAACCAAATTGCCATTGACATAATTAAAAAAAATATAAGAAAACGACAGAGCTCGGATAAAAACAGAGAGTTTAGGACGAACATTTAGTATAATAAGAGGAGTTAGACAAGTTACGACAGTAGACTACTGTTGTTTCGCTCGAAAAAACTCAAATCTACTGTTTCCACGATATTTTTCCTCAATTAGTTTTTTTTTTCAGATTTGTCTTACTATTAAGATTATAAGCTTCATAATAAAACATTTAATTACTTATTATGAACTTCATAAAATTTTATATAAATTCTTAATACATTATGCGCCATCTACAACTTTAAGATGTTACTATGGAACATACCTGTTCAAGTTCTTGCTCGAGTTCATCCATGTTTTAAAGTGTGCATTACACTGACAGTTTGAAAATTATTGCAGTTCACAGCTGATTTGGAATTTGGCTGGCCTAATTAAGGACGTTCCCTCAGTTATTCTAGATATTTAGAATTACTTTCTGTTGTTGTAACGCCTTTTGCATCTGATGAAAATGCAGCTGAAATAGCTAAACGAGAACAAGTGTATAGAACAGCTGATTGTAAAATCCATTTGTCCGGAACACGTTCCTCCAATAAAATATCGGGAAACAATTTGACTGATTCCGAATTGTATGTATCACTGTATTTTTAAAAATTAAATTTAAAAAAATCACATCAGCTAAAAAGAAAACAAAACACTTGATTTCAATTTAGATACACATTTTTTTGTATCAATAATAATTAACTTGCTTCTTTTTATGTTATTTTACCAGAAAAGTAGTTCAATAAAGACATAGAAATTACACAAAACAAATCAACCCAATGATTTAGACATTTAAATTATGTGACTGTATTAGTGATTCTGTTGTCTATTCTGAAATGACCTCCAGAATCGTTTTCTGTTCTGTTTAGAGTAACAACTGTCATTTTAAGGGGGTCTGAACAGTTCTGGACGGCCAATCAAAAATGCCATTAATATGCGTTTTGTTAGCTTTCAGCTAACCTATCTGATTCGTTCACAGATTTACTCTGATAGCTCGGTATCCAAGATAACTATCTAAAAAGTGAGTGAACGGACGCATTGAATATCATTTGTTTGTTGCTGAGAGCGTGACTTACTGTCTACACAAGATTTGGAATTTTTCGCACTCAGAATGCAAATTTACCTTTTTATTCATGTCCTGTAATTCTGTGAATATAAAAATAACTTTTATTAAAAAGGTCATCAAAAAAAATAAAGTACGACCAAAAATTTAAGAAAGAATGGCTAGAGGAACCCGAGTTCAAGCATTGGCTGCGGGAAATGCCAGATGATTGTTATAAATGCAAGTATGGCACGTGCAATGTTGTTTTTGAGAGAACGGATAGGTAGGCTTTGGAAAGGCACTGCAAGGACAAAACATATTTAAAACTTTGATAATGTTAATCAACAAACATGTGTTCAAAATTTTTGCAGTAATAGTTGATAACAATATCAGTAGCAGAAACATGCAGATGCAGTCAGAACTGCGGAGCTTAAATTGTAAGTATTTATGGCTGAGCATAATATAGCTCCTTAGTCGATGAACCATTTGGTAGACCTGTTAAAATCCTTGAATATTTAAAGACGAAAAATGCACTAAATTAATAACAGAAGTTTTAGCTCCAGAAGAGATTCGTAAAATTCTGTTGGACCTGAAAAATAAATATTTTAGCATCTTAGTTGATGAGAGTACCGATGTTAACTAGCGCAAAACCTTGGCTGTACTTGTTCTCTATTATACCAGGGTAAAATAAAAAACAAAACTGTTAGAGTTGATAGAACTCGATGCCAAAAATTGTAGTGCTGAGGCTATATACAACTGCTTCAAGCAATGTGTTTCAAAACATGGCCTTAACATTAAGAATATAATTGGATGTGCATTTGACAACGCCAGTGTTATGGTTGGGAAAAATACATCTTTCTGCTCAAGGCTACGAGAAAAAACACAATGCTTAGTTGCAATGAATTTCATATGTCATTGCGGATTGCTTCATGCATGTGCTCCTGTCAGAGTATTGAACTTGTATTTGGAAGATTTTTTGCTCACTAGAAGAGATTCAGCATAGTTTCAACACAACATGTAAGCGCATGCTTAAATTGAGTATAACTCGTCAGCTTTGCATGTAGCATTGCATTTGTCGAATGCTTGATATGTGGAGAGAACTTACTTATTACTTGTTCATAGCCGATTTCGAAGACAGCCTTCCTTGAACGAAAAAAATTCTTCGAAATCTTAATTCACCTGTAGTACACGCATATTTCTTTTTTCCCAAACTTGGCTAAAATTATTTCAATGAATTTAATGCGTTGTTCCAATCTAATAAAGTCTTAATACATCGCCTAAAAACAGAATCTGAGATATTTTTTTTTTGCAAATTGCAAATCATTTTAGTTTGCCAAACAATGTGAAGAATTCTTAAAGAAATCAATTTGTTCTGTCGAAGATGTTGAATATATTAGGGAAAACGCTTTAAATTCTTACGTTAAGGGATGCTGTAAAGAACGTTTTCCAACAGATAATGTACTTTTTCAACAGCTTCAATTTATAGATCCTCATATAGCTCTCGATTAAAACTGAACGCAAAATTCTTTGGAAGTACTATGTAATCATTTTTCAAAATTGATAAATTCGGTTAACCTATCAAAAGAGTGGTATAGTTTATACCTTAAAGAAGAAGACAGAAAAAAGCGAAAGATGTAAGTATTGAAGAATTTTGGAATATGATTGCAGGTATCAGAGATTACACGAATGAACTTGTTTCTAAAAATCTTTCAAAATTGGTTGCGATTGTTTTAAGTTTGACACATTCAAATGCAGAATGAGAAAGAATTTTCAGCATTGTTACCGATGTAAAGACAAAGAAACGAAACCGTTTAGGAAACAAAACTCTCAATGCAATTGCTCTCATAAGATCGCACATAAAAGATGGTCATTTAATTTGTACTGCTTTCGAAATAACGGGAAACCATTTGAGTTTAATGAATAACAAATGAAAAATATTTGTGATTATATTTTAAATCTAATTAATATATAATCATATATCATTTCAGTTTTTAAGTATATGATTTATTTTTTAAGTATATGATTTATTTAAGTATATGATTATTTAAATTAAAACAGCATTTAATTTACATTTTTGGTCTAGTTCTTGGTTTATTTTATAAAGTATTTAGTTTGTTTGTTTGTATAGTTTAAGTTTTGTTGAAAAAAAATATATGAATATGTATATTTCTAGTGTTATTAGACCAAATCGAGATCTATCAGTTTTTTCCTTGTTAAGGTTGGGGAACCGAACGTTCAAATTTTTGGAAACCTTAAAACATTACTCATTTCAGAAGAAAACTTGGTACAAAGTCAATGATATTTGATTTTAAGTGATTTCTAATTAAAAGATTGAAACGGCGTTATTGATAATACTGGCGGAAGATTTTCTAAGGAATTTGAGTTCAATTAAACGCTTGATTCTGCCGGTATAATAATGGGTTTTATGTAAACAGAAATGTTCTGTTTTTTCTGCTTGTTAAACAAGGATCTCCTGTTTTTCTATAATCATCGCGCGGCAGTACTGGAGCACACCGCTGAAAGCTTTACAACGATTCTCAGAGAGTCAAGTTTCAGTGAACGCAATAATATCAAATTGTTTTATTGACGAAAAGGGAGGGATATTGTTCATTTTAGTTCTTAGACCTCCAACATTATGATAGAATATGTAAAATTGGCAATCATTATATGGTAAACGGGGTTAGATGGGTGGAAATAGACTAGAGCAGATTATGTTGTTACTATTTGTGTTTGTCGAATGACTTCGTTTTGTGGCGGTGGAATAAACATTTTAACGCGCACATTTTCGGACCAGGCAGTCAGGCTCATGACGTCGATTAGGTTGTCTGCTGGTGCACATAGCTTAAAGATAACAAAAGATAATTTACTGAAGTTAGCTTCTTTATTTATTTGTTTTAAACATTTAAACAGATGAGAAGGGATATATGTGATGTTAGATATATATTCAATAATGGATTCAGGTATGGTGTCACTAGCGAATCTTGAGATATGCAACCATTTATATTTAAGTACCAAATTCATTACCCTCCCGTCGGGTTTCCACCTGGAAGTGGGGCGGGGTTTACGCTTGGGACTTCAGCTGATCGGCTGAGAATTTGTATCTTTTGAATCCTCAGCCGATCAGCTGAGGTTTCAGGCAAACTAAGAGGAAGCCACCACGATATGAACCATGAACAAGACACAACCAACGAACAAAACAGAAGCGGGGATATATGCTGAAACGTCGGCAGAAATCACGGCTGCCGGCCCGGGCTTGGCATCTCCAATAGTAGGAGGGGAGAAGTCGCCAGTGGCAAACGACTTACATAAACAATAGGACCAGATGACAATGACTACGATAATTACACAAGAGGAAGAAGACCTTCTTCTAACCCCCTTTTCCAACCTCGGTGTAGAAGAAGGAGTTAGCACCGGAACTGTGACTGACGGCGACGCTTGTTCCCTTGCCAGCTCCATCTTTTCACGACTGTCAACTACTCCAGTTCGTAGTAAAATCTCCAACTGTAAGAAGACAGTCAAACGTCTTGGCAAAAGTAGTTGGGAAGAACTAAATGACAACGAGCGCAAAAGACTACAAAACGCTCGTGCTTTTTTGGCGAATGACCCTACAAACATAGGAAAGGCGCTTGCCCAGCCGTCGATGGAGGAAATTTGTATAGAGGGCACTAGCGTGAGTACTCTGATAGGACTGCCCAATCCACCAATTGGTAAAATCCAACCAAATAAAGGTCCGATCCTATCAGACACTCCAACGACAATGAAGACGAAAGCGATGACGCTACCGATGGAAACAAGGGATCCATTTCCCCCAACCAAACTTGGCATGGAGCCACATGCTCCAATGGGTCTGGAAGGGGGAAACCGGGATCCTTGGAGATGAATATGGAGGAGCCGTGTGAGATTGGCGCTAGAGGCCAAAGCCCAATAGGCAAATCCGACAAAACTCTTCCATCTTTATCAAGAAGAGGTAGTGTTATAGACCTGACAATAAACACAGAAACGAAGACCGACATTGAGAGCAATGCTTAACAGAGAGCTGGAAGTCTCACTTCACAGATACCGAGGAAGCAAAAACAGAAGGCTGAGAGGATTGTCCGATGCCTTTCGAAGAAAAATCCCGAAAACTTAACGGCCAGGGATAAACTAGCGCTGGGCAATTCTACTCAGAGACTTAAGACTTTGATAACTACTGACACAATAGACAACCCAAACAATAAAAGGGCAAAAACCTTGAGAGCAGTAAAGGAAACGGTTGGCCATAAACCCACCTTGAACTGAACTCAACGGCATCCAAAAGAACTAGGCAAGATGATAAATCTTGGATCCAATGGAAGTCAGAATCCTGAACGAGGTGAACGATGCTTTTTTTTAATTTTTTTTTAGTTATGCGCGCACTCGAGGCGTTATAAATACACTTAAAATGTTTAAACACAGTTCGAGCGATTAGGAAAATGGGATAGGATTAGACAGGAGATACCGATGTACATTTGTTTTAAATGCCTGATTATCGCAATCGGAGGGAACAATTCGGTCAGGTAAAGCATTCCACATTCGTGTTGTGCGGCTAAATAAAGAATCTCTATACTGACGGTACGTCCGAAGTTGGGCTCATGGGTAAACTGCTGGGCATTCCTAGAAGCGCCAGTGTTACGGTTGAATAGCTTTTGGGGAGGCTATTTCACTTGAACAGTGTCTATTATAATACCGATAACATAATGAAAGGCTCAATTGTTTTAGTTATTGTTTCATCACCTATCATTTTGAAGATCTTTTTGGATTCTGTTCAGGAGATTTAAGTGCGTTATGGAAGCACCTGCCCAAATATGACAATTGTATTGTACTCAAGCTTTGGACGGATGAAAGCTTTATAGATTACATCTTTCCTATCATTCTTTTTCTTCCTTAAATGGTATTCATAATACCTTGAGCGCGTATAGATTATAAAAAAAATAAAAAAAAAAACAGCCGGATCAGAAGGGGAGAAATATTTCTTGCATCGCCTCAGAAAACCCAAACATCTTGCAGCATTTTTAGCGACGCCGAATATGTGTTCATTCCCCAAAAGGTGGTCAGTGATGCAAATACCGAGAGCTGAAAGTTGTTCGGTTTCCTCGATGCAAGCGCCGCTAATGTACAACGGCATTGGGGGAGGGTCCCGCTTTAACGGCAAAAGTCGGCATTGGATTTTTGAAGCATTAAATTCTACGCGGTTTTTTATTTCCCATTGGACAATGCTGTCTAGATCAGAATTTAATGAGCTAATCATATGGTGTCGTTCAAGATCCACATCCGAAGGACATGGATGAGAATCTAAAAATGAGTATGAAAAGTTCAGAGTACTGTCGTCAGCAAAACAGTATATTGGATTAGAAGTTTCAGACAAGAGATCATTGATCAAAATGAGAAAGAGAGTCGGAGAAAAAGAGCGGAACCCTGGGGCACATCAGCATTTATTTTATGAATATCAGACTTGAAACCGTCCAATACAACTTGTATTGAGCGATCCGAAAAGTAATTTCTAATCCAACGGAGAAGAGATTCTTCGATAGCAAATGCACGCATTTTCAATAAGAGAGCCTGATGCCAAACTCTATCAAATGCTTTTGAAATATCAAGAGCAATAATCTTACTTTCTCTGAAACGATGTAAAGATTTGTGCCACTATTCGGTGAGATATACCATCAGATCACCAGTGGACCTAGCAACTGTACGAATACGAAAAAAGATACGTCCCATGAAACTGTTTATGATCTCAAGTACAGGAGAGGTCCTGACACTTTGTGGAAGCGTAGAATTAGCAGCCACTGAGCGGCTAGCAAATCCGTTTTTTCTTGTGCGCTTACCACAGGATTGTTATTAAATATATATATAAATGAACAAAAATTTTTACTACGTTTGGGACATTGTAGTATTTTCTGCCTTAATTTTTGCTCATGTAGAAATTTGGTTCTTTGAATATGACTATTACAGGTCTTTCTACCTTGTATGAACTTATTCCGGTTTTCCTCAGTTGGGTTGGCCTTATAACATTGGAAACTTACCTCTCTCAACCTGATAATCAAATCGAACCATGAGTTTTCTTTTGGTTTGATGCTTTTGTTTTTTTTTCGGTATAAAGGCTTTCATCCCCTTAAGAATTATATTTGTAATCATATCAGCGCTGGAGTCAATGTCACTATCGAGGAAGCATAGTGATCAGATAAAGACCCTGAAGAATTTTTTCAGACCGTCCCAGTTGGCTTTGTCGTATTGCCATACGGTCCTCTTAGGAATGCTTTCTTTAACTGAGAACTTTGAGCACGAGAAATCGGCTGATACGACACAATGTTCCGATGTGCCTAGTGACGATGACACACTAATAGTATATTTACAAGGCAGAGAGGTAAGAAACAAGTCTATGCTGTTGGCGGAGTGACCTGCAATGTCAGGTATTCTTGTTGGCTCAGTAACCAGCTGGGTCAGATTATTCACCTCAGCAAAGAGCTCAGCATACCTTCCTTCGAGTGTTGTCTGGCCAGAAAACTAAACTATATCCTCGTAGGCTAGGGATCAGGATCTTCACCTACTTGGGTTTCGCTCAGTGCAAAAACAGCTGGCCAGCTGTTCGCAGTATGAACATATGAAATTCTTCCTAAGCCCAGGTATGTTACAATACTCTACCTTGAATTCACTACGAAAAAATAAACATAAATAAAATCAAATCACAGTTAAATATTCTAATATTAGGTTTGTGTACCAAATAGGACTTCACACTACAATTACTACTAGTGTTATGCCTTAGAAACAATTGAATTGATCCGCCCCTGTATTCCCAAAGCCAATAACAGCAATATATCTAATATTGCTTTGGCTTAATCATTACCTACATTGTATGGGATGACCACACACAGCATGTAATGATCAAGTCAAAGCAACTGCGAGTGACTATGAAGGGGAAGGAAACGAAATTTACCGCTCGCTTTGTGGTGTAGATGTATTGAGTTTTATTTTATTTTTTTTGTTTATCTGCTTAATTTGTATTTTAGATTTTTATATTTTATATTTATATTTTTTTAGCACAGAGAACACTGGCATTAGCACTGACACTGGGTATTTGTTTATATTTCAATTTTGTATTTTTTGGGCTATTTTCTTTTTATTTCTGTAATAAGCTTTGGTTTTGTATTTTTTTTCGATTTTATTTTGATATTTTTTTAGGGGGGAAGGAAGGGCAACTGGATAACGAGCATGTCATTAGCTTTCCGACACACGTCTGCTCGCGATGATGGTAAGATGGGAGATCGATGCTATCGTAAAGAACGGACAGCCGCCTCTTTCGGTAACCTAAAAACCGTCCATGTGTTCAATATGTTGACATGTGAAGATAGCAACATTCACGTATAGATACAGGATTTCGTCAAACGAACTATTGACTCCTGGCCGAATGCAGACCTTGCCTTTATAGGGCTTAAGGAAATAAAAGACCTTCATAAGCCTAGGGCGAGGATGATGATGCGAGGACCGACTATCCCCCGGGACCGTATTGAAAGATACCTTCAATTCCTGAATACCGAGCAGCTCAATGTGAATTGGAAAGTCCTTGAAATTGGGGAACAGACGAAGGATGGTACAGAAGTGGTTGTGCAGCTTAGTCATAATCTGTACCACTTTTGAGGAAAATTGGCTTCAAGGTGCGTATCGGGATAAGCCGATGCAAACATAGACTAATATCCAATAAGAACAAACAAGTAAGTAAGAGGGCGAGTTTTTTACTAATATGAATATGAAATAAATACAAATTAAGCTCCAACATAGTAAAGCCGCAAGCGCACAACTTGTCTACCTCATGGGGATTAGACAAATAGAAATTGCCCTTATTCAGGAACCCTGGATCATAGGTGGCAAAATTAAGGTCCTACACTCGAAAAGACTTACACTGTTCAAAACTCCACAAGTGACAGCTAACAGTAACTTAAGAACTTCCATTGTAGCTAGAAAACAGTTTAACCTTTTCTTCTATCTACATATGGTAATCCAGACCAGAATGCCGTGAAGCTAGAGCGGAAAGGGCTCCCACCACTGATTCTGACATCATTCTATATGCTATACGACGGGATGGAGGGACCACCTGCAGATCTCGTAAGCCAGCTTGTATAGCGAGCAGCAAAAGAAAGATTGGGACTTGGTCCTAGGATGTGATGCTAATTCACATCATGCTCAATGGGGAAGCACCGACACGAACAGTAGAGGTGGGTCTCTTTTTGAATTTATTATAGAACATAATTTAGTAGTAGTAAATAGGGGCAATGATCCCACTGTTTTTACTAAGAATATGGAGGAAGAAATCGATATAACTATCACAAGTAACTCAAGTACAGTTATAATTGATCAATGGAAAGTTCTTAAAGAAGAATCATTCTCAGACCATAAACTTATAGGCTTCTTGATAAGTAATACAGTGGAAACTCCAAAACCTTATAGAAATTTCAAGTATACTAACTGGGATCTCTTTAATAGGGAATTGGAGAAAAGAATGAAAAATCTCAATAACACTGATTCAAGAACCCAAACATATTGGTCAGACATCTGAAGAACTCAGGGTGATTCTAAAAAACGCCTTTGAGAAGGGCTGTCCCCTGAAACATATAGGGAATGGAAAAAAGAAACCACCCTGGTGGACTGTACAGTTCGGTAATTTGAGAAAAGAAACGAAGAGACTCTTCAATGCTGCCAAAAGCACTAGAAACGACAATGACTGGGAGGTATATAAAACTAGTCAACGAAAATTTAAATCAGAAACGCAACGAGCGAAGCGAAGCTCATGGAGAACTTTTTGTAGTGAAATCGAAGGTACAAGCGAATCGGCCAGGCAAAGAAAAATTCTTTCCAAGGATTCAATTCCTCTGGGAGCTCTTAAAACAGCCACTGGGTGCTGGACCGAATCATGTAGCGAGACTCTTGAGCAACTGATAAATACTCACTTCCCGGGATGCGGGTCATATGACAACAACCCGTAGACGGAGTCCTACACGGAACACACTGTACCATCGGATATTATAACGAATGATAAGATCAGAAGAGAAGCCATTCCTATTCTCCCTACAAGTCCCCTGGCCCAGAGGTCATCTTACCAATGATGCTACAAAGGAGTGAAATCTAAATAATACCGCTCCTGAAAAAACATATTCCTTAACACTTTATAATGTTCCTTTAACATAGCGCGAAGTCAAAGTGGTTTTCATTCCAAAAGCTGGCAAACCCAGCCATACAGAAGCAAAAGACTTCAGGCCTATCAGTTTGACATCGTTTATTTTTAAAACATTCGAAAGACTGATAGACCTGCATATGCGCGGCACTCTGAAACTGGATGCTTTATCTCCAGCTCAGCATGCCTATACTCATATAAAGGGAAGGAGTGTAGAAACGGCACTTCAAAGCGTCGTTAACACGATTGAAAAGACACAGAATGACAAGGAATATACCCTTGCTGCGTTTCTTGATATTGAAGGAGCGTTCAATAATATGAATAATGTAGAATTAAGAACAGTTCTTGTAGACAACAAGCACGATTATTCAATAACAGATTGGGTTATGTGCATGTTGTAGAACAGGCAGATTAACTCCGAATTGGCAGGAATACAGATGAGAGTATCCATATCCAGGAGCACCCCACAGGCGGGCGGTCTCTCACCAATTCTCTGTGTGCTGGTTATGAACACAATCCTCCTTACTTCCAAACACTGTGGAGTAAGGATATTAGCCTATGCTGACGACCTTGCGTAATTAGCGACAGGTAAATTTTTATCTACTATCAGCGAACAGATCGAATACTCTCTTTCTAAAGTTAGTAGATGGAGTAGAAAGTGTGGTCTGATGGTTAACCCGTCAAAAACTGAATTGGTCCTTTTTACAAACAAAAGGAAAATATCAAGTTTTAGATTGCCTTCAATTGAGGGTACCCCGTTGAAAATTTCAAATCAAGCAAAGTATCTTGGTGTGATTCCAGACAGAAAATTAAACTGGAGTCAGAACACTCGGGAAAGAGCTAAAAAAGGAATGATTGCATTCTATTCCTGTTATAGAATTTTTTGAAATCTTGAGGACCGAGTCCAAAAATTATGAGGTGGATGTACTTGGTAATAATCAGACCAATAGTAACATACGGTAATTTGGTCTGGTGGAATGCAATTGAAAAAAGAACAAATTTTAGAGGGTTGTTTCTTATCGCAGTAAAACAAAAGGTTCCTCTAATAAAACTAAACTTTATTTAATAAAAATAAATTCTTCTAAAATAATTCCTTTCGCTGAAGGCGATCGAAAAATGGCGACTGGCTTCGTCAAAGGTGAAAATGAAGTGACCTGTCGAAGTGCATGACAAGCAAAAAGCACATCGACGATGACAGAAAGTCTTAGATGAATTCTGTCACTCAATCAGCCAGCGTTGCCGTTGTTGACAAACTATCTGTTAGCTGTGTTGTTCATTATCCGCTGTTCGCTGGTCAGTCCGCCACAGTACTCCCCTTCCAGTGTTAGCGATATGCTTAACTAGGGCTTACGAAATCTAACAACACGTCCATATCGTGTCGTATATTTTTTGGCTTGGTTTCTATCGGGTGTTGTGTCATCAACTGGTTTTGTTGTTGGAGCGGCAACAGCATTCTCTTCAAGGGTGTGCGCAGGCTTCAGTCGGTCAATGGATACATTGCTCTTCTTTCCGTTAAATAAGATCTTATAGAATTTATCATTCCTGCTAACGACATAAAAAGGTCCGTCATATGTTGGAGCTAATGATTTTTTAACAGCATCGTTTCGCACAAAAACATTTTTGCAATTAGCCAGATCCTTCGATATGAAAACTTTTCTAGAACAATGATGACTTGCTTCCTCTGCTTTCATGTTGCTCATGGTCCTTCGAAGCTGCTTCACGAAGTCGGATGCATTGATGTCATCTTTCGATGAATAGAAAAATTCACCTGGAAGCTTCAGAGTTGTTCCATATAATAGTTCGGCTGTTGTTGCGTTTAAGTTCTCCTTGAACGCGGTTCGCATTCCTAACGAAACTGATGGTAAAACTTCAGTCCAGTCATCGGTGTTGTGGCATTTTAAAGCAGATTTGAGAATGCGGTGGTATCTCTCAATCATACAATTAGCCTCCGGATGGTACGCAGTTGTTCGTAGGCGTGTGATGCCAAGAAGTTTCATCAGCTGTTTGAAAAGTTCGCTCTCGAATTAGCGGCCTTGATCGGTAGTAATTCGCTGTGGAACGCCAAACCTGCAGATCCATCCTTCATATAGAGCGCGAGCTACGGTTTCAGCAGTCATGTCCCTTATTGGTATCGTCTCTAACCATCTAGAAAAACGATCCACACATGTCAGAAGGTAGCGAAACTCACGAGAGGGCGGCAATGGCCCAACTATGTCGATGTTAAGGTGCTCTAATCGCTTGTCAGTTGGTGGGTAGGTTGCAATTTGTGTCCGAACATGCTTCCAAACTTTGTACTTTTGGCATGCGATACAATGCTTTGCCCATGTTTGACAGTCTTTTCGGATAGATGGCCAAACAAAACGTTCTGTGACCAGTTTCACAGTGGCGCGTATACCGGGATGAGACAAGTTGTGGACGCTGTCGAATGCAGACCGTCGATATTGTTTTGTGACGAAGGGTCGAACGTGCTCCGTTGATACGTCACAGTACAAAACAAGCTTAGGATCTGTAAGAACAGGACACTTTTTAATGAGTAAGCAATTTGAAGTACCTTTCAAAAACTGCTGGAGCTCTTCGTCATGTTCCTGGTCTACTGCTAACTTTTCAGAGTCTATGGTGTTTGGGGCAGCAACTGCAGAAATGCGTGAAAGTGTATCAGCAATAATATTTTCACTTCCAGCGATAAATCGTATGTCAGTGGTGAACTGTCCAATAAAGTCCAAGTGCCTGACTTGCCTGGGTGATGCTTTCGCAGGGTTTTGATTGAAAGCAAAGGTCAAGGGCTTATGGTCCGTGAAAATACAAAAAATGCGTCCTTCTAGCATAAACCGGAAATGTTTTACAGACATATAAGCACTGAGCAGCTCCCTGTCATAAACGCTAAACTTCGTTTGAGATGGAGTAAGCTTTTTAGAAAAAAATCCTAGAGGTTCCCATTTGCCATTGGAAAATTGTTGAAGGGACCCTCCTAGAGCGACATCAGATGCATCTACCATCAATGCAAGCGCGGCATTTGATTTCGGGTGTGAAAGAAGAGTTGCTTCGGCTAGAGCTTTCTTGCATATTTCGAAACTCTCCTCTGCTTCTGGACTCCATTTGATTATCGTCTTGTCGTTTTTCTTGTTTCCTGGTGGAATAACGTTTTGAAGTATGGCTTGATTGTCGACAGCATTTTTCAGAAAGCGCCTGTAAAAATTAATAGAATTTAGAAATCGTCTTAGGTCACATACCTTTTCTGGCTTTGGATAATCAAGAATAGCTTGAACTTTGTTATTTGGTGGCTTAATTCCGGCAGCATTGACTGTGTTTTCTAAGAACAATACTTCTTTCTGTGCGAAATGGCTTTTGTCCACGTTCAATACCAAACCATACTCAAGCAAGCGTTGAAAAATTATGCGGAGATGTAATTGATGTTCTTCAATGTTCTTAGACGCGACAAGAATATCATCGATATATGGGAATGCAAACTCTAAGCCTCTTAGCACGTTGTCTATGAAGCGCTGGAACGTTTGGGCGGCATTACGTAGTCCAGGTGGCATATAAAGAAACTCCCATAGCCCAAATGACGTAATAACAGCTGTCTTCGGTATGTCATCAGGCTCTACAGGTATCTGATGGTAAGCATTCTGTAAGTCTAATGTTGAGAAAATAGTTGCGTCTTCCAAAAAGTGCGTGAGGTCTTGCAAATGGCGTATGGGGTATCGATCCGGTATAGAATTGGCGTTAAGTCGCCGATAATCCCCACAAGGTCTCCATTCTCCGTTTTGCTTTGGGACCATATGCAGTGGACTTGCCCAAGCACTTTTCGAAGAACGGCAAATTCCCTGCGCCATTAGGCTTGGTAGTCGTCTATATGTCGCATGAACTGGTGGTCCAGTTGTTGGGATGTGATGCGTAACACCATGCTTTATTGTTCTCGCTGCTAGGGTAGGACGTGTAATATCCTTGAACTCCTTCAGAAGATCCTGGAATGGCATCTCTCTGTTTACATTGGTTAACTTGGTCGATGGGCTGTTGGTGAGATATCCGATTGTAGATATGGACGTTTGCTGATCTATTACGCGACGTTGCTTAAGATCAACTAAAATTCCAAAATATTTCAGAAAATCCGCTCCCAAAATCGGTCGGTATACATCGGCAACCACAAAATTCCATTTTAAAGGACGTCGTAATCCAAGGTCAAGAACGAGGGTTTTATTTCCGAAGGTTGAAATCGGAGTGTTATTCGCTGCGTATACTTTTGGTTCATCGCTGTGTTTTAATTTTCTTTGCTGGGTTGTTGGGGGGATAGCAGAAATATCAGCCCCCGTGTCGATGAGGAACGATAAATTGCTGTTCCTGTCTTTTACGAAAAGGCGACAGTTATGAGGGCCAGTGGTTGTCGCCAAGTGCGACTGGCCTATTAGTTTAACGAAGCCTTAAATGAACATGGAGCTCTACAATTTCTTGCATTTGATCCATGCTTACGATGATACCAAAAAGAAGTTGTGCTGGCATTATTTGCCAAAAACTTTTTTCTGCTGCTACTGCTGCTGCTGGGGTTATGGTTGGAAAAATTGTTACGAGATCGGCTGCGAGATCGAGGTAAGATATATGATTTCAATTCAGTAACGGCACGTGATAGTTCTAGTATCTGATGTTCGACACTAGTACCGTTACTAACGGATGACGTCTGATGATGTTGTTGCGGTTCTGTCCCGTTAACTCCAAAAACTTGCGGTACTTCGCTGAGCTCTGAAATTTTATCGGCTAATTCTGTTAATTTATTGAGGTCTTCGCTACTTACAGAAATTATTGAACGCATGTTTGGTGGTAGTCGTTGCAACCAAAGGGACTTCAGCAGCTCATCATCCATTTTAGAACCGGCTAAGTGTCGCATTTCTCGTAACAATTGTGATGGCCCTTGATCTCCCAACTCAATCTCCTGCAAAAGTTTTCGCAAACGATGATGATCCGAGTCAGAAAATCGTGATATGAGCTTCTTCTTAAGGTTCTCGTACTTGTCCTCGGCTGGAGGATTCAGCAAAACGTCGCTCACTTGGCTAAGAACACTGCTTTCTATCGCTGCAACAACGGTGTGATATTTTCTGCTATCAGAACAAACACGTGCCATGAAAAACTGCGACTCTACTTGAATAAGCCACAGTTCTGGTTTTTCTTTCCAGAAAGGTGGAACTTTGATAGTCACTCCGGCAATTTCAGGACTCGCTGGGCCTGGTGCTGCTACATGAAGTGCGTTAGGATTAGCACCAACAGGAGGCTCGTCTGGCATCGTAGAGGTATTTAATTTTCCTTCGCTCGTGTTCATATAAGAATGTTTATCGGCTTTTTCGATCACGTCGGGGTCACCACTTTAGAGGGTTGTTTCTTTTCGCAGTAAAACAAAAGGTTCCTCTAATAAAACTAAACTTTATTTAATAAAAATAAATTCTTCTAAAATAATTCCTTTCGCTGAAGGCGATCGAAAAATGGCGACTGGCTTCGTCAAAGGTGAAAATGAAGTGACCTGTCGAAGTGCATGACAAGCAAAAAGCACATCGACGATGACAGAAAGTCTTAGATGAATTCTGTCACTCAATCAGCCAGCGTTGCCGTTGTTGACAAACTATCTGTTAGCTGTGTTGTTCATTATCCGCTGTTCGCTGGTCAGTCCGCCACAAAATCATAAACCGGGACAAAAGTACAGAGACTAGGGTGCATTGAAATTACGGGGGTCATGAAATCCACGCCAACCGCAGGGCTAGAGGCGATACTCAACCTGAAACCCCTAGATCTTTTCGTACAAGAATCCGCGGCATAAAGCGCCTTAAGGCTAAGCCAGGCTAATACCTGGAAAAACAGCACAATAGGTTACGCACAGATTCTTCAGAAACGTCTGGCTGATAGTATTATTACAGACTATGAAACACCCGAACTGGACTTTCATAAACCGTTCCAAACTGCCATTCCAAGCAGAGCAGAATGGACGAACAACCAACCCCACACCAGTGCGTCAGCGATAGCAATCTATACTGATGGCTACAAAACTGACACTGGTGTTGGTGCAGGCTTTTTATCGGCATCTCTTGAGTTAAACAACTCAGTTAGGCTCCCAGATTATAGTAGTGTCTTCCAAGCGAAGGCCCTGCCAGTGAAAACAGCTGCTAGGCAGGTAACGATGATGGCGCTATCACGGGCTGATATCACCTTTTATATAGATAGCCAAGCGGAAATAAAAGCGATTTCGGCCACTGTGATTAAGTCGAAACCTGTTTCTTGCTGCCCTAAGGAGCTGAAGATTCTTGGTACGCAACACAGTTTTAGACTCTGCTGGGTCCCGGGACACAGCGGTATACAGGGTAACGAAAACGCCGATGAATTGGCAAGACAGAGATCAGCGCTTGACGTCAGTTAAGCAGAGCTAGTAAATATCCTACCCTGTTACATTAAACAGAAAATTTCTGACAGGATCCTCAAGAATACCAACACAAGGTGGAGCCTACTTGACACTTGCGACACTACCAGGAAAATATGGCCATGCTTCAACAAGCAGAGGACAGACAACATTATGCAACTCAACAAGATATCCATTTGCTCTCTTATAAGCATAATTACTGGACATAACCTGCTGGGATATCATAAATTCAAAATGAAACCCAGCACAAGAGGTTCATGAGGACACCTCACACTTTTTCTGCCACTGCCCTGCACTCTGTCACCAGAAAAAGAATCTGTTAGGCAACTACTTCTTCAATAATTTGGAAGAGCTCTCTAATATTTCTGGAGTAAAAATACCGCACTTCGTCAATGCCTCCAAAAGGCTTGACTGATTCAGAGGACACCGGTTTATATCGGAAAAGAGTGACTACACTCCGGGAAACACAATGGATCTTAATTGATATAAGTGTGACTCAATTACCTAACCTAAGCTAACCTAGGCCCCTCATTGATATTCGAATTAGAATTAGAACATTTAATGGTTCTTTTACAGAGATTGAAGGTAGAGGTAGATCATTTGATCTCACTTGGTTGTGTATAAGCGGAATACTTGCTGGATTTTTCCCGCTATTTGAAATTAGTTCACGCATTACACATATTTCTCTTTTTAAACCACAAACACAACAAGATAGATCCGTAAAGCGGTTTAAAAAGTTAGAGAAATTTATTTATGAAAAATTCGATTTTAATAAAATAAAATTGATTCTTCCTCGGTATTGCCAACACATTCTTAATGAAAATATTGACCACAAATTGATCCACATGCAACCATGTCAGACCTTTTTGGTTTGTCATTGCATTTGGCACAAGTCTTGGACATTATAAGAAATTTAAGTAAAGAATTTGAAAGAAAGAAGAAAGGCACTGTCAATAATAATGAACTGTGTCACAGTGTATACAGATCATGACTGAATATGATTAATAATATACTTACATAAGTTAGGAGAGTAATATGCACCTACGTATATATACATACACCTATGGAACCTAGTTATGTAAATATGTACATATAATAATGAAAGTTAACGATATTGGTGGGTAGGTAGCTATATCATATAATTTCAAAACCACTGGCTGGTTTTTGAAAAATCAATTTTTCAAACAAAATGAAATAATTTGAGTAGGTATGCAGTTTTATTAACACTTTTAGGAAGCATTTACATAAAACAATAATTTTAATCAATTCATCCCATTGTGAAAGTCGAAAATATAAGAAGTATTTCTATTGGAAATACCGTTAATAAGTACTCAACATAAAATATTAGTTTTTACTTAAATTATTATCTACGGGTCTGGGTCTGGGTTATTTTTTAACACGTATTACATAAACAACACGAGATCCAGGTTTCTATCGGTTTCTATCTGGTTTCGCAAATATTAGTATTAAATTCGGCGAACAGAGGGTACATTAAAGTACATGACCCATATCGTTTTGATTTCACTTGGTGAACAATGTGGGTTATTGACGATAATAAAACATGGTTATTATCCTACGGGTATGAATGAATGAATGAATGATTTGGGGTTTTGATGCACTGCGACCTTAAGATCTGTTGTGCCCCCCTTAGAGCTGGATGAGGTTTCTAATTTCACAGTACGTCCTCCAAGTTAATTCCTTTGAGGAACCCCAGTAGTTGTGGTGTTTCTATGAAGGGTAGTTCATTTTCCTTTATTAGGTGTTGTCCCAAAAATGTGTATCTTTTGTGAATGATGGCTTCCCAACTCCCTAGTATGTGGTCCGGTGTCTCCTCGTGCACCTTACAGAACCTGCAGAGAGCATTTCTTTCCAATTCCAGGATATTGGGGTGCCTGTTCAGCTTACAGTGTACAGTGAGAATGCCTATTATTAGCCGTAGTTTGGTCCTGCTTAGGTTGGTACCGTTTTTAGTTGTAGTTCCCAAGTAGTAATTTAGCCTATCATAACCTGTGGAGTTTATTCCAAATGTTTGATCTCTTGGCCTCCTCCTCGGATCTAATCTTGTTTTTGATCACGTTCTCTCCGATTCCGCAATAGGGCTCTGGTCCCATTAAAGTTGACGTTGCTCCTATTTTGCTAGAGAGTCCGCCTCTTCGTTGTCCTGGATTCCCATGTATCCAGGAACCCAATGAAGCAAGACTTTGTTGCACTTGCCCTGCTCATTCAGTTTCCACACACACTCTCATATCAGTTTTAAGCTGATGGAGTAGGAGCTTAGTGCCTTAGTGCAGCTTGACTATCTGACATAATGGCCATTTTTGGTTTCGGTAGTTTCTTTCGAGATAACGTTCTGCGTTTTTACCTATTGCCTTAACCTCCGCTTGGAAAATCCTGGTGGAATTTCCAATCGGGACAGAAAGTTTGGTTCTACGCCCATAAACTCCTGCACCAGTTGCTTCAGTTGTTCTCGATCCATCAGTGTACCACTTGATGGCATTTTCTTTGAGTCTGTAGTTAGACTTTTCACCTACCCATTCTTTTTTGGAAATCAACTCCGTTTTGAAATTTTTTCAAAGTTATATTTCTTGATCATACCATCTCTTGGAATGTCCAAGAGGTGTGCTCCTGTAGACCTAAGAATCAAGGCTCTTTCCCTAGATTATTTCCCCCGACCCAGTTCCCTCTTTGGCAAATCTCAATTTAGCGCTTTTGGCTGAGTTTTCTACTACAGCGTACAATGGTGTAAAGTTTAAAATGACTCCCATTGTAGCTGTGGGGCAGGTTCTCATTGCTCCGGTGATGCATAAGCATGCCAGCCTTTGTATCTTTTCAAGTGATTTCCTAGTCGTTACTAGTTCGGTTCTCTTGTGCCATGCACTCGCCCCATAGGTAATGATGGGTCTTACCGTCATGGTATACATCCATCTTAGGATGTTTGTCTTGCATTCGGGTATCTACGGGTATATGTCTGCGTTATTTTTTAATACGTATTACAAAAACAGCATGAGATCCAGATCCACAAAAACTGTGTTGCCGGTTGCTTCTGCGAAGCATTTGTATATTCATCATCATCTGGTCAGATTATATATAGATTAATATTTTTTTATATTGAAAAAGAAATTGATATACTTCAAATAGGTATTACCAAAAACGATTATGCTTAGAGTAACATGAAGGCACAAAAAACACTTAAGATATTTTTTTAAGCGTAGTAGGTACCTACTTCTGTTAATTTTAAATACCAAATTTAGTATATAGCCAAAAAATAAACTGAATTTTAAATATTTCTATCAAAATAGGTTTTTTAAACACATGTAGGTACATTTTTAAAACTATCCCTACTCACTTGAATAGACCCCATCATATGAGCTTGGTGTTTCTTATAACCCATTTTCCATCTCTTCTGCATTTCCATTTTAGTGTCCTCAATCATTTGTTTTTTAGACGGCATGGGCTTTTTATTGCAAAAAAAAGCCATTGCAAATCTGGCTTGCAGATCCATCATTTGAGAAGCACAAACATAAAACGGTATACCAATGAAAGCCATTGTGGGGTATTGGATGTTCAAAACATGCTTGTAAAGGGGTTTAATACAATTTTCTTCAATAAGGATACCACAATTGGAACTCAAAAATGGAAAAGAGTATTTGTATCCGGTACAATATAATATAACTGAGATGGGTATTGAAGTGTTGTCAGTGAACACTGCTTCACTTTCTGTCACTTTTACTACATCTGGCTTTTGAATAAGATTAGAATTGAATTTAGTTTTTGGTTTTTCAATTAAATGATGACTAAGTACAACAGTTTTTGCCACCAGTGATATTGAATAAGCGAGATCCATTCCACTTGGTCCGGCTCCGATTACTAGTACATTTTCATCTGAAATAAAAAAATGTGTATTATTAATTGGGATTAACATATATTTTGGAAAATATTTAAGGGCCGTTAGAAGTAGCGACTAGAGGGTACGAAGCCACTGGATCCGTACTCTACTGATCGTGTGGTGTTGCTGGAGAAGTAATATTGCATGGTGGAGATAGTGGCGGGTTGGTGCATTGGATGTTGGATGGTGTATTGGATTTTTTTTTAATTTGCGCGCACATGAGTTCTTAAAATGTTGAAACACCGTATGATTAGGCTAATGGGATTGGCCAAGACAGGAGATACCGATGCACATTGGTTTTAAATGCATTAATATATCAATGTGGGGGAAAAGTTCGGTCTGACAAAGCTTTCCACATTCGTGTAGTGCGGCTAAAAAAGGAATCTCTATACTTGATAGTACGTCCGAAGTTGGGCTCAAGAGTAAACTGATCAGCATTCCTAACAGTATTACGGTTGAATTGTTTTAGGGGAGGAATCAGGGGCGTATACAGATTCACTTGGAGACGAAAAAGCTTAGCTTGGCGTGAGGAAGTGTTTTAAGGTTGATCTGTATTAAATTCATTTTTGCTCAATTTATAAATCAGTTAAAAAAACATAAAATTATATAACTTTACAAATTACGAAGTGTGGCAACGATAATTAAAAAATTGGAAAGCTCTTTAATATTCATTTCAATTTAAAGAAAAATAAAATAATTTGTTTTGTGGTGTGGTGAATTCAACGCTGAACTTAGTCGACATTCGAGTCAGTTGATTTGGTAAGCGGCTGTCACTGTCATTATTCGCTTAACAGCACAACAAAAAATATTACTGTGAGTATTTATAAAGCAATAGGAAGATAGATACAATAAGAAAAAAAAATGAAAAAGCTCTACCCCTTCTTTCATACGTCAACTTGTGTATCAGGAAAGGTCTCTTGTTTTTGGTGTAATTACATTTAACCTTCTTAGCAAATACACAATCCAATTGTTAGCAAAAACAGAAACCAATTTATTGATCTTTCGAATTCGAAGTTGAAATTCTAAAAAACAGTGATTCAAAAAATAAAAGAACTTTTAGAGAAACTTCACCGGAAATTAAAATTTCTTGAAGAAAACCTACACCACGTCCCAAATGGCTGAAAACTTTTCAATGGGTATTCTAATTGCAGAAATGGACAAACTCTTAGATCAGAAACTTGTTAAGATATCTACGAAGGAGGACATAAATGGTATTAGAGTGGATGTAGCTTCAATTCAAGAAGAAAAGAAAGTACTAAGGGAGGAAGGTGAAAAGCTGAAAAATGGTGAACAGAAAAGAGTTGAAGAAGCAGACAAATTTTCAAAGAGGTTATATGTAATTGTGTGTGGATTAAATGGAATAATACCAACGCCGTCAGGTCGAAAGATGTCTTTTGAAGGCTGACAATAATTTACGCGTCGAAATCAAACGCTGTACTATAACTGCAGGCGCACGTCGCCGTTTCAAATGCAACAAAGATGGCGTTGTAAGATCTTTTAATGAAAATGACAGGTCATTTCTCTTACAACATCTAGGAACAGATTCTAATTAATCTGTCATACTGGATACCTATTCAAACACGCAACATTTAAGTAGCATAGTAACAGATAAAAAAAATTAGTAATCCAAAGTCTGTCGGGTTTTATGGTATAATATAGCTGATCTTGTCCATAAAAATTTTGTATGTAATCTTTTTATAAATACCTTTTTCAATTTGATATTTTCTTTTTGTACAAAACATTTGTCTTGTCTGAGCATACACAACACTATTAAATTTATTTTAAAGAACTTAAGTTATTTTGGATTCCGGGAATAAAAACTCATAACTTCGGCGGAGCTAGTGGAGGGTGCTTATTTGGATTCCGTAAGGACATCGAAACTACATATCAACTATAGTTTCTGAATGTTCAGAACACAGTCATTTTGAGCGGAAACTTTTCTGGTGTACAACTGAGACAAACGACGCTCGATGGTCGAAGGATGCTATCAGCGACAGTAACTGCAACAAATTTAATGAGTTTTTGAGGACATTGGTGCACTGATTCTAAATGGAAGAGGTCTTGGTGATAAAACTGGCGAATATACGAATGTGTCAAGTAGAGGATCTTCAGTGGTTGATTATTGCTGCCCCTCATACACTGCTCTAGAGATAATTGATAACTTTTCGGTTGGATGTACGACATTTTCCTATCATATGCCACTAGTTTTAGATATACAAGCTTATGTTACTACCAGACAACCTGTCACAAATCTTCTTCCAAGGCTTAAATGGTCAGATAATAGAAGGGTTGATTACTTCAATAAAATTCATGATATAACTGCTGAAAGAATAGTTACAAATACTAACATTGAGACACGATGTTTGACCTTAAAAGAATGTATCTACACAGCTTACAGAAATTCTAGTACTTCAAATATTAATATAAGAAACCGTGGTTTGACTTGGAATGCCACTTAAGTAGAAAAACTTCACTTAAGCTACTTAAAATTTATAGAAAATTAAACTCAGATGCTAGCAGAAAGAATTATTGTGAAGCAAACAAAGTAGTATATATCAGAGGGTTCTGGGCCACCGCCATAACGGCATATACCAACAGCATGCTATGAGGTTTGGTATATACTGGTCGTATGGTGTTGCTCAAGAAGTAAGGTTGTGTGATGTTGTTTGAGAAGTAATTTCAAGGTAATATGGTTGTTTTTATGCTGATAAGATATAATATATTTTTTTTTTAATGTTGAATCCAATGCAATGGGGTTAAGAATAGTGTTATCAGCATTCTAATGTGAGTTGTAGTATAATATGATATGAGTATTCTATGGATTTTTTTTCTAATTGAAAAATGTATGTATTTTATCTGAGGTATGTGCGGGTGTGTCGATGTGCGATCGTTGCCATGAGCATGGCGTTGGCCGTGGCCTTGGTTGGGTTGTTGAACTTCAAAACAATGAACCAAACATACTAAATGAATATCTCTTAAGAACAAAAAAAAAACGTTCGAAGTGTGGTTGTATGGTGTTGCTCAAAATTATATTGAAGCGTGAGATTTTTTTTTATGACGCAGTGCATACCTTGACAGGGGTATATATATATATATATATATATATATATATATATACTAAGGATAGGTTGATTTATATATTTTTCATTAAAAAATGTTCTGGACTGAAAGATTACGAAAAGGAGATACATTCTGTATCTGTGGACCTGTGGTTGGAGATGAGATTTACAGATGTAATATTTTATATTGAAGGATTGAGATTACTAGTACAACCAGAATATGGGCAAGAATGTAAGCTGTTTCGTATTAGTAATGGTGAGAGCATATCTCATATTCACAGTTTCAGGTTACAGTTTGAATCTATGCAGCATGTACGATTTAGACTGTTAGGTCAGGATATTACTTTTTTGAAGAAATTAAATTATATAATTATAAAAATTTAATTATAGGAGGGCAGTTAACACTGAGCGGAATGATTACGCCTCATCCTAATGCTTTAAAGAGGAAGGAGGGTGAATATCCATCGCTTTGTCAGTTTGGACATACTGAATTACTGAACACACCTCAAAAATTTTAAAAGAATAAAGAGAAAAATGAATGCACCCAGGACATATTTCAATCGAATGTATCCTAATAAATACAAATGAGATAAGTATAAGAACGTAGGAGCTATACATATATATATATATTTAAAATTAATATAAAGTTTGAGTGTTATGTTTATCAGTTTATGATAAGCCGTTAGCTGGCAAACATCTTTTTAAAATGCTGTCTTTCTCATTCATTTTATAGGTATCTGTTTTTAATTTTTCCAACACTAATTATTACATCACCTCTACCTGTGGATATAAATTTACAACAATCAAATATAACTGACAATCTTTCGTTATCATTGAATTTACCTAATAATAGTGCAAATAGGATTATCGTTATCGTTTCGTTTGTTAACCTATACAAACGGCAAGAATTTACTTAACCGTACAAATTTGGATACTACATCATTTCAAAATGATAATCATATATCAGAGGTTGAGACAACAATAACAACAGCAAAATCGATAAACAAAATTTTCGATGAGAAAACAGTA
This sequence comes from Philhelius pedissequus, assembly GCA_910595825.1. Classification (NCBI taxonomy): domain Eukaryota; kingdom Metazoa; phylum Arthropoda; class Insecta; order Diptera; family Syrphidae; genus Philhelius; species Philhelius pedissequus. The sequence continues at coordinate 167,425,605 of OU343160.1, forward strand.
ACCGCAGAGGAGTCAATCGAGAGTTTTAAGCAAGACTTAATTAAAAAAGAAACTGAAATATCGGGGATTATACAAAGTAAAGATGTTTTTTTATAGACATCTTAAGCCCGAGTTTGATGATGATAAGACACATTAACAATTCGATGTTCGTATGATAGCAATTATAATCTACGCACACTCAGTATTAAATGATATGAATATCATGAATATGAAACCGAGCGGGTGCTAAATAATAGAGAAGTTGAGGTCTTTATGAAGGAGGATCTAGAATATAAAACTGATGTTGAATTGCTGAACTTCAAAACAATGAAGCAAACATACATAATGAATACCTCTTAAGAAAAAAAAACATGTAAATTTACTTATCAATAAAGTTTTTATTTAAAAAAAATTATAAAAGATATGTTTTATTTATTATCTTTGGGGATGGATATCCAAGAGTTGTGATCTGATGAAAAACCAAGCCATTTAACAAATATTCGACCTTTTTTTCTTTGAAGCACTTTCTCGATTAAATATGTATCAGGGAACTTAGTTTTTTGCAGTTCTAGCTCATAAAATCTACCTTTAATAGGATGTCCTTGATAGTCTTCCAATGCGTACGTTATTGGATTTGTATGCTGTACTTTGATTATCTTAAATATCTCAGTAGTCTAATTTGGTTTGTATCCTTTACCAAAGATATGTTTATATTTACTAATTCTGACTGAATCCCCAATTTTAATTTTTGGAGTACTATTAATTTTGATGTGATTATATATGTTGGATAGTAATATTTTTTCGTTTGTAGTATTGACTTCAGATGGCTTCATCTTTATTGTACGATGTTTGGAATTATTGTATGTGCTTGTCAGCCGTTCTATAGTAGCAATATAGCGTTATGAACCAGTCAAACTGAATTCTTTAAACATATATGCTTTCAAAGTACGATTAATCGTTATAACTGTGAGAAGATATCGATAATTATCGTTTTCCGGTGAATATACAATCATCTTAACTATATCAGCTTACCATAAATCATCTCGACCCTTAATAATAAATCGTCTTTTAGGAAAATTCCTTCGGGCAGGTTTATGTAGTTTTTCGACAACGTTTCTTTGATTCATCTTTTTATTGAAAGATAAAAAAAACAAAGTATTTATTCTTCTTAACATGTTTATTTGTTTAAAATATTTCATATAACAATAATAAGGTTTACTTTCATTATTTTAATCTTTTATATAGAGCCATTAATTTTTTTACTCTCAACATCCTATTTTCAAGCATGTAACATGCACACGTATCTGGTCCATCTTGGCAAAGGTTTGAAGACCACGAGCCGTTATTAAAATGACATCCATGCCTTGAAATTGTGGTGGATACATTCATGAATCATTTAAAGAAGATTATACTATTTAAAATCTCCTGATAATGTTCTTCCAATAATATATGATGAGGATTAGTGTTCAAAAATTGTAGAATTTCATCAAGGATTAGTGAATAATCTATGTTAGACATTATGAATGATAGAATCAGTTGTCACAGTTTGGAGTTAAGTTAAAGACTGAAGCTTTGATAATGGTTGATAAGTTAAATATTGGCCTTCCCCCCTCTCCCTCAGTATTTAGTTTATCAATTATTCAACAATTTCAATATTAATGTATTCTCTAATTCGTTCATATAATTCATCAATATATTTTTTGGTAGTAACATCTCCCTCTCTTTGTGGAATGTGGATATTAGTTAGTCGTTTAAAGCGTATGTCGTAATCACTGCTTTCTGTTTTAAAAAACCCTCACCGGCTGGACCTGGTAAACCTCGCTCCCGCTGTTCACCTATTGGACCCTGTTCCTACTGTTTTCCTCTTGGTCCTCTGAGTGGGACTCTATTTGTGAAACGACCAAATTTTTATCAACACTCATCTTCTTTTTTTTTTTTTTTTTTTTTTTAATTTCGTTAGAGTGATTATTATTTCCGGCTTGTTGTGATGCAATTAGAAGTCTCATTCGATCTACAAGTTCATTGGGATTATCTCAAAATATATAGTCTTTTCTTAAATTTTGATAGGTGTAATAATCCACTTCCGGTTGGTGTTTGTAAGGATGAAGATAATGAATTATTAGAAGTATTTTTTGTTAGTCCAAATAATTAGCTTATAATTTTTCTATACTTATATCCTCGATTGCCGTGTACTTGTTTTTGTGAATTATGATCGATTCTATGTGCATTGGTGAGAGATAGCATGGTTTTATAATTTTTTAAATCTTCATCAGTGAAAATATTTTTATCAGGGGTTTTCTTAAATATAAGCTCATATAATCGATTTTTACCCTCAAAGTTTTATCTTTTATTTCTATATCGTTTCCTAGAATATTAAATTCAGCTTTACCTATATACCACTTTTTATCTTTTGAATGTATACCATATGTTTTTGCAAGAGTATTGGAATTATTTATAAGTAAGTCCACATATTTTTATTCAGGTGTGTCATGAAATTCTTCTTTTGATACTTTCGTCATAAAATTGCGACGATGACTAATTTGATAGTTTGAGCGTTTCTCTGTTCTTTTTGGTGTATCTCTTCTATTAGCATTATCATCAGTAAAATTTGATGATTCACCAGTAGAAGTCTTGGGGATGGTGAATTCATCAGGAGGTTGAAGTTGCTCCGAATTGATTTTTATTTTCTTTGAAGGGATTCCACTAGGATTATTTTTATCTTGTTTGATGTTTGATTTTTTGATCAACTCGTTTAGAGGTCTTGTAAGTGGTTTAAAAGTTTCTTCAATTTGTGTTTCGTAAGCTTCTCTACCTGTCTTAAGAGTTTTGTATTTCTTTCGTAGAGCATCGGTGGTTTTAATTAGCTCCTTTGTTTTTACATCTACATTCATCATAATGTAAAAGTTATTTTTCTAACATAGACAAGTGGTTAATAAATTTCGGAGCTGTTGAAAGAATCGTTCAAAAGGTCTTAAACTGAATTTAATACATACATACATACAATACTATACAAATTTATTGTTTTTCAGAAGAAGAGATTACCTGTTTTTGGTGCGTGATTAAACAAGGCGATTTGGGCAAAATAGCTTGAAAAAATAAATAATATTGCATTGTTGACGTGAATACAGGGCAAAAGGGAAGAAAAACACAAAAACCTTGCCGAAAAATAAGGTATTTTAATTGAAATTTACACTTAATTTTATTAAGTTTTCACAGAAAAGAAAAAAATTATAATAAATAACGTTAGTTTAAGACTCT